>CM044431.1:10815983-10838786 GCA_024363595.1 Xenopus borealis
AGTCACATGACTTGGGGCAGCTGGGAAATTGACAATATGTCTAGCCCCATGTCAGAGTTCGTGGCATCAAGCGTAAGTTTCAATCTTATTTTTTCATATGCCTCTCGACTTACACTTCTACACCCCACTATGTTTATTTTCTGATAATACCTTAGCAAAGAAAACCCTATATGTTTTAGGTGATATTTTATTGCTTGAGCAATGATGGCCAAGCCTACTGACCAATGAGAGTATGGTTTGGGGGGAGTGCTGATTGGCTGCCCTGGATATCTCTAGGATTATATGATCTTTTGGAGCATTCGTTTGGTAACAGTTGTAAAGACCCAAAAGGAAAATGGCTGCAGTGTTGCATGAATGGATTTTGGCGCAGTCCTCCTGAAAGTTCTACCTCATTAGCAGGAGAAAGTGGACTTTCAGTTTAAGGCCGGTAGCATCAAACGGCACCATAAGAGCATAAATTATTATAATTACCGTGCGCTTGTAGCATAATGGAATAGTGATTTTCTCTGGTACCACTACAAGTTGCGTTGCCTGATTCATAGCTCAGCAATTCTCCGTCTGGATCTCCTACTGGAATGACAGCATGACCTGAATTCGTCTCTTGGAATTATTCCTTGGCGTGTTGGAAAAAAGCTCTCAAACACATTATGTTAACACAACGGGGCCTGAAAATTCACCGTAGCGGCAGGTAAATCAGAGTTCAGTCGGGGAGGCTTTTGTGCCAAGGTTTCAGAATGAAAGTCGTTTGCTTTCGCCAAGGAAATGTTTTGCTCCTGGACCTTTAGATAAGGACGTTCTACTGATTTCCTTGAGGTTTTTGGTCATATCTATTCTGGACACCTTGTTGACTTGAAAGTTGATTTATAATGAATGTAATGGTGTTGGGTTATTAAAGTGGGTTGTTAAAGGAAATTTGGTATAACTGATCACATAGTCCCAAACTGTCGGCTAGCCCCACTGGAGGAGCATGGAGCAGTGGTAGGGTAGGCATAGCCTGAACACAATGACACTTAGTCATTACTCTCCAAGAAACACCTTAAACCCATGCTTAGATAGGCTTAGGGGTCTCTAACCAAAGATTGGACCTTCAAGAGATGCCTCTAGCCCAGTGATCCCCAACCAGTAGCTCGTGAGTAACATGTTGCTCTCCAACCTCTTGGATGTTGCTCCCAGTGGCCTCAAAGCAGGAGCTTATTTTTGAATTACAGGCTTGGAGGAAGGTTTTGGTTGGATAAGAACCAGGTTTACTACTAAACAGAGCCTCAATACAGGTTGCCAATCCACATAGGGGCTGCCAAATGGCCAATCACAGCACTTATTTAGCACCCCAAGAACATTTTTCATGCTAGCGTTGCTCCCCAACTCTTTTGTTCTTCGGAATGTTGCTCACGGCCTCAAAAGGTTGGGTATCCCTACTCTAGCCAAAGGTTGGACCTTTAAGCGGAACTTGCAGAGGAACATGTAACACATAAGGTGAGAGAGAGAGGAAGCAGCTGTGTAGAGCGGGATAGTTGGAAGGAAGAGCCCTTCCCTATGGTCTCCTACAGAGTAGTGTAGTGAATCTGTTTGCCTTGCTGGTGGGTACAGTTTCACAAGCCCCATGATGTCCAGTCTGTGCCTTTATTCTCCTCCAAGCCACCGTGTAAACGTCAGGAGGTCCCATCAAGGTAATTCCTCGGAAAACACAATAATGTGATTGTTCTCACGCAATAGTGTGTCATTTACAGAGGAGCATGAGAAAGATGTGAGTAGACCAGTGAGTACTTGGGAAAATATGTCAATTAGCGTGTGATTAAGGTGTCATTTCATAGTCATTTTCCTCGGTATGTGGGCAGTATGAAAATTCCCAGCATCCTTTGCTTCCCTTTCTCCAAATGAGGCAGAAGCTGATGTTCTTTATACACAGGGAGAAAAAAAAACACTAACAGTCATGATACATGGAACCTACTGCACTTCCCATGTCACATTCTTCACTGACAATTTTAATAAACTTTACCTGTAGGGGGAGCACAATACGCAGTCACCTAGATACATGCATCTCCATTACTGCTTCATAAGCCAAGTATAAGGTGTAGGACTGTGCCCCCAGTGACCAAATCATCATTTAAATCTGGCATATTTTGCACAAACTGTTAAATAACAAAACATCTTAAAGCGCTTGGGCTCAAGGTTTCCATTCAGAACCATGGATAGGGGAATCTGTTGTTCAGCACCATGGACAGAGATGTTGCAGTTCCTTCGCCTCCCTGTAGAGGGCCTGTTGTGTTAGTACCTTGGTGGTTGATTCTAGGGTTTCCAAATTAATCATTTAGATCAGTTGGATACATTTCATTGTTTATTCAGTTTAGACTGAGGAATGTTCACACGGGTTACATTTACATAATGTACTATGTAAAACAGGGAGAGATACAATGGGGAATTAATAAATTATTGGGCACAAATACTGGTCAGATGCATATTAGGATTGTTTAGCACTTCTTCAGGTTTGCTGTTCCAGCAGAAGTCATTGGAACCCCTAAACAGCCACCCTGCTATTCCACAGTCACACTCCCTTCCCAGAGACTATTATCCACTGTTACTATAGACACCATCTCTCCCTACTATACCTGCTATCCCACAGTCACACTCCCTTCCCAGAGACTATTATCCACTGTTACTATAGGCACATCTCTATAAACTACCCATTGCTAGTTTATGTATTACAGCAGTTTCCCACACTTGACAAATGACATTACCCCACTATTTCTGCTACACAGGCTGCTGCCCCTTTCTTGGGCCCCCCATAAACAGCTCTTTATGGAATGATAATTGTATCAGACTGATTCACTCTGCTTTCCATCATACTGAGCTGTGAGCTAATGTTGCTTAGAAGGTGCCTAAACACCCCAGCATTCCAACTGGCACGTTATCTCCTCCGGGTGCACAAGCATCACACCCACTTAGCAACCCACGTGGGCAGTCAGGCCAGCTGAACACTCAGTGCTACACAGCAACGTGACTCAGTGTGTTGCAGCACACACACATAGATATACACACACACACACACACACACACATACACACACACACACACAGAGGCTGGCATGGGAAAGCAAGTGGATGTCACAGCTGCCTACAATGCTCATAAAACATCCCCAGTCTCTGTCTCTTCTCCATCTGATAACAATACTGATTAGAGCTCACGGGTGCAGCAGAGAACCATGACACTGCTTTATGGAGAAGAGAGGCCCGTGTAACAGGAGTAACAAGAGGGGCTGCAGAGGTAAGGACAGCACCATGGATATAGTCTGAGCTTGGCACAGTATTTTGTGTTGCACTGGGCAGTTATATGGTAAATGGCATAGTGTCATATAAATCTGAATATCATCTTGGTGTGTCCATGTATCTCTATCCATCTATCTATTATCCATCTATCTGTTATCTATCTTTCATGTCTATCAATCTGTATATTATCTCTCTATCTATTTGTCTCTATATATAACTATCATCTATATATCCATCTATCTATCTATCTATCTATCTATCTATCATCTATCTATCTATTTATCTGTCTATCTATCTATCTATCTATCTATCTATCTATCTATCTATCTATCCATCCATCCATCTATCTATCTATCTATCTATCTATCTATCTATCTATCTATCATCTATCTGTCTCTATATCTATCTATCATCTATCTATCTATCTATCTATCTGTCTATCTATCTATCTATCTATTATCTATCTATCCATCCATCTATCTATCTATCTATCTATCTATCATCTATCTGTCTCTATATCTATCTATCTATCTATCTATCTATCTATCTATCTATCATCTATCTATCTATTTATCTGTCTATCTATCTATCTATCTATCTATCTATTATCTATCTATCCATCCATCTATCTATCTATCTATCCATCCATCCATCCATCTATCTATCTATCTATCTATCTATCTATCATCTATCTGTCTCTATATCTATCTATCTATCATCTATCTATCTATCTATCTATCTATCATCTATCTATCAATCTATCTATCTATCTATTATCTATCTATCCATCCATCTATCTATCTATCCATCCATCCATCTATCTATCTATCTATCTATCTATCTATCTATCTATCTATCTATCATCTATCTGTCTCTATATCTATCTATCATCTATCAATCTGTATATTATCTCTCTATCTATTTGTCTCTATATATATCTATCGTCTATATATCCAGGCATCTATCTATCTATCTATCTATCTATCTCTCTCTCTCTCTCTCTCTCTCTCTCTCTCTCTATCTATCTATCTATCTGTATATCTATTTATCTATCTATCTATCTATCTATCTATCTATCTATCTATTTTATCTATCTGTATATCTATTTATCTATCTATCTATCTATCTATCTATCATATCTCTCTCTCTCTCTCTCTCTCTCTCTCTATATATATATATGTATATATTATCCATCTATCTATCTATCTATCTTTATATCTGTCTGTCTGTTTCTTTGGCCAGAAAGTCCAATTTGATGCTGGTGAATCTTCCAAATTCGTTAACCCTTTGCATCCCACATACTATAGAAGCTGATATCCTACGTATGTTTGAATTGAGACTCATGTTGCCTTTCTGTTACAATATTACACTGCCAGTGGGGAATATCCAGTTCCAGTGAGGATGATATGTTCCAGGCACCATAAATGATTAACAAACATCCCATAATATGTGGGGATTAGGGCAAACTTCTAGGGCCCCATAGCAAACTAATTATTTTGTGACTACTATACCTTAAGCAACATAGATATAGTGATATCAAATTAGACGAGACCCCACAGGGCACTGTGTACTTCTAGGCCTTCCAGCAATTGAGGTGTCTGCTGCTCCTGCTTTTAATCCCATGGCTGTAGGTCCCCCAGCATCAAAGTGGAGTCAATGGGGGAAAATAAAAAAAATAACATATTTCCTAATGTAATTATTGCAAAGCTTGACAAAGGGGGCTTGCCCCGAAACGTTGCACTTCCGGTAATAAAACTTTGCAAGGTGTTCACCTGCATCCACATCTTGTGTGCCAGTGTGCCTTTTCCTATTATTGCAAAGCTTTCCATTATGTCCTGAATATTCAGCCTCCAGCTGGGTTATAGCCTCCAAGTTGCAGTTATCAACACCTTTTTGATTTTTTAAAATTCCACCTTCCCATTAATGGGGGCCCCAGCACCCCTGCATTGCCATGGCCCCCCCTTCCTTAATCCTGCTTTAATACATATTACAAGTAGTGATGGGCGAATTTATTCGCCAGGGGCGAATTCGCGGCGAATTCCCACGATTCGCCGCTGGCGAATAAATTCGCGAAACGACCAGAAAAATTCGCCGCGCAAAAACAAGTCGCGCGTCATTTTTGACGCGATGCGTCGGAATCGACGCGACGCGCCTCGGAATCGACGCGACGCGTCGGAATCGACGCGACGCGTCGCCAAATGGCGAAAAATTCGCGAATTTCTCTGGAAATTCGCAAATTTTTCGGCGAAGCGAAACGCGGCCGTTTCGCCCATCACTAATTACAAGTTTTAGTCTTCCTTCCACTGTATTGTTTAAAAATACACGTTTGCACATTGAGGGGGTCTGCGACTCCTCATAGATGGCTTTAGTGATTTATCTTACAAAGTGAAACTTTTTAAGAGAAACTAAAGCTTAAAGACAAGTTGCCTTTATATGAAAGTCCTAATTCTGTGGTTCCTTGAGCCAGAGTTTTCTTTATGGGCCAGACTACGTGCAAATGATTACTTCTGTAAATGTCGGTTTATGAGTCAGTGTAACGTTGGGAACCTTGGTGACTTCCGTGGAAAACACTCGCCGTGCCCAGATGCTTATTGACTGGTTCTGTTTGTTTATAATGTTAAAGGTCTGATGTCAGAGCAGTAGGGTAATGGGTAGGGGCTGGATCTCTGCAGCAGATGGAAGAATTAACTGATATATATATATATATATATATGGCCATGGAACATCTGAAAATTGTCCAGACAGAGATGCTTATGATCCTAAATAGGAGTTTCCTAGTTTGCTGCCAAGTGAGTTTATTGAGGAGTATGATAGTAAGGATATAGATGGTCTGTACATTGTAGATTACAAAAGTGACTCCTCTGCCTGGGATGAGAATATTTCTGCCTTAGGAGAATCCTTCATTGGCTTCTGTCCAGTTTCATTGGCAGGTTGGGGAGATACTGGGTGAATTTTATATTGTTATCCACCTCAGGAAATGATAAAGCACCTCTGGCTTTCCCACAGGCTAATATAGACACCATAACATAAACTAAATGGCAAAAAGTATGTGACTTTGGTTCTCTCTTCACTGCCATTGGCCTATGCTCTTCTTGGGAGGTTCCCATTGTGGTGGGATTTGCTTCCATCCAGTCACAAGAGCATGTGTGTCTGACATTGATGTTGGATACAGGCCTGACTCACGTTTGAGGTTCTGTTTCATCTTATATCAGTGCCATTGGCTTCAGGTCATGAATCTGTGTGTCACGGTCGGCACCCAAACCAGAACAAATGCCAAGCACCCTGATCTCGGCTCGTGCTTCACCAGTAGTGTGACCGCCTTTGGCTTCGGGAGGAGCCCTCAGCTACTCAGATGCCACCTGGACTTAAACGAGAGGCGCAAGGCAGGGGTTCTGGCCAGCAGAGGGGCACGACTGTAGTCAGAGTCTGGAAAGGCCGAAGGTCATGTACAGGCAGGAATAGGCAGGTTCGTGGTCAGACAGGCCGGGTCGAGGCGGGCGGATAGCAACGGAACGTCAGGCAGGCGAAGGGTCAAACCAGTTGATCAAAGCAGATAAGGATGAGACAGGACCAGAGTCAATAACAGGCAGGAGTCAAACCAGGAAGACAATCGAAGGGTTAATCAGGATCACAGTCGGTTTCAGGCAAGGGTCAGGTTCCAGAGGTCAGAATAGTCAAAACAGCCAGGCAGGGTCAAACACAGGTAACAGAAAGACTAGAAGCTTATAGCACAAAGTACAAGGCACCAGGAACAAAACCTATCACGGGCAATGAATAATAAAAAATGTCCCTTTAAAATACTTTTAAATTTCGCGCCATTGCGCTCTGATGTAATCACGCCAGCGCGCAAGTGCCTATAAAAGGCGCACTAGGAAGCCGGCAAGCTAAGAAGAGGTGGCCGCGCCACCACTAGACCACCAGGGTGAGTCCTTACATTACCCCTCTCTCCAGGGGGGCCACTGAACCCCCAGGCTTCTCAGGGAACCTAGAATGGAATTGCCGCCTAAGGCGGTCACACTACTGGTGAAGCACGAGCCGAGACCAGGGTGCTTGGCATTTGTTCTGGTTTGGGTGCCGATCGTGACATTATAACGGGCCGTTATTTGGTGACATTGCGCGCTGACGTCATCACGTCAGTGTGCCTGCGCCTTTAAATGAATGTGGAAATGAGAGAAGCCGGCACAGGCAAAGGATGCGGCGGGCGTCCCTGCCGTCCCCCCACTAGACCACCAGGGTATGTTCCTTACACTGTGCATGGCAGTCAAGTTCCTCCACTCCCATTTCAGCAAACCCATTCTTGATGGACCTGGCATAGGGGATGGGGGCATTAAGGTGTTGAAACTGTGCTCAAACTGTTGCCCCAAGATAGAAAGCATGGCATTGTTAAGTTTGTCATTGTATGATGTAGGCCTATTCAGAAGGTTCAGCTTCAAATACAAGGAGTACCTGTCTTTCATCACTAGTGCCGGCTACTAGCAAAGCAACGTTCTACTCTCTTCTGTTTGAAGAAGTAACGGCTGATTGCTGCAGTTCTTCCTCTGCACTCACAATGCCCAGTGTGCCATATTAAATATGGATGAGCCTTTTGTTTATGGTGAAGGAGAAAGCAATTTCTGCATGCAAACACCCCTCCCCAAACACAGAGATACAAAGTAATGTATTAATTATTTAAGGTACATTGTGCGAGTGTGTTGTCTCCTCGTGGCTGCCATCTTTAAAGGTGATGTAAACAAAAAAAAAATATCGTCTAATGAAAGAAAATGTCATTGTGTTTTTTGGGTTTACATCTCCCATGAGGATGTTTGTCTTCTATCTGTGCCATTAGTGCTTACCCACGAGACTAGTGCCTTATTGCTGGAGCCAAAAATACTACACGTGATGTGTTAGGTGAGGATAAAGCAGACACATTTAGGGATATATTTACTCAGGACTTGGTTCCTCAATATTTCAGCCATGAAAGCTCGGGGAACAGACATTTAGAACTTGTTTAGGAACTTTTCGAAGAAGCCACTGGGGAGTCAACTAAAGCATTGCTCATACACGGAGCACTTTTAAATGCACTTCTGTTGATCTGAAAGCCCATATCATCTCAGGCTGAATAAATCACACTCCGTAACAGTGGACCAAAAATATGTTTTTTATATAAATGGAGTATCTTTATAGCCTTCCAGAAAGACAGGCATCGTAGGATATTAAAAAAAACATAAAAAAAAACATAAACATGGATACGGTAGATAATCACTAGGAGTTTACTGAAATGGGAAGGAATATCAGTGCCCTTATAGACACAGGAGCCCTTAAGGTAGAGTCCTGCGTAGGTCCATTTTTTGGAACCCAGACCCGCAACTCGCATTCTTACCCGATTGGACCCGCGACCCGGACCCGCGACCCACTGACCATCAATAATCAGGAAGTGCTGTCATTGTAAACCCGGAGGTGACATCATCGGAAGTAGCCGCGATCAGAAAAAAAGGAGTAAAACAGGAAGTGCTGTCATTGTAAACCGGAAGTGACATCATCAGTAATAGACATGCTCAGAAAAAGGAGTAAAAATCGCTATGGCGAAGACCCTCAAACCGCCAACCTGCAGAACCATCGGCCCGCTTCTATACCCGCACCCAGAAATTCAACAGGTAACCCGCGGGTACCTGACCCACTGCAGGCCTGAAATTGCATGTGGGTCTCTAAATGGTAATGCTCTGAAGGATCTTAAATGTGAAATTTAGCAATGGCAGTTTCTCCATTTCCCTTCCAGATTCTCCAAGACTTTTCGGGAGCCACTTGTAGTTATACTGTGGCGGGGGGGGGGGGGGGGGGAGGCAAGAGATTTGGTTTTGGCATACCAGGGCATGAATATGTGTGCCTATAGAAAACCCATACAAAGAACACTCTGTAGTAGTCTTATGCCGACTTATGACATCCTATAGACCTCCATCTGGACAGCCTTACTCTAGACATTAGGACATTACGTACCCATCTTCTCCCACTTGGGAATATACTGTAATTTTAAAGGATGAGAATAATGCATCAGTTAATAGTGCTGCTCCAGTAGACTTCTACACTGAAACCCATTTGTCAAAAGAGTAAACAGATTTTTTAATATTCAGTTTTGAAATCTGACATGGTGCTAGCCATTTTGTCAATTTCCCAGCTGCCCCTGGTCATGTGACTTGTGCCAGCACTTCAGGAGGGAACTGCTTTCTGGCAGGCTGTTGTTTTTCCTTCTCAATGTAAGTGAATAGTACGCAGTGGGACCTGGGTTTTACTATTGAGTGTTGTTCTTAGATCTACCAGGCAGCTGTTATCTTGTGTTAGGGAGCTGTTATCTGGTTACCTTCCCATTGTTCTGTTGTTAGGCTGCTGGGTGGGGAAAAGGGAGGGGGTGATATCACTCCAACTTGCAGTACAGCAGTAAAGAGTGATTGAAGTTTATCAGAGCACAAGTCACATGACTTGGGGCAGCTGGGAAATTGACAATATGTCTAGCCCCATGTCAGATTTCAAAATGAAATATAAAATAATCTGTTTGCTCTTTTGAGAAATGGATTTCAATGCAGAATTCTTCTGGAACAGCACTATTAACTGATACATTTAGAAAAAATTTTTTTTCCCATGACAGGATCCCTTTAAATCATTTTCAAGTAGAGTTGTTGAGTTTCCTGGAAATAAACACCAACCTTCCTATAATCCAATAATTCTTTGTTATGGAATTATTTGTTAGGGTATAATGTGGTGTAATGGTGGGATGGGGGTTAATTAAATCACTGCCCTCTTTATAATGACTGCCTCCTTTATTACAACTACAGTTTAACTATGTAACTATGTACAGTTGGACTAGACCTGCTACTGCTACAGTACTAGATCATCTTCCATTGGGTGGAGACCATAGAAGGCCCCATCCAGGGCAATTATCATATTGCTTCACCATTATACCTATAATATGTATCTACAAACATGTTGTGAGAGTGCACAATGGATGTCATGTTATCTGGGAGGACCTAGGTGGCTTAGTTTGATTAATACTGCTTGATATCACTAGAGATACAGAAGGAGTTGGACTGGGGGTAAGATCTTCCCTTCTACAACCACTTGGCTCTCCTGAAGTACATAGGCTAAATGTGTTGTGTTTCATGGGGTGGTACTTGTTTCTACTACAGAAAGGGTTTGGCTTCCTATGCATAGGCCAGATTAGTGCATTCATTAGGGTAGATCAAGCTTTGACCAATAATAATATTGCTTTTAAAAACACAGTTTATGGTAGGGTGACAATATATTGATTGATTAACCAACAAGCCTTAAAATTCATTACCCCTGTCTATACAAGTTGTTCAGTACAGCAGCTCCCAGAAGTCTCAGTCATCTGTTCTACTCAACAGACGTGGCCCATTCCATTCCCAGTTTAGTTTTCCTCATATTGTCCAGCAGATGCCTTAAATACAGAGCATTAGCAACCATTAGATAACAGTAAATTCATAATCCTGGGATAGGAAAAAAAAAAGTCAATCAAGCATTAGTTTTACTGTCCTTGATTAAAAATCTCCCCTGACCTTCCAAGGATTAGGTCCTAAGAACACGCCGTGGTACTTTCTGTGACTTTGGAGAGGGCCAGCAGGGTTCAGTCTGCAAAAGGTCGTTAGGAAAATCAGCTTTCAAGAATTCGTTAAATTGTCTTTTTATTAACAGATGTCTGGAAATTTAAATATAGGGCATTGGTGACAGATTCTCGAGAGTTCTGAAGTAGGGGAAATGGAGATGGATGCACCTCATTCAGACACATCTGGTCAAGGGGTTAACGTTCCAAGGGGTTAAAGTTTAGTGTGATGGAAGTAGAAGCACAGAGCTGGCTTGTTTTGAGCAAACATTCAGACATTGTCTTGCTTCTGGGGGGGGAGGGGGGGTACACCCATTCCAAGGAAGTGCTATTAAAAAGAGGGTTTTAAGAGGTTCTGCTGACCAGGAGAAAGCTGGAGTTGCTAGGGAGAGAAGATGGGCTGATCCATTATAATGGGTTGATAAGGAAAGAAGCTGTGTTGATCTATTTTATTGGTTTGTTAGTGAGAGAAGCTGGGATAAGTAATTTCAGGGACTGCATAGGGCTGCTAAATTGTATTAATTCAATGCAAACTTATTCTAATGTGTTGAAGATCTGCTGTGGAGAGAAGATGTGCTGATACAGAGGGTTGATAATCTGTATTTTTCATAAATATCGGCTGTAGAGGCAACTGAAGCTGTGTTGCTCTGTATCACAGAGCTGCCAAGGAAAATAAGTTATACTGATCCATTATACATTATATGCTGGACACAGCAGCATGATTTTACATATTGGCACTGTACTCTTAGAACTCTTCAATACCTGGTTAAGATAGCTTCTGAACCTCCAGTGAAGGATAGACATAGAACTCCAGTGAACATGAGTGGACCCAGTGTCAGATTGGGGCACCATGGACAAAAAGAACTTAGAAAAGATTGCAAAGAATCAATCATCTGTGCTCCACAAAGGGCCCACCCTGACCAGAGGCCCCCAGGGGATTTACAAGTACTCCAGCAGGACAGTGCGGCCTACGATGAAACATCAAATTATGATGAGAAGCATAGCTTCATGAAATCCAGTAAAGAAAGAAAGACAGGGTTAGACACAGCTGAGAATTAAGTAAGATGGAGCATTACTAGTCTTATCTCTCACTGACAGTTAAGGAATTGGAAGCCCAGATGGACTGGTAACCATAGAAACATAGAACATAGTTTGCGAAAATATGCCTGTGAAATAAAAAGGGCTGTGCTGAGCATGAAGTAAGATGGTAAGATAGAAATGATCTGAGGCATTTAGGGAATGGACAGTCAAATGAATCAGTTGGTTCTTTTTTGCTTTAATTATCCCACTCAGTGAAGAATGCGCTATTGATTGGTCATTGTAGTGGAAAACAAGTAGGTTGTGTTTGTTGGTCTTTCATAACAAACCACCCTTATATTTTATGTTGAAAATCAAACCTTTACTACATCTCATTCTTCTTCTTGACGTGATGAATGCCCTTGAGGAGCGCACAGTCGTTAATGGATGAGCGCTCTTCTATTAGGTGCTCTTTCTCTTGCCTTCATGTCTGGATCCCCTGCACAGTAGCAATTTCTTTCTGTACATTTGCTCTGTATTGAGGTTCACAAGCTGCATGAAATGCTATTGTGCAGATTAATGAGCCTCAGGTCAGAGTGATCACCGCTTTGTTCCAGACTTTGCCTTTCACATGACTTCCCGTTTGTTGCCATTAGGCAGGGTGCTTAGGAAACCGAGAAGTGCTTTCTGATCTTGGACATGTTAACAGTCCAAAGAGTATGGGTTGTTTGCCAGAGAACAAGACCATTATTGATATTTGAGGGATCCAATCAGGCATCTCTGGTTGTCTTGTACCTTATTCTTGGTTAATGGGCTTCCTCAAGCTTCTCATTTTTGGCATGCACAATGTTGAGCATGGTTGACCCTACTCTTAATACGTATTGGAAATTGAAGGGCCCTGAAGTTGCTGTTTTCCATTTCAAGTTCTTCTTGGCCCATAGGCTCCACTTGAAAAGCTGAGTACACTTCTCATACCATGAACCTTGTGGTATTTGAGGAGGGGATGTATCCATGGAAACAGTGAACAAACCACGGATGCTCAAGCTGCCTTCCACTGCAGCTATCCTGGTTATGGAAATCCAGGGAAATTGGCCAGTGCAGCTAAGTGGAAGAAGTCAGGGGAATCATTAGGGGGCACAGAAGGATAAAGAAGACTTTATGGATAGATAAGGGATAGGGCAGAGTAGGATAGGGGTATTATTAGGGGTGCATTTTAAAACAGGGGTAATCAGTAAAGGGCAAAGTTGGATAGAGCAAGTTGGATTGTTTTTGTTTGTATTATGCTTTGGAGCCAAAGCAGAGTTGACATATAGAAGCCAAATTGGAGCTGAGATGAAAATGGAGTAGGGCTCCAGAACTTGGAGGTGGGAACTTCTTCTTTTCTCTAACATGCTGATAAGTAAATTTAAATTGTAAATTCCTAACTATACGCCTTCTCATTTTCTGTGCTAAGGCTGGGGCTTGAGCAGCAAGGAGGAGCTGATCTAAATTGGGACAAGGGGGTCCCTGGAGAAGCCTA
This sequence comes from Xenopus borealis, assembly GCA_024363595.1. Taxonomy (NCBI): domain Eukaryota; kingdom Metazoa; phylum Chordata; class Amphibia; order Anura; family Pipidae; genus Xenopus; species Xenopus borealis. The sequence goes on from CM044431.1 coordinate 10,829,374, forward strand.
GATGTTTGTTATGGTCTTTAGGGTGCCTGGAGCTGGATTAAAGGAGATATGAAACCTGACCAGTGTTAAAGGAAAGCAAAGAAAATTAAAGGGCAGTTGGTATTTCCAGCCACATCTTACTATAGAAAATTGGTTAACTTCCCCTTGAAAGATGTTTATCTCGGTATAAATGTAAGCAGAAATGAAAATGTCAGGCATTGCAGTGTGAAACAAATTCCTTAGCAGGGGTGAAAGGTGAGCAATTTCTAAATAATATGATAATAAAGATAACATAATAACACCCGATTATAAAACAAGCTGAGTTCCGCCGAAATCCAGATTTTTAGCTGAGCTTTTACTTACGTGATATTTTCCTTACACCAGCTGTTGCTATGGCAATACCCATTATATCAGTAGGAGTAGAGGTAGTGGCCATGCATGTCTCTTCTACAAGCAAATATCAGGTATGGATGGAATTTGGGGGAAAGATTGGGATGCAGTCCTAATGTTTTTTAAAGGGCAACCAAACCTGCTACTGTCAGCAACCCATGGTCCAACATTCAACTCCTGGCATAGACCCTATTTGATATTCATATGCCCAGGGAGTATCCCATAGTGCCAGGAATGCCCAAGCTATGGTCTTTAATAATATTATATATTTCAAATGCTACAAAGTCATTTCTCAGGATGCTGAATGGGATGATATTAGTTCAGATATCCCTGAAAGCTGTATGACATAAAATCTTTATGACACGTGGACCTAAAAATAGCTTCATTTTAGATTTCACCCTCTTGCATTTTCTGCCTGAGTTTCTCTTGGTGCTGTCTGGAAAGTGATGAGAATCTGCCTGAGTGAACTTGAGTAAATAGTGAAAAGAACTCAGTGACAAACGAGTGAACAGGTCAAACAGAGAGAGAGCTTATTGTTAGGAGGTAGGATCAGATGGGTGTCTTGGTGCAGAAAGTTGTCAATCAAATGGGCAGTGTCTGACAATGTATACATCAGTTGTAGAGTAAATTAAAAGCTCAACTAAAGCTAAAGCCACAAACAAGCCAACATTGGCTGCCAACTCCACCACTCTCGACCAAGTCAGTATTTGCTTGGGGTACTAGCCAAACAAGTTGACCATCTCTTACTGCAGTGGTGTAGTGGGTTATAAATGAGGGTGACATACATGAGGCACACTTATGTTCTAGCTGATCATGGAACATGGGTTCAGAGACTTGGCTGATATTGTCATTTGTTTTGGAGCCCCAAAACTTCTTGTACAAAACGCATCCAGTATGGTAGCCATAGGGTATCCAGTATGGTATCCAAAGGGCGTCCAGTATGGTATCCAAAGGGCATTCAGTATGGGATCCATATCCAAAGGGTGTCCAGTATGGTGTCCAAAGGTAGTCCAGTATGATATCCAAAGGGCATCCAGTATGATATCCAAAGGGCATCCAGTATGGAATCCAAAGGGCATTCAGTATGGTGTCCAAAGGGCATCCAATATGGTATCCAAAGTGCATCCAGTATGGCATCCAAAGGGCATCCTCTATGGTATCCAAATGATGTCCAGTTTGGTATCCAAAGGGCGTCCAGTATGGTATCTAAAGGGCGTCCAGTATGGTATCTAAAGGGCGTCCAGTATGGTATCTAAAGGGCGTCCAGTATGGTAACTAAAGAACGTCCAGTATGGTATCTAAAGGGCATCCAGTATGATATCTAAAGGGCGTCCAGTATGGTAACTAAAGGGCATCCAGTATGGTATCTAAAGGGCGTCCAGCATGGTATCTAAAGGGCGTCCAGTATGGTAACTAAAGGACGTCCAGTATGATATCTAAAGGGCGTTCAGTATGGTAACTAAAGGACGTCCAGTATGATATCTAAAGGGCGTTCAGTATGGTAACTAAAGGGCATCCAGTATGGTATCCAAGTGGGCAGAAACTTTCTCCTAGACTATCATTATCCCGACAACAAAAAGGACACACATAACAAAGCAATTGCAAGCAAGGGAGCATCCATAAGCCTATTGAAGCCTCATTTTTTGTGGTTGAGTTTTTTAGGTGGAAAACTCAAATTTTTAGAGGAAAAAAATACTCAAATTTTCCGAGATTTATTATGCTCCAAAGCTACTAAAAGTCTGAATCTGAAAATATTCGAGCTAAAACCTGTCATGTCAATTCAGTGGCAGATGTTCCTTTTACAATTTGAATATGTTTCTTACCTTCATGGTCTTCAAGGGTTTTAGGGTGCTTTTCATTTGACAATCCAAAAATGTTTAGTTTTTTTGGATGTCAAATCACAAAAGTCGCATGATTCGAGCGTAAAATTTTATGATCAATTTAGTTTTTTTATTTTTTGATAAAATAGGTAAATTGGTGGGGTTAGGTCGACTTTCTTTTAATAGAAAAATAGAAATGTTTGATACCCCCCCCACTTAGGGGCAGATTTATCAAGGGTCGAATTTTGAGTTTATGGGAGTTGCTAAAAACGCCAATAAAATTGAAATTTGGGAAAAAAGCAACCAATTGAAACTTATTTAATTTTTTTTTTAATTTGGGTGAATAGGATCGACCTGCAAACTCGAGTTTTTTCACACCAAAAAAAGATTTATTTTTTTTCAGAAGTCCACCAAACCACTCCAAATTGATTTTAGGAGTCACCCATAGGCTAAAACCCATTCGGCAAGTTTTAGATGGTGAATAGTTGAATTTGAATTAATAAAGGGACAGTACATGATAAATTTCAAAATTCGAATTTCAATTTTTTTTTAACTGGAATCAAATTTGGACTAATCCCTAGACGAATTGCACTAAAATTAACTCAAAATTTGAATTTAAAAATTTAAGTTTTCAACTCGACCCTTGATAAAGCCACCCCTTAGGGGCAGATTTACTATTGGCATTAACCCTCGAATTCGACCAATCGAATTGTGGTCGAATTTAAAACCTTCAAATTTGAATATCAAATTTGAAGGTTTTTACCTCAATTTGAGCGATCAAATAAAAAAAAATTTGATCGAACGATTAAATCGTTGGAATCATTCGATTTTAACCATTCGATCGAATTTTTTTTTATTCAATCTAAAAAAAAACCTATGGGAGCTTCCCATAGGGTTTAATAGCAATAAGGTAGGTATAATCTAGCGAACTAGGCAGTTGAATTAAAAATTAAAGGGCAAGTAATTCGACTGACGAATATTCGAATAGAATTTTATTCTAATCATTCGATTCGATCGATTTTTCAAAATTCAATGGTCAAAGTGGCCTTTAAGTTAAGTGAAGTTCCGCCACTAGAGGGAAATTCCGCAGCTCTCAGTTAATTTCTATGGGATTTTGAAAGGTGTATTTATCAATGGGTGAAGTGAAATTTCACCCTTTGATAAATACGCCTTTCAAAATCCCATAGGAATGAATGGAGAGCTGCGGAATTTACCTCTAGTGGCGGAACTTCACTCTTCACTTCACTCTTTGATGAATCTACCCCTTAGTCTTTAAGGTGAACAACCAGGGTTAGACTGGATATCGTACAAGCAGTTTGGCCCCACGGGGGCCACCGGGCCAGTCCGACCCTATGAATAACCCCTTTAAGTATGTATGCACCGAATCCAGGATTTGGTTTGGGATTCAGCTAGGATTCGGCCTTTTTCAGCAGGATTCGGCCGAACGCTTCTGCTCAGCTGAACCAAATCCTAATTTGCATATACCCGTGACTTTTTGTTATAAAACAAAAAACCTTCCCACACCTAATTTGCATATGCAGATTTGGTTCTGTATTCGGCCGAAACTTTCACAAAGGTTTTCGGGGTTCGACCTAGTCCAAAATAGTGGATTTGTTGCATCCCTAAGTATCATACAGTGGAGAGGTAGGGGTGGGGGTGCTGGTGGACTTCTGTGAGTTCCTAGTGACATTTTATATCCCATTTACTGACGTAAAGTATATGTAAAAAATGAGAAAGTGCCTATAGTTTACACTTTCAGCAACCTGATATGTAAATTGCCGGAGCCTGTGGATGGAGCTGGTAGAAATCTAGATTTGAAGCTTCTGTAGATCTAGTCATAATCATCTATGTCCATCAGATGCTTGTTACTTTATTCTAAATCAGTGGTGCCCAAAAGGTAGATCGGGATCTATCAGTAGACTTTGAGCTGGTGAGTAGATCTCAAGACACTGTCAATAAGTAGCTTGTCTATATACCTCCTGTTTCATTATTTTCAGTCACATGTTTATGTTAAGGTTACATAAGAAATTGCTGTTTATTAAATATAACAATATAACATTTCCCCCCCATAAATCGGTATTTATATAGTATTTTCCATGGAACAGAATGCTAACAAGGCTGTTATGGCTGTAGATCATAATGTTCTAGAAGGCTACCTACAATTAATTGAAATAAATATGTAGAAATGATTATTTAAAAAAAACACCTTATATAGCCATAGATAGCATTTGTAAATGAGTTAGCTGTGATGCCTGGCTAATTGCCACCCTGTGCCAACGAAACGCCCTCGCAGCTACCGATCAGATGGGAAGAGACCCCGCAAAATGTCTCTGTATCCAAACAGGTCCCTGAACAGAATCTGAAATAACTTTATATCCCACGTTGTACTGTTGCCTCTGCCTGCCAAGTGGGCACAGTTGTTAGTTTAGGATCCACAAAAAAGAAGATATTGGTACTTTTATTGTCAGCTAAAGGGGTTGTTCGCTTTTACACAAATATGTAGCTTTTCAGAGCATTTGTTTTTTTTTTAGATGGGGTCAGTGACCCCCTATCTGAAAGCTGGAAAGCATTAGAAGAAGGAAAAGAATTCAAAAACGAACACCATTTGAAAAGCTGCTTAGAACTGGCCATTCTATAACATACTAAAAGTTGACTTAACAGTGAATGGCCCCTTTAAAGTGCAGTATAGCAATGACTGTCCTGATTGGTAGATATGAATATTAACTGCATTGTGTGGAGTAGTGATGGGCGAATTTATTCGCCAGGGCCGAATTCGCGGCGAATTCCCGCGATTCGCCGCTGGCGAATAAATTCGCGAATCACCTGCGAAATTTCGCCTGGCGAAAATTCGCCAAAAAACGAGTCGCGCGTCGTTTTTTGACGCGACGCGTCGTATATTGACGCGACGAAAATGACGCTACGAAAACGACGCGACACGCGTCAAACGCGTCCCGCGACTCGTTTCGTGAGTTTTTCGCCAATTCGCGAATTTCTCTAGAAATTCGCGAATTTCTCTAGAAATTCGCGAATTTTTCGGCGAAGCGAATCGCGGGAGATTCGCCCATCACTAGTGTGGAGGTGAAGTCCTGAGTTCGATTCCAGCCTGTTCTCCTTTGTGTTTCCTCCTGGTACCTCCCACACTCCAGAACACAAGGTTAATGGTCTACTGATAAAATGCGTGTGAATGGACGTGAGACCCCAGGAAAAAACCCCAGTGGTCCCTGCCGACCCTGATTGCTGTGGCATAAAGGGAAAACAGTGCCTGCGACCAAGTATGAGTCAGGGGGAGGGGGTACGGATCTGGGTGGACCTCATGGCTGGGGGCCTGGGAAGGTGGGGGGACAAAAAAGTTGCGTTAGCGTGGAAACATTTTTTGCCCACGCCGTTTTTTGTCCTCACACCCCCTAATTACCATGTTCATGTTAGAAAATTTGGCAATTTATGAAAGTTTGAACATATTTCTGTGTTTTTTTTCCCAGTCATTTCAGTTTTGCTAATGAAGGTGAATTGCCCTTTAAGCTGTGAGTAGTGATGGGCGAATCTAACCCCTTTTTGATTTGCCGAAAAATACACGAAACGAGTTGCGTCACATTTTCGACGAGCGTCGCGTCATTTTCGTCACGTGTCGCATTTTTTTTTAACGCGCGCCACGCTTTTTTTTTTTATGCCAGCGAATTTTCTCGGGTGTTTCACGGATTTATATGCCGGCGGCAAATCTTGGGCATTCGCCCATCACTAGCTGTGAGTCTAACTTTTCCCAAGGGACCTGTTCTCTTATATTGTTAGAATTACTTGTTTGCTTATCTAGAAATTGTTATAAAAAGAATCTTATCTGCTGCTGTAGCTGTTCTGGGCTCTCTGCCAAAAGCCAATTAAGTTAGAAACTTTGTTTCTTTTTTTGGCTGTTCAGTGCAGAGAAAAACAGGACTTTCCAGTACAAATGAGGGACTGCGGGTTGAGCTGTCAAAAGAGGGACTGTCCCTCTAAAAACAGGACGGTTGGGAGGTATGGGGTAGTGATGTGTGGCTTTACCTGCAGGTTAAACTGCTACATCAAGTCTTGATTAGTGGTTCCTCTCTCCCAGCAGTGACCTAACCCTTCTGGCTCCTCCTCCATCGCGTCTGCCCCAGCGGTGACATCACTGCAGGGGGCGGGTCTTTAAATGGAAGAGGGTTGGTTGATGGCAGGTTAGGGTCGTGGGAGGGTCCATAAAATCTAATATGGGGGGACCCCTAAATCAGCATCCCCGGTGGGCCCCAGACCCCCCAGTCCGAGGCTGGTGATGGGAGATGTGACTGTAAACTCCACTGGGGCAGGAGAATGATTTATAATCTATGAAAAGGATATAGATCATTGCCTGGGTATCTTAGAATGTATTGTTGCATCACCCCCAGCATTTTCAGCTCTGTAGTGTTGAATGCAGTATCACAACTTGTGCTGCACATTGTTTCTCCCTCCGGAACTGTCGCTCCCCAGAGGGGCTGCGGCTGCTGACTCAGGTTGCTAGGCAACGGAGATGCCAGGCAGTTGCACGGCTGCTTAGCAAGTAAACATCAGCTGCCTGAGACGGGTGTGCTTTTTGCAGGCAGGGTTTGCTGACAGAGGCAAAATTATTTTAAATATAAAATTAAATTTAAATTGTTGGCCGAGGAACATCATTAAAGGGGTTGTTCACCTTAAACTTAACTTATAGGGGCAGATTTATCAAGGGTCGAATTGAAAATTCGAATTTATTTTAGTGTAATTCGACTTGGGAATAGCCTAAATTTGTTTTGAATTTAAAAAAATTCAAATTTTTACATTTATTATGTACTGTCCCTTTAAGAATCTGAATTCGACTATTCGCTATCTAAAACCTGGCAAATTTGTGTTTTAGCCTATGGGGAGCCTCCTACAATCAATTTGGAGTGGTTTGGTGGACTTTTAAAAAAAGTCAATTCTATTCACTCGAATTTAAAAAAAATTTGAATTTTGAGTTTATGGCAGTTTTTAGAAACTCCCATAAACTCAAAATTCAACCCTTGATAAATCTGCCCCATACTATGATGTAGAGCAGGGATCTGCAACCTTGGCTCTCCAGCTGTTAAGGAACTACAAGTCCCACAATGCATTTGCCTTTATGAATCATGACAGACTCCTTCATTGCATTGTGGGACTTGTAGTTCCTTAACAGCTGGAGAGCCAAGGTTGCAGATCCCTGATGTAGAGAGTGATATTCTCAGAATTTGTAATTGGCTTAAATTTTTCATTATTTAAGTTATTTAGGTTTTTATTCAGCAGCTCTCCAGTGTGCAATTTCAGCTATCTGGTTGCTAGGGTTCAAATTCCCCTAGTAACCATGTGTTGATTTGAATGAGAGACTGGAATATGAATAGGAGAGGCCTGAATAGAACAAGGAGTAATAAAAAGTAGCAATAGCAATACATTTGTTGCCTTTCAGAGCATTTGTTTTATAGATGAGGTCAGTGACCCCTATTTGGAAGCTGGAAATAGTCAGAAGAAGAAGGCAAATAATTCAAAAACCATAACAGTGAAAAAATGAAGGCCAATTGCTAAATTAATTAGTCATGCTATAACATACTAAAAGTTAACTTAAAGGTGAATAACCCCTTTAAACACCCGCTGGTTAAATATAATGAGGGTGTGGAAGATTGAGACACCAATAATGACAGTAATAAAGTATAAGTTTTTTTTAGTTATGTCAGATTGCTTAAATGTAAAACATATGCGACAGTGGAAGATGCTGTAATCTGAAAATAGGAATCTATTTCAATAAGACCCACCAGCTGCCACTCACATGTTCCCAGAGAATTAGAGAACTGAATATGCTGATTGATATAATCTGGCATCTTTGCACAATGCACAACCATGCAAGCTGTTTTATTGACGCTACAATGTGCAACCATGCAAGCCATTTTATTGTTCCTACAATGCACAACCATGCAAGCTGTTTTATTGACGCCCCTTAGGGGAACATTTACTAAATTCACATGAAGGATTCGGAATTCGATCAATTTGTTTTAAAAAAAATTGAATTTCGAACATGCAAATTAGTTAACGTCGACCATCGAATTGCAAAATTCGACCGATTCGAATAATTCGAATTTAATTGTATTCGAATATTCAATGGTCGAAGTACTTCCCCTTTAAAAAAAAAAATTTCATAGGCCAGTTCGCCAACTTGGACCTACCGAATTGCTTTAAAACCCTATGGGAAGCTCCCATAGGTGTTTTTAAAGCTCCTTAGGGATCGTCATAAATTATCAAAACAGGGAAACAAACAAAGCTGCTTGAGTTCTGCATGGCTGGGACGTAAGGCAGGGGCTCCCCCTGCTGTTCATAAGTATAACTGTTTCCTTGAGGGACTGTCTGACAATTCCTAACCACAGAAGTAAATGAAGGGAGAATTTACCTGCATACAGTCAGGTTTAATATAAAAACGTTAGACATTTGATAATTAAACTATATTGGAGATATGTTTCTTTTTCATTAAAGAAAGTAAAAATGGGATTTTATTTTTTGCCTTTCTTTGTCCTTTAAGGGCTTGCTCACCTTTAGTATGATGTAGAAAGTGATAGACAGTTGTTTTTCATTTTTTATTATTTGTGGTTTTTTAGTTATTTTGCAATTTCAAAAATCTGGTTGCTAGGGTCTAAATTTCCCTAGCACCCATACATTGACTTGAATAAGAGAATATGAATAGGAGAGGCCTGAATAGAAAAGAGGAGTAATAAAAAGTAGCAATAAAAATACATTTGTAGCCTTATAGAGCATTTGCTTTGTAGATGGGGTCAGTGACCCCCTGTTTGAAACCTGGGAAGTGCCACATGATACAGTCAAATAATTCATTAAATGACTAAATAGAAGAAGGCAAATTGAAAAGTTGCTTAGAATTGGTCATTCTACAACAAACTAAAAGTTTATTTAAAAATGAACACCAGAACCAGTGAAGTCAATGGAAGCACTACCTGCCCCTCATCACCAGCACTGGTAACATAGTAACATAGTAAGTTAAGTTGACAAAAGACACACGTCCATCAAATTCAACCTGTTAACTTTTTTAACCTGCCTAACTGCTAGTTGATCCAGAGGAAGGCAAAAAACCCAATCTGAAGCCTCTCCAATTTGCCTCAGAGGGGAAAATTTCTTCCTGACTACAAAATAACAATGGGACTAGTCCCTGGATCAACTTGTACTATGAGCTATCTTCCATAACCCTGTATT
>CM044431.1:10842475-10864518 GCA_024363595.1 Xenopus borealis
GGAATTAATTGGGCTGGATAGTTTTGTGTCATCTGCAAACACTGATACATTACTTACATCCTCCCCTAAGTGATTAATGAACATGTTAAATAAAAGAGGACCAAACACCGAGCCCTGAGGGACCCCACTAAGAACCTTACTCCAAGTAGAGAATGTACCATTAACAACCCCCCTCTGTACCCGATCCTGTAGCCAGTTCCCTATCCATGTGCAAACGACTTCATTAAGCCCAACAGACCTTAGTTTAGAAAGCAGTCGTTTGTAGGGCACGGTATCAAACACTAAAAAAAAAATCCAAATCCAAATATATCACATCTACTGCCCCCCCACAGTCCAACATCTTACTTACCTCATCATAAAAATCAAATTTGTCTGACGAACTATCCTTCATAAAGCCATGCTGATTGCTGCTCATAATGTGATCCCTTAACAAGCCTTCCAATAATTTGCCCACCACAGATGTCAAACTTACTGGCCTATAATTGCCAGGCTGAGATCATAATCCCTTTTTAAATATTGGAATGACATCAGCTTTCCTCCAATCAATAGACACCATACCAGATGAAAGTGAATCTGAGAAAACCAGAAATAGGGGTTGGTGTAAAACTGAACTAAGCTCTCTTAGAACCTGTGAGTGTATATTATCAGGCCCTAAACCCTTGTTTACATTAATTTTTAGTAAAGCTTTATGAATCATTAGGGATGCACCAAATCCAACATTGGGTTCAGGATTCGGCCTTTTTCAGCAGGATTTGAATTCGTCCGAATCCTTCTGCCCAGTCGAATCCTAATTTGCATATGCAAATAAGAGGCAGGGCGGGACCTTTTGTCACAAAACAAGAAAGTAAAAAATGTTTTCCCCTTCCCACTTCTCATTTCCATATGCAAATTCGGATTCGGTTCTGTATTCGTCCAAATCTTTCGAGAAGGATTTGGGGGTTCGGCCAAAACCAAAATAGTGGATTCGGTGCATCCCTATGGATCATATCTAAAGGCATCTTTGGTTTTCAATTACACTTTTAAAAAACAAGAGTATGTTTTCTGGTAAAATGAATAAATATCTCAACAGAAATAGATGGCATTCCTTTTGAGATTACACTGAGTCACTGCCCTCTCTGAGGAAACACAGATCCCCTCCTGCTCCCAACCTGAATTCCTATTACTCCAAGCCTGCTTTTCTTCTACTCCCAGCCTACATTATTAGTACTCCCAGCCTGTATTACTAGTACACCCAGTCTGTATTACTAGTACACCCAGCCTGCTTTTCTTCTACTCCCAGCCTACATTATTAGTACACCCAGCCTGTATTACTAGTACACCCAGCCTGTATTACTAGTACACCCAGCCTGTATTACTAGTACACCCAGCCTGTATTACTAGTACACCCAGCCTGCTTTTCTTCTACTCCCAGCCTACATTATTAGTACACCCAGCCTGTATTACTAGTACTCCCAGCCTGTATTACTAGTACACCCAGCCTGTATTACTAGTACACCCAGCCTGTATTACTAGTACACCCAGCCTGCATTATTAGTACACCCAGCCTGTATTACTAGTACACCTAGCCTGCTTTTCTTCTACTCCCAGCCTACATTATTAGTACACCCAGCCTGTATTACTAGTACTCCCAGCCTGTATTACTAGTACACCCAGCCTGTATTACTAGTACACCCAGCCTGCATTACTAGTACACCCAGCCTGTATTACTAGTACACCCAGCCTGCATTTCTTCTACTCCCAGCCTACATTATTAGTACACCCAGCCAGCATTACTAGTACACCCAGCCTACATTTCTTCTACTCCCAGCCTGCATTACTAGTACACCCAGCCAGCATTACTAGTACATCCAGCCTGTATTACTAGTACACCTATTTTGCATTACTAGTACACCCAGCCTGCATTTCTTCTACTCCCAGCCTGCATTACTAGTACACCCAGCCAGCATTCCTACTGCTCTCAGGCAACATCCCAAGTACTAATACTCATGAATTCCTACAGCTTGAATTCCTAGTAGTCTGAGCTTTTCTGAGTTTACCAGCCTGAATTCTTAGTATTTCCAATCGCATTCCTAGTACTCCAAGTCTGCATTCTGCATCCTTGTAATTCCCCATCTACATTGTTAGTAGTCCCAGCCTGCATTTTGAGTATTCTTAACCTGCATTCCTAGTATTCCTAGCCTGTGTTCCTAGTACTCCCAGTCTGCATCACTTGCATATAGAATACAAAGTTTAAGATCGCACACTCATTGTGAAAAAAAAGGAAAACATTTTTTATTAACACATGCCAATCACCAATAAGGTGTATTAGCACTTTGCCCAACGCGTTTCGACCACATTGGTCTTCATCAGGGGCACAAAGCAAACATAAATAAAGAAAAAAAACAATAAGAAACAAAAAAGGCATGTCTGGGGTATGTTTTGGTAAATTTGGTGTTGGGTAATTAGGGGTGTGGATTTTTGGGCAAATTCCAGAATAGACCACAGACCACAGGGGCCTCTACTATTGATTTATACACAACCTCAGCAGGTCTGAGATGGCGGATTTTCGTATTTGGGCTTTTTGCTGCATCACGCTTTAAAAAAATCTGAAAAAATTTGATTTTCTGTACAATGCTTTGCTCTCAAGGAGTGCTATACAAATAAAAATATACATACAAAATGCAAGTTTTTAAAAAAAAAAAACCTGAAAAATTCAAGTTTTGACCCAAAAATCCAGACTGGACTTTAGTAAATAACCCCCTACATTTCTGCTCCTCTGTCCAGTAGGTTCAACTACCACCCCATTTATTCAAGTGCTTCTCTCCCAACTAACACCCATGTGCATAACCATAGACAGGCAACCCTAGACTGATATCTTGGGAGGTGTCCGTCTGAAGAATACTTCAGTTAGAGCGGGCAGCAAGTGCTCGAGACTTGTCTAAAGACAACTGTCACATGCTGTCCAACTGTCACATAAGCTGAATGGAAGCAATATGCATTTCATGACAAAACTGTAGTCAAATGCTTTTCATGAAGACTTGCCATAAAGAGGAGTTATTAGTTAAATGTTCCCTTCTGAAGTTCAGGAGATGAACATCCCACATAGAATAATAATGAACCTTCTGTACCTGCTGCCGTGTTGACAGCGCATGTAATTCTGTTATGCTTCCTCTTTAATGTTCTGCCAGAAAGTAGTCACGTAGATGGATACTAAACCTTCTCACTGTTAGTGAGAAGCATCTGTTATTAAGAGGGAGGAAGGCATGGTTTCAATCCTTCAATATATGCAAGCCAGTTTATTAATATATCTTTTAAGGCCCCAACCTTTTTTACCCATGAGCCACCTTTAAATGTAAAAGAGTTGGGGAGCCACACAAGCATGTTTGGTAGCGCGTCTGGTTTTGTTCAACCAAAACTTGCCTCCAATTCTGGAATTAAAAAATAAGCACCTGCTTTGAGGCCACTGGGAGCAACATACAAGTTGCTTGTGAACCACTGGTTGGGGATCACTGTTTTAAGGATTCCCCTTACATGGTATCTGCATAAGAATGGAAGAACATCTTGAGCCTTGATAAATCTTTTTTCTGATTCTTATCATAGCATGAGGAAAGGGTTCCCAATCTAACAGAAACTACATTCTCTCGCTTTTGTACCATGGAAATGTTTTTTCTTACCACTACTCAACATATCTTCTAGAAAGGTGGAGATGTCTGTAGGCCTGTACGGAGATGTGAGATGGATTTATTCTTATCATAAATAGGCAACCAACGTGGTTTGGAAACTGTAGTTCTACTGAGATTGAAGAAGGACTCACAGTTAGGGTAGGGAATAGGCAATCCTGATGGTCTGGTGATGGCAGAAACACAAAACCCATTTGAGGAAGAAACTCTGGGATAAGCATAGGTCTCCCTTGAGCAATGAAGATGGAATATTAAGCTATTGGGTAGTTAAGACATTGAAATGGATTGGTAACCATATCTATGCAGCACCTGGTAGGATATAAAAGGTTCCCATGAGCAAACTATGGCTATTGAAAGCAGTTGAGGGCAGCCTGGATGGGGTTTTTTCGCCTTCCTCTGGATCAGCTAGCAGTTAGGCAGTTAAAAGTAAAAAAAGGTTGAACTTGATGGACGTGAGTCTTTTTTCAGCCTAACTTACTATGTTACTATGTTACTATGTATCTATAGAAGCATAGAGTACAGTAGGGTAGATACCCCAGTATAAACACAAGGGTATAAGGTAACAGCATTAAGATGAAAAAAGTCATCCATTAGGCTAGTAGGGTAAGAAGCCTTGAACTAAATACATAATCTTCCCTGGGTAGTCCAAATGGACCATCAACTAATGAACCCATTGGGGACCTGGGATAAACACAAGGTTCCCCCCAAGCATGAAGTAAAATGAAACATTAATAGTCTATTCATAAGATGCTTAAAATGGACCACTCAGAGGACCTGAGCTTAAACCCAAAGCAGGAGAGCACTAAAGGTGAACGTTCTTTCCACCAGGGATTGCTAGGGTATACTAATTCCATTTGTTTGACTGAATTACTATTCTGCTGAATGTCTCTGTTTATTAAAGAAATCCTCTGCTTCTGCCTGCGATGTTTGCTGGTGCCACCCAGCATGATGCCGGCTAATTATTACCACTCGTGAGAATCAAGGCTGCAAGGAGCCTGCAGATCATTAACATTAGATCATTAATGATTTACAGACATCACGCGGTACATTCAGATGAATATGAGGGGGAAAAAATTCTAATTGGTTTTAATGAGCTGCCATCTTTACATATTCTTAAAACCAGCACTTTGTTTGTGAGCAATGATGCCCTTCTTTCTTCCCATGACTTTCTTTTCTTTCTCTTTGTTTTAGTGCCATTGATTTAAGTCCCATCGTCGACTCTACGTTGCCATGGCAAAGTTAGAATCAAGATCAGTCCTCAGCGACGCAGCCTACCAGAGCCAAGAGTCCTTTCACTCCTACGTTAGCAGGTCCTCCGATTCGCCCCCCCACTGCACTATGGGAAGCGTAGGCAGCGGAGTGGCCAACGACCAAGAGTTCCCAATGAAGAGCGTAGGGACCAGGACTCAGAACAGCTTCAAGCAAAACGACAATTCTAGGAACGGCTACTCGAACCGCTACTCGGGGGAGGAGAAAATCTACAAGTTGGAAAAGAACACCAGCTCCATGTACATCAACGGCGAACAGCGCAAGAGCGAGAAGATGAAGACGGACACATGCGGCAACGTTAGTGCCAACAATGAAAAGAATATGCCACAGGCAGCTCAGTACAGGGATTCCAACCCCCCAAAGATATTACCTGTCTCTGGAAAGTTGGAGCAGGTAAATTGGTGGACTGCAGCAGTCAGGTGAAGTCAGGAAAGCCAGAAATCTAAATTATTTTCTGGTTACTGCCCTAGTGACTACATTGAATCTTCTAGCTGCTGGGGAGAGCCTACATCCAGGCCCGGACTGGCCATTTGTGGGTTAGGGCAAATGCCAGAGGGGCTGCTATAAGGTCCCATAGAAAGTCAGTGTTTAGTGGGCTGGTGGGGGCTGTTTGGGCCTCTATGTGGGCTGATGGGCCTCTTGTGTACCTGAAATGCCAGGGCCTATTTTAATTCTCAGTCCAGTCCTGCCTACATCCTACCGAAAGTGTATTTTAATATAATGGAGTAGATTTTACATAGAGTTTACATTTGTCTCAGATGGCTCACCATGTTCCACCAAGAAGCTCCATATATAGATATATCATTATTATTTTAATGAGTGCCTTGTGTCAGGATTGTTGCCCAAGGCAGGTCTGCTAATGGTACTTTCAGGGAAGATCTTGCTTGATGTACAGTTAGAAACATAGTAAGGGCTCATTTATGAACACATGCAAGTGTGGTGGCTTTCATAACATGCACACAATTGGGTGCATGGTTGCATGGGAACCTGGCCAGCTTTTTTATTTTCTATAGACGCAACTGACTTGCACCAAGTGCAATGACCACACTCACATTGGCGAGTTGGAAGTGATGTCATCACAACTACAGAAAACATGCAATTTGAGTATGATGTACAAAAACAATCCTTTAATTGCATAAATATTGGTGCACAAGTCAAATACCCCTGGCACTACACTGTGGGTTAAAAAAATAATAGTGATTTTGAGTCCAAATCTTGCATTTTGCGCATAAAACTGTGTTTGTCAATGTGCCCAATACTGTTATGTTGTGTAAAACATCTACTTTATGCCAAATACCATATAAAGGGAGGCAAACTGTGCCACTACAGTGCAGAATACATTTGTATGTGTAGTTTCTAGATTTACCAATTGAACAATATACTAGCGATATAAAAAAGCATATTATCACATATGTATTTTCTTCATTTTGTGTTCCAGAGCAATGAACCTTTGGTAAGACCTTCTGCCTTTAAACCCGTAGTTCCAAAAAACTTCCACTCCATGCAGAACCTGTGTCCACCACTGAATAATGGAGTAATAGAGAACAGAAAGAGCTCAAACCATGGGAACAGCAATAGCCCGGCTGCCATGAAAAATAGTCTTGAGAAGTCAAGCCACAACAGGTCATCCAACCAGGTAGGAGGTCTTTCAGATTCCGGTCGGAATTCTCTGACAAGCTTACCAACTTATGGGAGCGGCTACAACCAGCACGTTGGCCCAATGAGTGCATCAATGAGCCATATAAATCGTATCGGGACTAGCTATGTTGAAAAGAACATAGTGGGTTATAATGGAACAACTACCTCAGAGAGTGGAAGATGTTCCAGCAAGAGTGCCTCCTCTTTTAGTAGACTGAATCATCTCAATGAGTCATTGCCTTTCCACTCACCCTCGAGTGATGACATTATCCAAGATTTAGAAGATCGACTGTGGGAAAAGGAACAGGAAGTCATGCAGATGAAGAGAAGCTTGGACAAAAGCGAGGCAGCCATTTTCCAAGTCTTTGAAGAGAAGCAAAAGATCTGGGAGCGGGAAATGGAGGATTTAAGACAAAATTATGCCAACAAGCTTCAGCAAGTCTCCAAGAAAGCGCAAAGAGCCCAGCAGGCTCTGCAATTGCAGACATTTAAGCTCCAGCAAGAGAAGAAAAAGCTGCAAGATGATGTGGCCCAACTTTTACAGGAGAGAGAGGAGATGGAGAAAAAATGCATGGCTTTCAAAAAGGAGCAGGCAGATTTCCTTCCAAAAATAGAGGAAACCAAGTGGGAGGTAAGTAGCAAAATAAGATACTAGTTTGTTTTAATAGAATGAAGAAATTTCTTGGCCATCTTGGTCAGTATGTCTACAATGCCTCTGCCCATGCTCAGCCGCATTATGGGGACCCGTGTGTCCCCGTTAAATGGTACCCTTTATCCACGCTTATGCGCAGGCACATACACTCATGCCGGGAGGGGGAATTATGGGCAGGCGCTAGGACCACGCGGACGCCCGATTGGACCTCATGGCCTAGGGGCATCCACCAAAGGAATCCGGCCCTGGGCTCTTAGGATACAAAAAGTAGATATGATAATAGTAGCGTGTCATAGCCACCTTGGTCAGTAAGTGTGCAAAGCCTCTGCACTGGTTTTCTGCCAATAGAACACCTCTATTATGTCTCTAGAGCTGCCTTCCACCTAGTACACCAGGGGTGCAAAAACAGAAGCAGGGGAAAGTTATGGCTATTGACAAATGCCAGTTAAGAAGAGGGGTTCCTGTTGTTCATTAATGAGGTCCAGAGTATCAAATTTCCTTTTCTTCTTTCTTTTAAGTTATTGTCAGTATCTGAGTTACCTTGACATTACTGGTAACTATAACAAGTAGTACTGGATAATAGTATTGGGGTGGAAGGTACTTCCTTTGATACAGGTCTGTGGTGACAGCTATTTAACATTATTCAACAATTGAAATCTTGGTGATTTATGGCAGGTCCAGACCCAACTGATTCTATGTTTTTCTACCTTTCCAGGTTTGCCAGAAAGCAGGAGAAATTTCTCTTCTGAAGCAGCAGCTGAAAGACAGCCAGGCAGATGTATCCCAGAAACTAAATGAGATTGTTGGCCTTAGAACACAAATTAAGGAAGCCAAGGCCTTTCTGAGGGAGAAAGAGGAACAGATTACTTCTATTAAAGACTCTTATAGCTCCAAGAGCGTCAGCCTGGAGATCTGTGAGAATGAAATGCAGAGGAAGCAAAGTGAAGCTCAGCAGATGAAAGAGAAGCTGAGCCAATGTGAACAAGAGATATCAGGCTTGAAAGAAGCATTGGTGAACCTTGGACAAAACCCTTACACCATAGAGCTCAATGAAAAGTTGAGGGATACTCTTACTTGTGAAAGTGATGAGGCCAAGATGAAGCGCCAGAATGAGGACAGTCTCATTAGTCTGAAGAAGGATATAGAGAGTCTTCAGCTGGAACTATCGATAGAGCGGCAACAAAGGGATCATCAGGTGGTGGAATTTGAGGAGGAGAGGCGTACCTGGCAAGAGGAGAAAGACAAGGTCATTAAGTACCAGAAGCAGCTTCAGCTCAACTATGTCGAGATGTACCAGAAAAACCAACAGCTTGAGCAACGGATCAGTGAAATCACCACCAAGGTGACCACACCTCCAGTAGAAGATAAAAAAGCGTGGACACCTTCCAGGCTTGAGAGAATAGAGTCCACAGAGATATAAAAGATGATGATGGTTCACATACACACAGCTAGAGTCTCACTGTGCATGTGCAGCCTTTTCCAGCTCATGGTCATCAGGGGGGAAATAATTCAAAAAGACCCTTCAGCAATGAGGAGACCAGTAGCTGTAGCCTCGGCCAGGTTCTGTCATCAGAAGGTGTCAGAGCAGGGGAGCGGATGCTTGTTGTCGGCCCAGCTGAAATTGAAGAACATGTGGTATACTGTTTGTTATGCTATGTGTCTGTTTTCCTGTTGCATGCACTTTTCTCAGCCTGTACGGCGTAGAGTGCATTGCCATGGGCGTTGTGCTCCTCATGCCCTCGTGCAAATCAGAGGTGAGGCAAACCCTGTGACTGTTAACTGGCCCCTTTCTCTTTTTGGGACTTGTGCAAAGAAAACAAAAGTCAACGTGACTTGGATTCGGGGATATTTTAGCCATATTGGCTAGTAGAGGGAAGGTTGGATGTGCTGTATAATCTAGCAGTCTACCTATACTATGAATTCATAAAGAATTCTAGCCACTGTTTACTGTGAATTATCCAAAACATATATTTTTTTTATGCTGGGAATCTCACTAAATTTGGTCTTTGTACATAGGAGTCAAATACAAGTCCCATGTTGCTTGGGATAAATGACCCGGAGGTCATGATTGGGAAACTGATCCTGAAATTCCCTTTGGAGACTTATTTTCATGGAATTGTTTCCCAGGTTCTAATACAGTGAGCAAGCTGAGGTTTATGTTCTGTCAGAGAATTTAGCAGAACTTTGTAATTTGTAGAGGTAGTTTTTGTTAGCAATAAAATGCAGATTGTAGAGGTAGGAGATGTTGGCCGTAACAATATCAGAGCGATTCAGAGTCATGGTGGGTTACACTGTGTCTTTAAACATCCAATGTAAGCAGTAAAGCATAGAAGACTGTTAAAGAATATATTAGACTTTATAAGTTAAGTGCCATTGAAGACTAAAGTTACAGTGAGTAGTCCTTACCTACAAGAGATACACAATGAGTTTGGGTTGAGTTCTACTTATCCCCCTGTTAGCCCATATAATGCTTCAGCTAGTCAATCCTGTTGATGTGGCAAGTGAATGTTGTTTGAGGAAGGTAAGGCCCAAGGGTGCCTAATGCTCTGGCCATGTAATAGTAGCAAGAGGATTTCAAAAGTTGATCCTCCAGTAAGCTGTAAGCTCTTATCCTTGGTTCAGTCTGGTGGGGCTACTCCCTTCTAGCCTTAAGACATCAATATTTAAGACCTAGTACATAAAGTAGACATTAGAATTCTAATACTGAAACATTGATTTTTACCAACTCCCTGTGACCTTCTGCTCATCACTTTATCCACCCTGTGCCTCTCCATAGTCTACATTCTATTTTCCATAAACACTTTAAATAGGCAACGCTGCATATAATTAGCAAAGCTTTACCAATACGTATATATATTTGCATATATGGTGAATTGATATAGAAATATATATTTATCAAAACTACCCCTGAGTTATCCAATGTATGGTCCACCCAGCCTTGCAATTTTGAAAGCCGGATACACATAGCTGAGCATGCTGGGAACTGGAGTTCTCAAAGGTCAGGAATCTGAGAGTTCAAGCATTCCAACCATTGCAGTTCAAATGGTTCTGATAGATCAAGACCAGGACAATTCATCTTAAGGCCCTAAATGAGCTCTGAGCATATATGGGGGGCCCTTGGACAGTTTAAAGGGATACTAACATAATTTATTTCCCTGCTTAGCCAAGATGTTTGGTGGAGTATATCCTGGCAAACGTAAAGGATTGTTTTGCCTCTAATAAGGATTAACATATCCGAAATTTTCTTTTTGGAAATAAATGATGACAATATACCATTAAACATATGTCTGTGAGATTCCAGATGAGTCTCATCAGTATTGATAGATCATTCTTAGTCTTAGAATGATCTATCAATAACATTAAGGCCTAAAGATGTTTTAGACCAAACTGCCCAAACACTTTGGGGTTCAGACCAAAGACAATGGCAGTCCTTCTTCAGGAAACACAAAAAGGACCAATTCGTATCATTTTATATCACGTAGAGTTAGTTTTTAGAGTAGGAAGGTTTGACCTTTGCCAATGACCTGTGCCTGAAAGCCAAGAATATTCCTTTGGAAGTCACCGTTCACAGTGGGTAGAGTGTCTTTATTCGCTAGATTCCACTCCATGAAAAATGCTGCAATGAACTGTGAGTGTTGTTGTTTACTAAACCTGATCAACAGCCGAGGGGGGTAGAGGCTAAGGAGCCTTAATGTTGCTGTTAAAGGAACTCTGATCCCACTGAATTGCGTCAGATGTTCTTCAACAGGCCGGGGAAGGGGGATACTTAAATGAATACAATTTTACATTAAATATAAAGCAAATGCATTGTTCCTGTAACAGACTTGGAACCACAACTCCCAGCATCCCTTCAATGGCTAAAGGAGCATGCTGGGTAAGTTGCAGGTTGTCCAGCCCTAGCTTTTAAGGAAAAATAAATTCTATTTTTAGGCGTATATCTATTTTCCCCCTACGTGGACTGAAAAGTGAGTTCATCTAACCATGTGCAAAGTTTGTATATTTGTATTTTTACATGCGAGTAGGATCTGCCATGGTGTTTCGCAGTGTAAGGGAGTAGCTCGCAGACTATCTGCCTCTTACATTTATACATAGGGGTTGAAGCTGCCATATTGCTCACCTAAAACTGTATGCCCTTCTCTGTTTATTTGTATTTCTACATATGTGTGGGAGCTGCCATATATATATATATATATATATATATATATATATATATATAGATATTTATGTTTTTTTTTTATTTTATATGTTTTAATGTCCAGTGCCATCACTAACTTTCAACAGGGGGCACCAGAAAGGATCTCTCCTTCATGCCGGTGGAAATCAGGGTCAAGGTAATTTAAGGGGGGCCCAGGAAAGGGAACAAACAATGGGACAGCTCCTATTCATTCCTAATTGTATGGCCTGTAACACCTGCACATATGGAAGGGGTTCTATGCATTTCAATATAATGGACTGTTACCTGTTTATAACACCACCTACAGAGGATCAAATATAGTTCATAGAAATAAGTTGATAGATAGCCAGGGGGTGGCCACTATTCAAGCTAAAATACGGCAAAAGGACCCATATACAATAACTTTAATACTTAAGGGGGATAAACAGGGCTTTTATAGCTTCCCACCAGTCTGACCAGCAAGTAGTCAAGGAAGTTGTCGGGAGAAAGAAAGAGGCTGCTCTGATGTTCTTCTGCTTAGGAAAGATTTGAGAAAGGTTTCTAATTTTATTCCTAAGCAGAAGAACATCAGAGCAGCCTCTTTCTTTCTCCCGACAACTTCCTTGACTACTTGGTGGTCAGACTGGTGGGAAACTGACCAGCAGGTGGCGCTGTTGGAACAAAAATCATTCATATTAACAGCACATGTATCCTTGAATATCTTGGCATTAAAAAAAATAAGTAAATGTACATTGCAAAAGTTAGAATAGCGCTCGCGTCAACTTTCCTTTCACTTATTTTTAAGGTTTACTTTTCCTTTAAGGAGAAAGACAGAAGGTAAAGGTTGCTTAGTCACAGAATGGATTCTTGTTCCCACGGCAGCACACATTAATTGCCCCCAGGGAAGGAAGGATCATGTGTTTTGTTCTTAGGTAATTATATATGTATGTGCCAGGTGGCAACGCTGGGTGTACGGAGAATCTGCATCACAATATAAAAACGTATGGTGTTGACTCTACTTCCCCTTTAAGCTCTTCTTTCAATGCCCATTTGTTGTTTATCTCACCATGATCAGACATGAAAGCTTTGAGCAATCACTCCAAAAATATCGACTTGTAGGTTGCACATCTCATGAGGCAGAGCCTTAGTAAACAGGTGCCCCACACTAGGTGCCCGATCTTTTGTTTTAATCAGGTACCGCCCTATACTTGTCTCCCAGTCAGGTGGCATCAGTACAGGACTTCTGGCTGCAGATTTAGTTGTGCATTGTTGCATCACATGCAAGTGAAGGGTGCCCCGATGCACGCTCATGTGTCCCACCCACATCACCCCTAACCAAGCTGCTACAACTCATGCCCATGGGTCCAATTCACTCACTGCAGCAATTCTTGAACCTTCTCAAGGAGGAAGTATTTGAGTGGCTGTGCCTGCCCTCACCATCCAGGTCAATCCCCTTAATTGATAAAAAAAAACACAAATTTGGCTTTTAAAGTGATAGGGTTCAAAACTATTATTATTACTATTATTATTAAAATCGTACTTCTATAGCGCCAACATATTGCGCAGCGCTGTAGACCTATTACGTAAATGCCCGTGCTGCAGCCATGCTCTTTGACTTTACCATCTCTAATCCTGTGCACCAGAAAATGCTGTTTTTTTTTAATTTTTATTCTTCCCCCATAAATATACAGTATGGTTGTGATTTTCACATTCAGGCTACTGCCATCTAGAGGCAACTGTAATGATAACAGACCAGAGAGTATGAAACTATATCAGGTCATTCTGATGGACTGTACACGTCAGATCCGTGTGCCAGTGACTCGGCTTCTATGTTGATGAACCACGCGTCGTCCAGTCACATCAGCCAATGGAATTGTCCGTTTCGCCTGACCATCAGATAGGAACTGCTCTGTTGCAACTGAACCCTGACATGATGAACAGGTGCTGAAAGTAGTTGGTCAGTCCATGTGCAAAATCTGGGACCTTGGGTTGGAGCCAGATATTATCTATGTGCAACAGACTCACCCTAATTTAAGCTCCAATCACCCACAGCAGTAGGTCTATCACCAGCCGTCTGTAATTTGTACCCAAACCCTTGCTTACCTGTTCCATTGAAATGCATAGAAAGTCACCCACTTCAATGGGTCGCGAAACAGGGTGAACGATGGTGGGGCTTGGGCAAGACCAGGGTAAGATGCTGGAGGGACTATGGACTGGGCTGCTGGAGCCAAGAAACAAATTGTTGATTCAGTTTGGTTTTTCTGAGTGCAGTTTGTATGTTTTTCACATGTTTGTAATGTCCCATTAACCCAAATAATGTTTCTATTAATCCCTTGGGGAAGAAGGTTCAGTTTCCAGGGAGCAAAATGGCGGGTGAAGACTAAAACCTTACAGCCTTAGGACACTGTGATCACCGCTACTTGTGGCGCCAATCAAGACGACTGCCATTTCTTTCCGGTTGACACCAGTGATATTCAGTGCTTGCTTGATAATAGCCGAATATGTGCTTTGTATTTTTTTTTGGGGGGGGGGGCGGTGACCATAAACGAGGGGAGAGACTTCTCGAGATTCTCATTGTTGTCAATGCACATAAGCACATGAGCAGCCTGTAGCCATCATGTCAGTATAGATGTCAGTTTTAAAGAATAGGTAAACCTTAAAAAATGTGGATGTAAAATTGATGAGGGGCTATTCTGAAATCTTTTGCCACGTACACTCATTATTTATTGTTTTTTAATTCCAAGATATTAAAGGATACATGTGCTGTTAATAGGAATGAATTTTGTTCCAACAGCACCACCTGCTGGTCAGTTTCCCACCAGTCTGACCACCAAGTAGTCAAGGAAGTTGTCAGGAGAAAGAAAGAGGCTGCGCTGATGTTCTTCTGCTTAGGAAAATAATTAGAAACCTTTCTCAAATCAAGAAGAACATCAGAGCAGCCTCTTTCTCCTGACAACTTCCTTGACTAATTGGTGGTCAGACTGGTGGGAAATGGACCAGCAGGTGGCGCTGTTGGGACAACATTCATATTAACGGCACATGTATCCCTTAATATCTTGGAATTAAAAAACAATAAATAATGAATGTACACCGCAGAGGTTCTTAGAATAGCACTCTCATCAATTTTACATTCATACTTTTTATTTTTGTAAGGAGGGGATCTTTATGGTGTGTGTGAGCGGGCATGTGAGCACGTGTTATGTCAATAGAGAAGATATATATAAATATACACACACAGGCACAGAGCTGTACATATCTAATTTTCTATGAAATTTATGAGAAAAAAGTGGAAAAAATATCTTTTATTGTCGGCGCTGGGGGGGGGGGATTATTGTGCCGTTTCTGTATGGAGTCACCTTACCTCTTGCTGAATGTTCTGGCGAATCTACCCTTATTAAAGGAATTATTTACTGGCGATGGTGATGAATGGGGGAACAGGCGATAAGAGTGGCGCACGCAAGTCTGTAGAACAGTTCCTGATTTCAATGTCATTTAATTCCTGTTTGATATGCTGCTACGTATTCTAAACAAGTGTACTTTGATAATATCAATAGAATCATCTCGGTGTATATATATATATATGTACACATACGCTATCTGTTAGCAATACTACTGTGCCGTGTATGTGGGCGGAGGGACAGCCGGGGAGAGAGAAATAAACGCGGGAGTCATTCTGAGTCTCCGCCTCTTGTCTTTTGTTATAGAAAGCGACTGCACCTCAATAAGGATCCCCACCAGCTGTCTGTGTTATAAATGCACTGAATCCATATTTTTGGGATTCGGTGGAACTTTCAGAAGGATTCAGTGAAATCCACGATCAAATCTGAATCCTAATTTGCATATGCAAAAATGTGTTATGCCCAGGGTTCCTTTATCTAAGCACATCGTCATCATCATCCCTCTTTTCCCAGTTACCCCTTGCACCCCTGCGACCAACCCGCCCTTCTCTGATGTCACAAAAAGGGGCCGGACAGGTGTGCGCCTATAAATTGAGGCTGTCGGAGCTGAGTAAAAGTGGCCATACACGGTGAGTTCCGCTCGTTTGGCGATGTTGCCAAATGAGCGTTTCTCTCCCCGATATGCCCACCTTGAGGTGGGTGATATCGGGCTGACCCGATCGTGGGCCCGACGATCGGATCAGAACAGCGCAGATATGGACGGACGGATCACAGGACTGCATCAACGAACAAATGCAGCTGCAATCCATCGGGATTTTTAATCCTGCCCGGTCAACATCTAGCCAACTTTCGGACAGATATCAATCGGGGAAGCCCATTGGAGGGCACCACAGACTGTTGTCAGCTTTTGTCAGCCCATGTATGGCCACCTTAAGGATGTAGAATGTGTGTGGCAGTTAGCCCAAAACCTGTGAAGGTCCTGCAGGTGGGGGGCCGGCCCGTGCATCACTAGTCGGGGTGTTTAACGAAGTGGCACCTCTAATGAATTCAGTTTTACCTTTAACACCCTCAATATACAGTCGTATGAAAAAGTTTGGGAACCCCTCTTAATTCTTTGGAGTTTTGTTTATCATTGGCTGAGCTTTCAAATAAGCAACTTCCTTTTAATATATAACATTCCTTATGGAAACTGTAGTATTTCAGCTGTGACAAAGTTTATTGGATTAACAGAAAATATACAATATGAATCATAACAAAATTAGACAGGTGCATAAATGTGGAGATATGACATCAATACTTAGTTAATTAGCAAAATTAACGGCCTCTAGACGCCTCCTGTAGCCTTTGATGAGAGTCTGGATGTTGCTATTGTTGATCATTGGTCCATACAAAATCTCTCCAGTTCAGTTAAATGTGATGGCTGCCGAGCATGGACAGTCTGCTTCACATCATCCCATAGATTTCCATGATATTCAAGTCGGGGGACTGTGACAGAATATTGTACTTGTCCCTCTGTATAAATGACTTTGTAGATTTCCAAGTGAGTTTAGGGTCATTGTCTTGTTGGAATATCCAACCCCTGCAGCTTAACTTCAACTTTGTGACTGATGCCTGATAGCTGTTTACAGCCTTCCCCTAAACCATAATACTGAACAATCTTTGTTTTCACATATTTTGAGAGTTGCTTTGAGGGTCCCATGCTGTCACTCTTCAGAGGGGGAGTCAAACAGAAGCACAACTTGCAACTGGCCACCTTAAATACCTTTTCTCATGATTGGACTCACCTGCCTATGAAGTTCAAGGCTTAACAAGCTAATCCAACCAATTTGGTGTTGCATGTAATCAGTATTGAACAGTTAAATACATTCAAATTAGCAAAATTACAAGGGTGTCCAAATTTTTGCACAGCCGGTTTTTCACATTTGATTTAATTACATACAACTGAATGCAGCTTCACTAAAAATCTTTGTTCAGAAAACACCCCAGTACTCAGATGTTCCTGGGAAATGAAAGACACGCCACTGTTATCTTCTTTTATAGATAGTGGAGTAAATTATTATGCAGGGTGAGAGGGGTTCCCAAACTTTTTCATATGACTGTAAAAACACTGGAACTCACCTGCGATATCCCATGAAAAGGGCAGAGTTTAGAGCATGACTGGGGGTGCGGCCAGGGTGTGGCCAAAAGGCAGCGTCGGACAGGGGTAACTAGGGCCCATCTGCTCTCAAGGCTGGAAGAGGTGAGTATGGATACAATTCATTCAGGTGTCACTGCTGTAAATTAAAACTATTTACGGGTCTCAGAAAGCCCTGGGCCCATTGGGATTTTCCTGGGAATTCTGGTTGGCAAGTCTGACCTTGCCAGGGGGCACCAAACAACCAGAACCACTGGGTTGGTATCACTGATAAAACAGTCCAGCTAAAAATTGCCATAGTGACAGCCCCCTGCTAGGGTTTGACCATGGTGTGTCCATAGCCCATTACCTTCCCCCTTAGGGTTTCCATACACCCTGGGCTGAAGAGCTTACAATCCAATGCTGGTGCCTGAGGAACAGGGAGACTGAAAGCTAAGATTCACCAGAAATCTTAAAAGAAACACCAGTTATTCCTATCCAGTAATTTGTGTGTAGAATGCGGAACTCCCTGTAACAGAGTAACTTGTCCAAGGCCACAGGGAGTTGACGCAGGAGGGATCACTGGAATGTAGGACCCCCCATGCACCAAACCACACAGCTGCAGACTGGTTGTGTATCAGGCAATTAGTACAACCCAGTAGAAAACTGCGCTTGAGCAGCAGCGCCACCTAGCAGTCAAAGAGACGCATGGCAGCTTCACTGGCAGCAACATGGAAGGCTCCACTTTCCTGCAGACAATCAAGGCATCCCGAGAGTTTAGCGGTGCAGAGAGAAGGTAACATGCCCTTTAAGGAATGTATCTGACTGAGGCACCGTTTTAAATAAGTGTCAGCTGATCTCAGTGACCAGCTAGAATGACAGATAGAATGCTTTCCTACGTTCATCATTTTTAAAGGCCAAGTAAAGCCCCATTTGAAGGTAGGTGTGTCCTTTCAGTAGAAGGATTGCATTTTACACCTTTAGATTAATGACCAGTTAGCTGTTTCATTTTCATTTTGTTCTGGCCAACATCCAGGACTGAAGGTGCAAGTGGGCCCAGGTCCAAGATCTCATAGGTGGGCCCTGTGTCTAGGGTTGCCCCCTTTTCTGGAAACAAATACCGGCCTTCCTATATATTTATCTTTTTCCCCATTAATAACATTGGCATCAACCATCATTTTTACTGGTCAGGCCAAGTGGCAACCCTACCTGTGCCCACCCAATAAATAATAATAATATTGATATATATTTGTTTAACCGCACCTCCTAACATGCCTCCGTTTATTGAATTAATGTTGTATGGGGAATGTGCAGACAACTTCCAATAATTAAAATTATGTGTACAAAAAAAAGGAGAAAAAAGGGGAAGTCGCAGCATTCTATAGCACCTATTTCATATGTATTGTGCATATCATACATTAGTGACATTCATTATTAGTGAATCATGATCAATCAAATTAGATGAATTCATTAAAGGGCAAGGAAAGTGTAAAATAGAATAGGGCTAGAAATACTGTATTTTGTATACTAAACATAAACATGAGCTTACTGCACCACAAGCCTAATCAAACAAATGATTTATGCTTTCAAAGTTGGCCACAGGAGGCTGTCATCTTGTAACTTTGTTATACATCTTTGCAAGACCAAGACTACATACACATGCTCAGTGTGATCTGGGCTTCTTAGGGATCGTCATAAATGATCAAAAAACAAAGCTGCTTGAGTTCTGCATGGCTGGTAAGTAAGGCAGGGGCTCCCCCTGCTGTTCATAAGTATGATTGTTAACCTGCCAGAAGTTAGGGACCGTCTGACAATTCCTATCCACAGCACTAAATGAAGGGAGAATTTCACTGCACACAGTCAGGTTTCTTATAAAAACGGTACATATTTTTTAATTAAAGTATATTGGAGACAGATTTCCTTTTCATTAAAGAAAGTAAAAATGGGATTTTATTTATTTGCCTTTCCTTGCCCTTTAAGTCTATAATCACCTTGGTTTCTCATTTCCATGAATATAAAGTGAAAGAACTGAAACCGTGATTAACAATGTGCAAATGAAGTGGCTTATAATAGAGTTGTATTGTACACACTAGGGATGCACCGAATCCAGGATTCGGTTCGGGATTCGGCCAGGATTCGGCCTTTATCAGCAGGATTCGGATTCGGCCGAAACCTTCTGCCTGGCCGAACCGAATCTGAATCCTAATTTGCATATGCAAATTAGGGCCAAGGTGCTAAATCACGTGACTTTTTGGCACAAAACAAGGAAGTAAAAAATGTTTTCCCCTTCCCACCCATAATTAGGGTTCGGATTCGGTTCGGTATTCGGCCAAATCTTTTGGGAAGGATTCGGGGGTTCGGCCGAATCCAAAATAGTGGATTCGGTGCATCCCTAGTACACACCAAACTCATTAAAGTTCCATAAATTGTATATACTACAAATATTAAATTAATTAAAGAAATGAATTCATAAAGTGTGTATAAAGCCTGATTGTCCAATAAATTTCATTACATATAAAACTGGATGATTGGTGATTCAATTCATTATAATTACTCTCACAAAACGACGCGCGACTCATTTTTTTCAGCGAATTTTCAGAAGGCGAAATTTCGCTGGCGTTTCGCGAATTTATTCGCCAGCTGCGAATCGCGGGAATTCGCCGCGAATTCGCCCCTGGCGAATAAATTCACCCATCGCTATCTGTTTTTAATAACCCGCCAGCCCCAGACTGCTTAAACAGGAAAGGGTAGGTTGAAGTGTGGAGAGAAAATGCTCTGTGTCTGTCGCGCGTTTCGCTGTGAGGCTTTGTCAAAGGCACACTGGCTTCAAAATCTCGCGATATTTATTGATTCACGATTCCGGCCATTGGTTAAGCAAATCATGTGACCGCATTCAATGGGGGCAAATATACAGAACCAAATGGTAATATATAAATATGTACAGCTCTTGTCCTCCACTTCTGAGCTTACAAGAGGGCAGCCACCCACAAAAATACCGGCCTTCATATATATTTATCGTTTTTTCCTATTAATAACATTGGGATCAACCATCAAAAATACCGGCCAGGCCGGTAAAATACCGGCCAGGTGGCAACCCTAGCCACTGTACAACGGAATGACAGATAATGAGGCATTTTAAAGTGGACCCGTCACCCAGACACAAAAATCTGTATAATAAAAGTCCTTTTCAAATTAAACATGAAATCCAATTTAAAATTTGTATTAAAGCATTCATAGCTGTTTTAAGCTCATTTAAAAATCTGAGCTGTCAATCAAATATTGTCTGCCCCTCCTCTATGCCTTAGGCAGATAATTACTTTCACTTTCCATTCAGCACTTCCTACATGTCACTGCTCCCCACACATTCCCCCAGTTCTCTTAACCATTTAATTGTGTAGCCAGGACATGGGGATAGACATCAGGTCCCCCATTCTGGTGCACAAACAAGATTCTGAGATGATACAAGGCTTGTCTTAATAACAGTGTCCATATAATGACTCCTGCCTGCTTGCTATAATTATGAATTCCCAGACTGAAGAAAACAAGATTAAAAAATGTATATAGTGTAATTAATGTTCATTTTGCTTGACTAATACGATAATATATGATTTTGAATATTTTTTTGGGGTGATGGGTCCACTTTAAAGGCCTCTCCCAGAATCATTTAGAAGAATCTCTTCCCCTTCCTACAGACTGCTGCTGCCTAAAGAAAAACAAATCCAGACTGAACTGTGGAAATAAACGGCTAAAGATGTATCAAATCAGTCAACTTTAAGTCACGCAAAGATGGAAGCAAAGGATTTGTCCCCTCCCATTCCCCACCCACTCTGTCTCTCCCATTCCCCACCCACTCTGTCTCTCACTATCGAAAACTCAGCCCACCCGCATGTTCCTGTAACCACGCCCTATTATATTATTGATCACGTGTCCGAAGTCACGCAACCTCTTGATAGGGTGGAATTGTTTTAGCGCCCGCCCACCGGCGGCTACGTCTCCGGGTTGAAACGCATACGTGTGACGTCCAGCAATGACGGGAAATCGCCGCGCTGACAGATACGTCTTTACTGGTGCGACGTTACCAGGCGGAGAGCCGGGGGAGGAGACAGTGCGTAGCTCATGCCCTTGTCCTGCGGTTCCTCCATGTGTGACTGAGTGAAGGCGGCAGGAGGGCACGCGCTTGTATAGGATTCTCACTTGGGTAAGTCACGGTGGTACCCGGATGTATGTGTGGAGCGCACGCCCCCTTCACCAAACCTCCCTGTTAAGTATCCAAACGCCCTCATGCGGCTCCCTGCTGAGGGTTCTGGGAGCTGTAGTCAATGAACTTCTTTTGAAACAGATCCAATGAACTCTGCTTTGCCACTGCCAGACATTTCTCATGGACAATTACATTTATTTACAATGAAAATTGGAGGAAATTAGAGGGTCCGTGTAAAATTCTTCTCTTGGGACCCCCTGTGGTCTTCTAGCCCCCCAGAGTAAGAGACGGCTCTAGAGGCACTATGGATTGTATGTTTCCTGGGGCAGAAAACTAGGGCTCCCTAGAAATGTATTTCTGGAAGAGAGAACTAGGGGTCCCTAGAACACTGTATATCTCAACTAGGGGTCCTTAGAAAATATCATAAATCCCCAAGGGCAGATAGTTAGGAGTCTCTATAAATGTATGCCCAGGAGACAAAACTAGGGGTCCTTAGAAAAATTATCATAAATTCCCTTGTGTAGAAAGCTAGTAGTCCCTATAAATGTACCCCCAGGAGAGAAAAGTAGGGGTCCTTAGAAAATATCATAAAACCCCTTGTGTAGAAAGCTAGTAGTCCCTATAAATGTAACCCCAGGAGAAAAAACTAGGGGCCCTTAGAAAATATCATAAATCCCCTTGTGTAGAAAGCTAGTAGTCCCTATAAATGTACCCCCAGGAGAGAAAACTAGGGGCCCTTAGAAAATATCATAAATCCCCAAGGGCAGATAGTTAAGAGTCTCTATAAATGTACGCCCAGGAGACAAAACTAGGGGCCCTTAGAAAATATCATAAATCCCCAAGGGCAGATAGCTAGAAGTCCCTATAAATGTACCCCCAGGAGAGAAAACTAGGGGTCCCTATAAAATATCATAAATCCCCTTGTGTAGAAAGCTAATAGTCCCTATAAATGTAACACCAGGA
>CM044431.1:10869010-10907508 GCA_024363595.1 Xenopus borealis
TGTGTAGAAAGCTAGTAGTCCCTATAAATGTAACCCCAGGAGAGAAAACTAGGGGTCCCTGGTAATGAAAATCTGCCAGGGTGAAAACTAGTGGTCCTTACAAATGCAGTGTATCCTCCAGAGGAGAGAACTAGGGGTCCCTAGAACACTGTATTTCTCAACAAGGTGTCCTTAGAAAATATCATAAATCCCCTTGGGTAGAGTTCCTATAAAAGTACCCCCAGGAGACAAAACGAGGGGTCCCCGGGAATGAAAATCGCCAAGGGTGAAAGCTAGGGGCCCTTAGAAATGCAATTTATCCTAAGGAAGAGAGAACTAGGGGTCCCTGTAACATTATATTTCTCAATTAGGGATCCTTAGAAAATATCCCTTGGGGTGGTACACTAGGGCATACCTCCAAACTGTCCAATTTTTGGAGGGACAGTCTCTCTTTTGACAGCTCAACCTGCAGTCTCTTGTTTGTACTGGAAAGTCCCTCTTTTCTCTGCACTGAACAGCCAGAAAAAGAAACAAAGTTTCGAACTTAATTGGCTTTTGGCAGAGAGCCCAGAACAGGTAGCAGGTGCAAACAAGATACTTTGTAACAATTTTGAGATAAGAAAATAAGTCATTGTAACAGGAGAAATATTTTCAAAAATTATTAAATTCAATTTGTAAAATGAACATGGTAATTAGGGGGCATGACCACAAAAATGGGAGTGGCCAACAACTGGCCATGCTACTTGCGGAAAAACAATTTTGTCCCTATTTTTACTTTGCTGGGAGGTATGCACTAGGGGTCCCTAAAAACATAAATCCCCTGGGGTAGAAATCTAGGGTCCCTATAAATGTACCCAACAGGAGAGTAGTCCCCTGAAATGAAAATCTCCAAGGGTGAAAACTAGCGGTCCTTAGAAACCTAATGTATCCCCAGAGGAGAGAACTAGGGGTCCCTAGAACAGTATATTTTCTCAACTAGGGGTGCTTAGAAAATATCCCATGGGGTGGAACAGTAGCATTTACTAAGGGTCGAATTTCGAATTGGCCAATTAGATAGTCAAAGGTTTTTTGGTTTTTTTTTTATTTCGGCCATTTTCGGTCAAATTAAAATCGTTTGATCGATTGTAGAAATCTTTCGAATCGAACAATTTAATCGATCTAACAGTTTTCCCAAAAAAAAACTTCGACTTCTTAAAACTTTGCCAAATTTTGCCTATAGGTTCTAGGAGGCCCCCATAGGCAAACATAACAATTTGGCATGTTTAAGGTGGCAAAGTGTCAGTCAACATTTTTTTTTAAACAGCCAGTACTAATTTTTGGATGTTTTCAATTCAAATCGAATTTTGGGCTATTTGATAGTCGAAGTAGCCCAAAATTCCTTCGAAAGTCGATGTTTTGGAATTAAAAAATTTTATTCAAATTTTCACTTTGACCCTTAGTAAGTGTGCCTTTAGGGTAGATAGCTAGGAGTCCCTATAAATATACACACTGTAGAGAAAACTAGGGGTGCCCAGGAATGAAAATTTTTCCCAGGGTGAAAACTAGGGGTCCTTAGAAATATAATGTTATAGGTAACCCTAGTTCTCTCATCTGGAGGATAGATTATATTTCTCAACTATGGGTTCTTAGAAATGTGTTTTTGCTCAGCGTGTCGTGTCTCGCGTAAATCGTCTGTGGAGTTCAGCCCTGAATGGTCCGCCCCCACACATTTTTACCTCGCAAATTCCGTCCCTTGTTGCAAAAAGTTTGCACACCCCTGACGTAATGTATAAAGGCTGGAGTGAGTGGATGTGTAACAGAACAGAACACTACTTCCTGCTTTTCAGCTCTCTAACTCTGAGTTAGTCAGTGACTATAAGGGGGGCCACATGGGACATAACTGTTCAGTGAGTTTGTAATTGATCCTCCGCATTCAGCTCAGATTCAAAAGCAACAGTTATTTCCCATGTGACCCCCCTTCAAGTCTCTGATTGGTTACTGTCTGGTAAGTGGAAACCAAGAGAGCTGAAAAGCAGGAAGTAGTGTTCTGTTCTGTTACACATCCACTCACTCCAGCCTTTATACATTACATTTTTTCCTAACTAACTAAATTAGATACATTTTTTTATTTTGCACAGCCTATCTATTTACCCAGTTTTTATTTTTGCCACTAAACAAACCCTCTAAGTTCTTCCTCTACTTTCTTCTCTTTGAGATATAATCTTGTTTACCAGATTGTAAAGCGAATTGCAGAGCGCTGGTGTTTTTTTTTTTTCATTTTTCTTGATTCCTTGTCTCTTTGGCTCTATATATAACCCAGTGGGATCCAGTGGAGTTTGAGTGTATTTCAGGGGCACCAGCAAAGTGAGAGACTTTTGTGCTAGATTACTGCAGGGAGCAGGCACATTCTCCATTGTTTGCTTTGACATTTGCACTAGAACATTCCCGACAGTGCTAGTGCAGCTGAATTTCATTATGTGCAGCTTTCATGGTGGTTGCTTATACTATGCAATTGGCAGGGTTATTTACTCCAACCACTAAATCTGTTTATTGCTGTTTTATGTTGGATATCCGTCCATTTGTGACGTCTCTTTACCCGGTTCCATGAGTCTGACTAGATTCTCTTCCTGTTTCCTGACACTACAATAAAAAAGAACAGGGATTTTAATGGTTTTCTTACGGTCTGTTATATCCTCTATGGTGGGTGTCGATTATCCAGGATCTGGCTGGTCTGTCCAAGCCTGCCCAGAGACGGTGTGTTGGACAAGAAGGGTGCAATTAGCTCTGCAGTGAGTGGCCACTGAATAAATATCTTTGCTTTTTACAGAGCTGTTCAAATAAAGAAAATGTGGATTTTTAAAACTTATTTCCCTTTATATAGCACTGACACATTTACACTGTGCTTTGTAGAGATTTTAAATTGTTCCCATCAGTCCCTGTCGCAGTGGAGCTTATAATCTATCACATTTAAACAGACCAGGGACAATTTAATCAGGAGCCAGTTAACCTGCCTGTGTGGTTTTGTGGTGTAGCAGGAAATCTGAAGAAACCCAGGCAAGACATGTTCAGAACATATACAGTGCCCAAGTTGGAGTCAAACTTTGGACCCCAGCGCTGTACATCAAAATGCTCATGAGCCACCAAGCTGCCCATCATTTTAAAGGAGAATGAAAGCTGCAGAGGCAGTTTATTAGCAATAGATTAGCCACAAAACTTCAAGCTGTATTTATTTTGCTTTACTATGCTCACGTAGACCACTCTAGAAGCCCTCTGTTTGTTTAGGATAGCAGCTGCCATATTCACTTGATGTAACATCACTTCCTGCCTAAGCCTCTTCCCTGCTTGCTCATATCTCTGGGCTCAGATTACAGCAGGGAGGAGAGGAGCAAACTGAGCATGCTCAAGCCCAAGTCCTTGAAAGTTGAATTTGAAAGAAGGAAGTCTGATACAGAAGCTTCTATGTACACAATAGAAGGAATGTTTCTTTTGATTCGGAGCAGCATTACTTTGAGGGTTTACTGGTGTATTTATATAGACCTTTCTGATGAAGCTTACTTAATTTTAGCCTTTCCTTCTTCTTTAACATCAACAGACCCCTAAAGGTGTAGCATACTGAATACTTGGCCGTCTTGGCACAATCTTTCCAAACACTATACTGGTATGCAATGAGAGGTTTATTAGCTTTCTTTATGTGCCTATTTCTGGCTGTACCCATTTTACAAGGTTCAATAACTGCATCTTTGAGCAACACTTTCTGGCTATTTGTCGCTGAACAACTTGATCCTTTTGCAGTCTAATAAAATACTAGAGAGCAAATGAGTTGATCGGAACAATCAAATCACTGTCGGTCTGATTAGTAAGCTTAGAAAACTATGGGTGCCTACTGATCCAATTGCTGTGTGTTTTGCTGATTGACAGGTATTCCTTTTTCTACAGTAAGCCTTAAAATGTGCTTAATTATTTCTTAAATATTTGTTTGGGGTCGGGAAACAGAACCCTAACCCTAACTTGGGTTCCCTGCAATTACACACACTTATAACTGTTTGGCTATTTGTAATCATGTATGAATTCAATTTATGGTGTTGTTTCTTGTCACTTTGAATAATACTGCATAGGAAAGAAAAAGCCAGAAAAGTTAAATTGACTGGTGGTTATTCCTAGTTTCTGTAGCTCAATAAAATAGAAAGCAAGGGCTCTTGCTTAATGTATTCTACAACTCCAAGTCAGAATATTCACTTTCCAGATTCTCTATTTGACTGCTATGTTTTTGCTGATATATAGAAACCTTAAGATTAAAAAAGGAAACACCAGTTGAGTAGAAGGAAGATACTCATCTTCATTCTTCATCTGCCCTTTTTTCAGTAACTGGATCCTTTTGTGATGCTGGATCTTGTGACCCATGGCCACTGTGATATGTCGAAGATTGCGAGGAGGTCTATACCAAGCCAGCACGTTTTCATCGGCAGTCAAGCTGACGCAAAAGAAACTTCCCAATGATCATGGAAATCCTTACACTTTGCAGGTCTTGAAGACGGAACGCTTTAAACCTGACAGAAGTGGTTTCAGTGGGGATTATCAAACTCTATACAACCCTGGGGCTTATATAGGGCTCAAAAAGTGTTACCGCAAAGTGACGGAAGGCTGTGAGGATGATACGTTGCATAGTGACTACACCAGACGTAATGCCAAACAGATTCAAAATACTTACAGCATTACGTCTTCCAGAAGATTATCTAGTGCAAAAAATAATATCTTAGATTTTGCATTTAGCAGTCCAAGTACCTTGCGGGCTAAACAGCCAAATAATATAAACCCACAGTTAAACAATGAAGCTGAGCCTAAGCTTGACGAATATGAAGCTGAAATCTATAGCACCAAGGAAGATCCAAGAAAGTTCCAGCAGTACAGGCCAGAGTACGGATCCTTGTGCTACAGCAACTCCACCCAACATGTGTGCACTTCTGTAGAAGAAGGGCAGCACCTTCTGCAACAAGTAACTTTTCAGAAGAGCAATTTGACTCCTAGAGTCATCGCTGACTATTTTGATAAACTCAGTCATTTACCTGTTGATCAAATGGAATCGTTACGGGCGAATACTAAGTTTGCAATGCTGTGCCGTTACAGCGTTGAAAACCTACAGCAGTTTACTCATGCCGAGCTGTTACACATTCTTGAGGCGTTTGTCCGTCTAGAGATTTCCGTGAATCACTCAATGCTCAATGTCTACGAGGTGGAGTTTTGTCGTAGGGTTTGGGACATGAGCACAAATGACTTGCTGTTAATAGCCGACATGTGGAGGTGCTTGGGTCGTAGTGTGCCTCGTTTTTTAGAGATATTATATAGTTATATGGAGCTACGCTGGAGGGATCTTAATTTGCCACAGTTAATACAGTTGATCTATATTATTGGGGAAGGGAGAAGGGCACCTCGAGAGCTAATGCAGAAACTTGAATCGCTGGTACTGAGACACCTGGATTCAATTAACCTTGAAGAACTCGGCACTGTTTGCTTAGGCTTCTTCAAGTCTCATAATGGCTTGTCTGAGCATCTCATGAGAAAGATCGGGGACAAAGTTTCTGACAATATGAAAGACATTAGCAATTATGCCTTGGTTAATGTGCTGAAAATGTTCCGCTTCACCCACGTAGATCATTTGGTCTTCTTAAAACGACTGGGACAAATCGCACCCGGCAGAGTCCCCAACATGGGTTCTCAAGGCATCATGCATGTCGCTCTGTCTTGCGCTGCCTTGCATTATCTAGATGAAAACATCATGAATGCCATAGCTGCTACAATTCCAGACAGGGTTGCTTACTGCAGAAGCAAAGACCTTGCCAAAATTTTATGGTCCTTTGGTGCTTTAAACTACCAGCCTCCAAATGCAAACCACTTTTACACTGCCCTCATTGCACAGATTCGGAACAAACTGAGGGAGTTTGAGAAGTTTCCAGAACATTTTCTCACCTGTTTGTTGGGGCTAGTATTCGCTAAATACTATCCGTTGGATCTGATTGGATTTGCTTTAAGTGAGAAGTTTGTTAAATTGGCTACCAAGGAAAGCTTGTTTGAACTCAAAAAGGATCTTTTTACTTTAGCTGGAAGTGTGGAAATAGAATGTCCTGAGTACACAGGAAACCACTTGTCTCAGGAGCTTCGACAAGAGGTGACGGAAATGCTCCAGAGCTTCTCAAGAGAGGATATTTGTATCAAACCTGAGGTTCTTGAAGTTGCTAGCCTAATAGAGTCTATGTTGGGTGGACCACAGTATGTAAAGAATCACATGATTTTGCCTCACACTAGATCAAATGACCTGGAGGTCCATTTGGACGTAAATAACAAACCCATTCCTATAAACGTGGTTTCTGTAGGATCTTCTGATAGCTCGGAACTGAAACCTGTGGGTATCCAGATAACTGAGGACCTTCTGGATCAGCTGTTGGACAGCAACCGGAAAAATAATCAGCGCAAAGACGTAGAAAAGACCAGCACACCAAAGTATATGCCTAACCAACACAAAG
Source organism: Xenopus borealis (assembly GCA_024363595.1). Classification (NCBI taxonomy): domain Eukaryota; kingdom Metazoa; phylum Chordata; class Amphibia; order Anura; family Pipidae; genus Xenopus; species Xenopus borealis. Next base: position 10,875,487 of record CM044431.1, read on the forward strand.
TGGCAAAGGATTACCCGAAACAACTTTATACTGAATTTTCCAGTGGTGTCCCCATTACCGACAACCTGATATCCATGTTGTCAATGTCAAGGGCTTCACCTAAAACACCTGTGTGCACACCAAAGGCACCCTCCGACGTTTTGAGGTTGGCTATCCAAGTTTCCAACCGAAATCACTACTGCTATGCATCTAGGCATCTACTGGGACTCCATAACTTGAAACGAAGGCAGCTCAAACAGTTGGGATATGTAGTGGTGGAGATTCCATTTTGGGAATGGTTCCCACTGCTCAAACGTACACGTTCTGAGAAACTTGCTTACTTACACCAAAAGATATTTAGCTCTGTGGATTATGTGAGGGGGTGACATGCTTTTGGTGGGCCAGCATCCTTATTAATAAGGTTGGGTAATTGTGCGATGTTGCTTGATTTGTAGCTTTAGAAGGTATCGACATCCACACCACCACTAGATCTGTGATTACCACTTTATACAGTTGTACATGCAAACGAAAGTCACATTTATATAACGAAGTACCTTATGTTTCCAATCCCTCGTTTCTGTAAAGGTTTTATCATTGTTTAATTAAAACCAGGTATTATGATTCCAAATTGTCTGCTTTTATATGAAAGTATATATGTTTGACTCTTTCGCTCATCATATCCCTAAGAAGATTTTACCTATTACAGGTATGGGACCTGTTTTAATTTTTCTTTTTCTTCCTTTTTATCTGAGGTTATTTATGTTTAGGCCCTCTTCTATTCAACCTTCGTTCTTCAGTTATTTGGTTGCTAAGCTAATGCACCTAGCAACTGTGAACTGGCGAGCGGCAAAGAGAAAATATAATACAATGCCATAAAAGAAGATCTATTGATTTATCATAGCTCAGTAAATTTAGCCAAGCAGTAATAAAGAGCTATACTTATTTGTAGCAAATTGGTGCATTATTATCCTTTATATAGTCACAATCTATTCCCCTACACTTATCTTAGGTTATACATCAGTCCTGGCCCCAACAGAGCTTACAATCTAAGGTCCCTGTCACAGTCACGCAGGCATGGGTCAGTTTTATCAGGAGCCGGTTCACTTGTCTGTTGAGCACCAGGTGGCGCTGTAGTGCTATACAATAACTCCAGTGTGTGTGTTAAGAATGTTTTATCCAGTAGTTATGACGCCTTTACAGTAAAGGAATAATTTTTTTTGTTTTTTTAAACAACTTTTTATTGGTGAATAGACCAGTAAATGTAAGGCCCTGGACACACATGCGGATTTAGCAAGCGGTTTTGCGTGTTTCACTTCACGGTTTTTTAAAAAAAAAAACTGACCCTACCACTACCCTACATAGACCCCCCCCCCCCTAGCCTAGGTGTTACCCTCTATAAATGCCCCAAGCTCTCTACTTACCCCTCGTTGCAGATTCAGGGCATCAGAGTTCACGGCAGTCATCTTCTTCTCTTTGGTAATCGTCGTGAAGCAAGTGCGGCATCGGCGCAGTTGGAGCAATCTTCCGTTTTATGACAACTGCACATGTGCCAAAAGTTATGGAAATTGCCGGAGTGCCGGAAGAAGACCCAAAGATTACCAGAGAGCCGGAAGAAGGCGCCCGTGAACTCCTGCGCTGAATCTGCAACAAGGATGTTAGGGGGCATTTATCGAGGGTAACACCTAGGCTGAGGGGGAACAGGGAGAGGGCTCTTTTTAGGGGATTTTAATATAAAGGGTTTGGTTCTCCTTTAGGCAATGGCACAATAACACTAGCGTGTATGTGGCCGTCGGCACTATGGTGTGAACTGCGGCAAAACCGATTGCTAAATCCGCAAGTGTGTCTGAATTATTGATATGGGACCTGTTCTTGAGTGCTCTGGACCTGGGGGTTTCTGGATAACAGATCTTTCAGTAATTTGGATCTCCATACCTTAAAGGAGAATTCAAACCTAAAGTAAAAAAACCCTATTCCCCTACCCTACTTAGGCCAACCTCCCCCCCCCCCAGCCTAGCTGCTACCCTGGGCAAATGCCCCTAAATCTTTAATTACCCCTCGCTGCAGATTCAGGGCGTTGGATTTCACGGCAGCCATCTTCTTCTCTCCAGTAATTTTCAGAATGAGAAAAGAGTATTGGCGCATGTACAGTTGGAGCAATTTCCCTGTTTGCCGATTTCTGTGACTTTCGGTGCATGTGCGGTTGTTGCAAAGTGAAGGAAGAAAACACAAAGATTTCCAAAGAGCCAGAAGATGGCGCTCAGGAACTCCGATGCCCTGAATCTGCACCGAGGGGTAAGGAAAGAGTTAGCGCCATTTGCCCAGGGTAGGCGAGGAGGGAGGGGTCTATGTAGGGTAGGGCTGTACAGGTTTTTTTTTTATTTTAGGGTTTAGTTCTCCTTTAAAGAAGTCAACCACTTCGGTTCCAAAATCCCTACCACCTCCCCCCGGGTAAATGCCCCTAAGTTGCTACTTACCCCTCGTCGAAGGTCCTGTCCATGGATTTCACAGGCGCCATCTTTTCCCGTTCGGTCTTCTTCCTGGATCCATTGGCGGCTTCTGGCACATGCGCAGTAGAGGCATTTGCCGGTTTGACTCTACTGCGCATGCGCCGAAAGTCACAAAGTTTTCAGGTTTCTTTTTTCGGGAAACTGACTTTCAGTGCAGGCTTTGATGTTTAATTATTATCGTACAATTGGCGGGACCTGGATGATCACTTTTTTTGTGTAACTGGAGGTCCCCTGGTCCAGCACTTGATGTTTTTCAATAGGTAATGTTCTAATGTAATGTCAAAGATCATTTTTAACCTGTATTTAATTTTGCATAGAGGCTTCATGCCAGTCCATGTTAAACAAATGGGACAGTTTGGAAACAGAAATGTTGGGGTTTGCGGTTTAAGCCAGTCTTGAATTATTTTTTATTTCTAGTGCACTGAGATGATTAGTAGCAGTTTACTACCTCTTGTCAGTCTGGATGGAAGGCGTGTTGTGAGGCCTAAATTGGCCCATTCAGAGGTTATTGGAGTAGGATTCTGTCATAGAAAAACTGATTTATTTTTTCAAAATTTATCAGCTAAATGTGCTGCTCCAGCAGAATTCTACACAGAAATCTTTTTTTTTTTTTTTCTGACATGGGATATGAAATCCGACATGGGACGAGACATATTGTTAGTTTCCTAACTGCCCTCAGTCATGTGACTTGTGCTCTGATAAATTTCAGTCACTCTTTTACTGCTGTACTGCAAGTTTTGGTCATATCACTCCCTCCCAGTAGCCCATCACCAGCCTATCCACAGAACAATGGGAAGGTAACCAGATAGCAGCTCCCCCGACACCTCTGCTGAAAGATTTGTTTGCATTTGCTAAAGCCCCTCATAGTGGTAGACATGTGAATTGGACCAAATCAGGAAAATCCTAGGTCATGGGAAAATACAATGGGAAGGGCAGAAAAAATAGCTGTCTCAAAGCAGTTCCATCTTGGAATGCCAGCTTCTTCTCTAAGCTCAGAATCAGGCGAGATGAGATGGCTGCCTCCACACAATTAATACAGCTAAAAAAATTATTGTTGGTTCAAGAATAAAATTTTAACTGGTAGAGTGAATTATTTGAGTCCCAAATCAGTATCACTCCAACTCCTGAAAAACACATATTCCCCTCAAAAGCAAAGTATTCAGATATCCAAATTTGTGCTGCTGGAAGAGGTCAAGGACATGAGCTTCATGGGGGGAAAAAACTAGATAAAATATATAGTGTAGCTTTCTTAAAAATCACACCCCCTGTCTCAAAACTTAATTAAGGGTCTCCATCCAATTCAAGATATCCATAACCAGTGAAATACATTTTATATGTGCCACACACTCATCATATAGTGTATGAAGTGATTGCAGTAATCGTGGTGGCACACGGCGGGGTTAGTTGTCAAGCGACAAATCTTCTCTACTGCGGGGGCGACTAATCTAAGAGTGTGAATCGCCGGCGGGATGGCAAACATATTGCTTCGTTTTCCGACGTGGCCTGCAACTTCGGGCCATCTTCTAAATTTTTATATTTATTCGGAATAAGCTTGAGGGAGAATTGTTGGAGACTGTAATTAGACCAAAACTTAGGTCAATTATTATTTCCGTTTTTGTTATATATATATATATATGTATCGGCATACAGTTGATATTTAAAGTGGACATATACCATAATTTTTTACTCCTCATTAATCCATTCCTCATACCATAAAATTGAAGGGAACATGTTTTATTACATACCTTTAGGGTCAACTTTAGGCTTAATTGCTTGAAAACTGAAGTCGCCCCTCCCTCTCTCCAGGCTTCCTGTGCTGTGATCCATCCACACTGTGTGCATGGCCGCCGGCCGTCTCTTGCTTTTCCCCAGCTATCTACAGCCAGTGAGAAGGACAGAGGGCGTGCAGGCATGGGCCGAGCTATTTGATTGATGCCTCGTCATGTTAGGGTCCTTTCCTCCCACCCTGCTTTACATACACACCGCTCCCTTGGAAGAAAAAAAACATCCAATCGTCTGCAGATTCCGGACCAGCGTCTTCCCTTCTCTTACCAGGCCTCGCTCCCAAATGAGCAGATGAGTTCTTCCAAAGACACGACACATGAGTGTACAGTTAAAATAACCTCAGATAAAGGCTTGAAAGTATATTCTGTTGAGAAGCCCAAATAAGATCACACCTAGTATAGATTTTTCAAGATTAGATTTCATGGAATATACTTACAATAATGTGTTAGTCCTGCCAGGTGGACACATTTGGTGGGAGTTGCAGCCAAATAATTACACCATGATTACAGTACCAATTGGTTTTTTCTGCTTTTATTTTTATTTATTTTTTGGCTTGTACCACATACAGAGTCTTGTGGCAGCCCTACATTAACAGACACGGTGAATGGTTTGTTTAAGAAGAGAACAAGGATGCAGCCTGATGGATCCTAAGGGAATGCAGAATTTCCATCAGGAGATAGTGGTCAACTGTATCAAATGCAGATCATATGTCAAGGAGGATTAGGATAGAGACTTGGTGTTGGCACATGAAGATCATTTGTAACTCTGCATGAGGCAGTTTCAGTAGAGTGTCCAGATTGCAGAGGGTCCAACAGATTATGGGCATGTAGAATTTTAGGAATACGGGAGAACAAAATACGTTCTAGGAGTTTAGAGACAAGTGGTAGAAGAAAGACCGGATGCTTAGACCAGAAGGGTCATGAGTGGCATTTTAAGAATAGGCTTGACACAGGCCTGGTGTAACAGAGAGGAGAACGTTCCAGAAGCCAGAGAAGAATTGAAGATGTAAGAGCGTTAACTCGGCAGCACATTGGATTTGGATTTATTGTTTATAAGGCGACTGTAGTACTATTGCTTGGCCTCTGACAATACAGAATTGAAGCATGACAATAGCAATTTATAGTGGATAAAGTGTGATTGCATACAGGATTTCCCCTACATACATTGTGCAGATCTTGTACAAGTGTGTGACAATCTGGTTTGTGAATTCAGGTATTGGGCCTGTTTATCATATCCCCTTGAACTTACAGTCAGCTCCATAAATATTTGGACAGAGACAACTTTTTTTATAATTTTAGTTTCTATACATTACCACAACTCGGATGCAGTTGGACGGTAGAATTTCAGCTTTAATTCAGTGGGTTGAACAAAAAGATTGCAGGAATTAAACACTTTTTTTTTTTTTTTTTTGACCAAGCAATCTTCCACATACAATCACCCCCTCCCCCCCTCAAATCAACTCCAGGTTTTTTTACCTGCTTCATTGATAATGCAATAATTGACAATGCCTGCCCATGAAATAGCCTTTGAGTCAATCGTCCAATTACTTTGGAGCCCCTTTAGTTCCTCACATGTTTATGCAATCTTTATGTTCAACCCACTGAATTAAAGCTGAAAGTCCACAGTTCAACTGCATCTGAGTTGTTTCATTTCAAAAAGTTGTCTCTGTCTAAATATTTATGGACCTAACGGTATTTCTTCTAAGGAGATTAATCCCAGTTTATCTTGTTTTTGCTTGACTGTTCACCAATTCTTCTAATCCTCAGGCTGAAAAACATAAATTATATGAATTGATGTTACTGTAAAGCAGGGTACCCAACCTTTTTTGCTCGTGAGCCACATTTAAATGTAAAAAAGAGTTGGAGAGCAACACAAGCATGAAAAAGTCCATGGGGATGTCAAATAAAAGCTCCGATTGGCTTTTTTGGTAGCCCCTATATGGACTGGCAGCTACAGGAGAGAATGTTTGGCAGGACATCTGTTTTTTATACAACCAAAACTTGCCTCTAAGCCTGGAATTAAAAAATAAGCACCTGCTTTGAGGCCACTGGGAGCAACATTCAAGGGGTTGGAGAGTAACCTGTTGCTCGCGAGCTACTGGTTGGGGATCACTGCTTTAAAGTTTGTTTTGAACTGATTATTGCCAGTGCTATATAAAGATGTTGATTGGTGTCCATTGTGCAGGCTACAAACATGAGTCTGACGGGGTATGATATATCTGGAATATGATATATCTGGAAACAATGTAAAGCTACCATACGTGTCCCATCCAGCAATACTGGCCTAAATTTGCAGAGCAGCAGAGCTCTGAGCATGTTCGGTGCTATTGGCACATGTGCAGTTGGAGCCAGAAAGCTCTTAAAATAAAGAGGATCCAGAAGTGACCAGACATGGTGCCCTTGAGCTCCACTGCACTACTCTGCGAATTTAAGCCAGAGTTGCCGGATGGGACCTGTATTCTTGTTGAACCGTATGCTGGGAGGAAGCAGGGAGGGGTCAATTGGAGAAAGTGAATGGGGGGCGTTTAGCTGTAGGGTGGGTTTAGTTCTCCTTTAATCCAGGGATTCTTAACCAGTCAGTTGGTTTCGGTTTAGCTTAAAACCAAGGACTCCTGGGATCTTACAGGTACTTCTGCTCTATCCAATTGGGTTACAACACAGTGCTGTAGGATCACTGCATCTCAGAAGTTGTTGTATTCTTTCCGTCTGTTCTGCTTAAGGCTTTTATAAGGATCTGAGGGTATGAAAAGCCCTTAGGTCTAAGTGCTGTTGTTTCTCATTGCTATCCTAAGTTATCTTGTTACTTTCTTTTGTATCAAGGTGGACTCGGTAGTAATTAGGAATGCACCGAATCCAGGGTTCAGTTCGTGATTCAGCCTTTTTCAGCAACATTCGTATTCGTCCGAATCCTTGTGCCTGGCCGAACTTAATCTTAATGATATAAATTAGGGGCAGGCAGGATAATCATGTGACTTCTCGTCACAAAACAAGGAAGTAAAAATAGTTTTTCCACTTTTTTCTTTTCCATTATTTGCATATGCATATTAGTATTCAGTTTGTTATTCTGACAAATCTTTCACCTAGGATTCGGGGTTTGGTAAAATCCCAATTAGCGGATTCTGTGTATCCCTAGTAGTAATTATCTTCCACTGTAATGTTGAAGGACATGCAGCCCCCAAATAATTGTTGTTGTGTCAGTAGCCTTGCTGAAGTAAGGATCTGCTAGATGCCCCAGCGAACATGGAAGTGTCTTGTTTACCTTTAGCTTAACCTTCTCCAATTGTTTGAGGTTTTTATTACACGCGCGCTAGGGTTCATGACAGGAGCCAACACCAGGCCCAACAGCATAGCTATCTAAGAGTTTTCTTTGCAACGAGGTAAGGGGCAATTCAATCACTTCATTCTCAGACTGGCCAGTCATTTGACATGCCGTGACATGGTTTGGGCTGTATTTAGTAAGTGAGCAAAGGCCTGGTTGCTGTAAGGTTATTGGACCTGAGATTATTGTTACAGTATAATCATTGGGTCCATGTGATTCATGTAAAGTGCTTGATATTTAATGTTTGGAACCAGTTACATTCAGGGGCAGTGTATATGTACTTAGTAGACCTGTGTGACCATGTACTACCCTCCCAGGGGTATGTAGCATTGTACTTTTGTGGCTACAACACATTAGTGATGCTTTTTAGGAGGTTGATCCATTATTTATAATGGTTGGTCTTGCAGTTTGCCTTATCCATTCATTTTCTAGTCTCTCCGTTTTTCTTTTGTTTCCTCCAGATGTTAATATTAAAGAAGACCTTGACTGATCAACAAGGATGGTTATAAACCTTTGTCTTCCTCAGTTTTGCCCTAGAGTAGCGTGTAATAAGGTAAATATCCTAATACAGGGCCAACCAAGTTGTCTACTGAGATGTCTACCATGGCCATATGTGCACTGATATTGTCAGGGACTTTGGCCAGCTTCAGCCTTGTTGTCATGTGTGTCCATGCCCTTGTGGGAGCCACTTGTAACGGACCCTTTGGAATTTCTATATGTCCAAACCAAAAGTCTTCTCTAGTCACGCTCTGGTTCATGGATATCACATCAGCAGTCACCTTCATTTTGATCCATAACATGCGGATGGCCAAGTTGAGCCATTCAGTCCGATTTCTGGAACTTTTAAAGGAGAACTAACCCCTCAATAAGAAAAGCCCCTACCTTCTACCCTAGGTAGCCCCCCCCTCTCCTGCATAGTGGGGAAGCAGGGAGGGGAACTATCTAGGGTGGTAGGTGGGGGGTTTAGTTCTTTAAAATAAGGAAGTTAATTTAGAATTCATATTAATGGATTTCAGAATTTCTCGGGACAATTTCTACAGATAACTGTTAACTGATGTTCCATTTAATGTAATGTTTGCCTTTCTTCTGCTTCTAGATTAGTGCAGATGGTTACGAAGTGGAAAACCTCATCTCAGAAGATCTAAGTAAAAGGAATCGTGGCTTTCGCTGTGAATATTTTATTAGACCTCCTGTGCACGTCACCATTACTTTTTCCTGTAGCATTGAGATATGTAGGATTAATATAGATACTTCCCATGGAGGGCAGCATCAGTTCTCTGGGATAGACCTCTATACCTCTACTTCTTCTACCAAATCCTCCTGGATCTCTCATGATCCAAACCAGCCTGTTTTAGGGGGGCAAGGACCTGACAAAGAACTGTTTACGTTGGTGGGCAAAATCCTGCTTAAAAATCAAAGCGAAGTGACGTTTAGTAACCGGGCTTTTAAGCCACGACACCCATTTAACCAATTTGATCATGTGATAACTTACCATGGTTCATCCTGCCAGGATCTATGGAGTAAAGGTCCCTCCAGTCTTGCCAGTGTAACCAGTCTTAAGATTTGTATTACTCATATTGCTGGTGGTGCCCCATGTTGTATTAAGAGGGTAAAGGTTTGGGGTCAGCCGGTAAAGACTTGTCCTAAGGAAATCGTGGAAAGACTGTGCCAAATTGCTTGAGTCTCCCCCATGATTCAGGACAGCAGCAGCACCCACCTCCATCTTTGCCAATGGAAAGTAACCACATGTCGTCTGGCACCTCAGAAAATCTACAGCGCAGTCCAAGTGAACTTGCCAGCATTCTCCATAATGTCCCTGAGGAGTTTCTGGATCCCATTACACTCGACCTTATGACTTTACCAATGCTTCTTCCCTCAGGCAAAGTAATTGACCAAAGCACACTAGATAAATGCAACCAAAGTGAAGCAACATGGGGTCGACTGCCTAGCGACCCATTTACTGGCATCCCCTTCAGTCAGCATTCTCAACCTGTCCCCCACCCATCCCTGAAATTAAGCATAGACTATTTCCTCTTACATCATAGGATGCCTGGCTCCAGTATTCTGGGCAGGACTCGGATTGGGCCTTTCGTGACTCCATCTGCTGTGGCGTTGTCTTCCATGAAACGGAAAATAGAATGGATGGAGGACAGCGCCAATTACGGCGACAACGTTGACACTTTTTTTTCTGCTGTAAGTGGTTTCAACAACTCTGCCTCAGATTTCAGTGCCAAGAAGTTGAAAACAGAAAATGACTGTAGTCCATCAAACATGGATTGTTCCACCAATAACTCAGGTACTTGCGCATATTCTGCTTTAGGGGTGTATGGCTACTTTGTTTTCCTTAAATGTGGTATATGCTGTATTACAGAAACTTCCTTTGAGCCTGTTGTTTCGGCAACAACTTTATACACCTATAGGGTAAAAATTCTAGATTATCTAAAATCCCTAATGTATTTGTGCAGATGCAGCATCCCATGAGCAAAGGTTGACTCAAAGCCTGGACTACGCACTCACAACTACACTTGCATCTATGCCCTCGTACACTGCAAGGTTTATGAAAGGACATGAACTGGGAGCTGAGAGTGGCGGAGGAAGCTCAACCTGGAGCACCATGCCCGGTACTTCTAAAACAAGACTTTCTATGTGTCTCATGTGCTACTCATAGGGCTTTGGTGTCATTACCACATTGTTCTATAATGCATAACATGGGTGCCCATCACTAAGCCTCTCTACATTTGCAACAGGTCACATTTTCAGCTTTTTTTAATAGGATATGAGAGTTGTGCCTTGGTAATGACCTCTACACCAAAAGGCATGTAATTTAACTCGCCTATAAGTTATAATACACTATATCACTTGGCCCAAAATCAACTAATTTCTCATGCGCTGATACAGTTGTGCTCATAACTTTACATACACTGGCAGAATTTGTTTCATAACCGTTTTTCAGAGAGTATAAATAACACGGCAAGAATCCTCCAGTTCCCTGGGTAAATACTTGGGTGTCTGTCTTGCATGAACTGCTTGTTTGAGGTCTCCCCAGAGTCAATCAATGATATTGAGACTGTATTTTGCTGTAGCCAATGACCGGTCAGTGACTTGGCCTTGTGTTTTGGTTCATTTTCATGTTGGAATGTCCAAGTAAGCGCAAATTTTCCTCCAGCATTTTTTGTATTTCACCTGAAGTTATTTGTGTGTTTTTCCTTGCATCCCAAAAATTTTTCTGGCAATTGTGGCTGAAATTTTCATTGGTCTACCTGACAGTGGTTTGGTTTCAACAGAACCCCTAATTTTCCACTTCTTAATTACAGTTTGAACACTGCTGGTTGGCATTCTCAATTCCTTTGATTTTTTCTTATATCCCTTTCCTGTTTTATAGAGTTCAACTACCTTTTCCCGCAGATCATTTGACAATTCTTTTGCTTTCCCCGTGACTAAAGCTGGCCATAGACGCAACGATCCGATCGTACGAATCCTCGATTCGTACGATTTTCGGATCGTGTGTGGAGTGTTCCGACATTTGTCGTGCCATGCCGATCGGTCGTTTGGTCGATCGGCCAGGTTAGAAAATTTCTGTCGGCTGGCGATCATATCTTTGCGTCTATTGCAGATCGTACGATTTTCAGTGGGAGACCGTCACTAGGTTTTTAATCGTACAACTTTCGTACGATCCTTGTCAGGGGCAGAACCAATCCAGCACTGGATGAAAGAAACAAGGGTCTGTCAGGAGTCCAGAAAGTCATTGACCTTTTATACACACCCACTAATTACAAGCAAACAGATGACAGGTGAAGATGGTTACCTTTAATAGCCATTCTAGCCCTTTTGTGCCAAGTTGTGGGCATGTTATCAGGCCAAATCACCAGGGGATGGAAACTTTTGATCAGGGTCATTTGGGTAGTTTGTGTAGTAATTATGATTTAAAAAGAGTAAACACAGTTGTCTGACAATAAATGGCTTCAGCCAACCACTAACCATGAGTGAAAAAATGGTTAAATCATAAATTCTACTAGGGTGTGTAAACTTATGACCACAACTGTAAGTAGGCATTGAATGGGGATATTCCTTTGTCCACATACACAGACAATTAGGCTGCAGACAACCTCTCCCAGTGAGCAGAAACCGCAGACTATTCTTGCACTCATGAGCCGGCACAAACAAGACCATAGTCAAATAACGCTTTTCATTATTTTATTAAAGTGGACCCGTCATCCAGACACAAAAATCTGTGTAATAAAAGTCCTTTTCAAATTAAACATGAAATCCAATTTCAAATTTTTATTAAAGAATTCATAGCTGTTTTAAAACTCATTTAAAAGCTCAGCTGTCAATCAAATATTGTCTGCCACTCCTCTATGCCTTAGGCAGATAATTACTTTCACTTTCCATTCAGCACTTCCTACATGTCACTGCTCCCCACACATTCCCCCAGTTCTCTTAACCATTTAATTGTGTAGCCAGGACATGGGGATAGACATCGGGTCCCCCATTCTGGTGCACAAACAAGATTCTGAGATGATACAAGACTTGTCTTAATAACAGTGTCCATATAATGACTCCTGCCTGCTTGTTATAATTATGAATTCCCAGACTGAAGAAAACAAGATAAAAATAATTTATATAGTGTAATTAATGTTCATTTGCTTGACTAATGTGATATAATATGATTTTGAATTTTTTTTTTTGGGGGTGACGGGTCCACTTTAAAGGGTTCCAACACCCTTTAACAGTTTAAAGCTCTTCTCGCTCAAAACGCGTCAGGCTTGATTTACAATATGTTAAAAGGTGTTGGAACCGTTTTTTTTTTTTTATATATATTTTTTGACTATGGTTCTGTTTATGCCAGCTTATGTATGTAAGAATTGTCTAGTGTTTCTTCACAAGCTGAAGCACATGAGCTAGAGTCCTGCAGGGGGTCAGATACCCGCAAAAACCTGCGGTACACTGCCGGTTGCGGTAGAAATTCTGGTTGCAGGTATAGACACTGGTCGGCGTTTCTGCGGGGATTTTCAATAGCTGTTTTTACTTGCGGGTCGGGTAGCAGGTCCAGGCAGGTAAGAATGCAGGTCCGGGTTTCTGATTGCAAGTTGCGGATATGGGTCCTGGACCCACAATGTGATCTGTGAGTCTTCCTTTTTGTTCGAGGAACCATGTTCGTTTCTACATGCCCTATATTTGAATCCCCAGTCTCTGCTCAATTTCAAAGTTGTATGGCCAGTCAAATACATTTCACCACAGGTACCCAATTGGCAACCATAAATTAGAGCAGTGATCCCCAACCAGTAGCTCACGAGTAACATGTTGCTCTCCAACCCCTTGGATGTTGCTCCCAGTGGCCTCAAAGCAGGTGCTTATTTTTGAATTCCAGGCTTAGAGGCAAGTATTGGTTCATAAAAAACAGATGTCCTGCCAAACATTCTCTCCTGTAGGCTGCCAGTCCATATAGGGGCTACCAAAAAGCCACATGGACTTTTTCATGGTTGTGTTGCTCTCCAACTCTTTTTTTTTTTTTTTTTTTTTTTTTTTTTTTTTTTAATTTAAATGTGGCTCACAAGTAAAAAAGTTTGGGGACCCCTGAATTAGAGACTGTAACCCAGTTTGCAAAAAAACTCCAAAAATATGCTCTGCTTGTATTTTTCTGTCCTGTCCTGGTTCTAGAATTCCACGCCCCCAATGGTAAGACACATTATCCCTTTCTGTCCATAACCGGAAGTCCTTTTCAGTTCTGGATGTGGCCTTCTAGCACTTTACACTTCAGCCTCCTGGATTTTTTTTTTTTTTTTAATTACAAACAAATTCTTTTCCTTCTATAACTTGCATTTCTTGTGCTCTTGGCTCTTTCTATTTAGAGTTTAATCGATATGGCGAGGGTCAAGGTTGCTCTTCTTGTGGGAGGAAATTTTCATCTTACTGCAAGACGGAGCCCGTGTATCAGCTGTCGTGCAGCCACCTCATGTGTCGGCCTTGCTTAGCAGAGAAACAAAAGTCTTTGTCTGTTCTGTGCAACAATTGCAACAGGTCGGTTGCCACGCGAGATGTTCAGAGAGTCCACCTTTGATTTGCACAATGAAGATGACTTTGCCCAGGATACGGCTGGAACACTGCAATCAGATGACTGTATTCCTGTCTACTTCAAGGACACGATGCTTAAACTTTATATTGTTTGCTGCTAAACTCCTGTGTATTTATTTAGGACTGGGGGAGCTATTAACCCTCACTGATACTGCTGTTCTGCTTAATACTATAGCTGTGTTAGCAGGAGGAATTCAGTCAATATGTTTTATGTTTACAGTGGATGACCCCAGGGCTGGTGGAAAACGTGGAGGCTATTTTCCAGGGCGCACAGACCTTACCCGCAGGTTTCACACTCTTAACATAAGTTGTAGATGGCCTCTCTTTTTTTCCACTCTGGCCCTGATTAATCCTTTTTCATCTGCAAATTATAACAAGGCCTTTACATTTGTGTTGAAATAAAGTGCACTTGTGCTGACGCTTACAAACCCTGTCTTTCCACTCGCTTTAGCCAGCTGCACTTTTATGTGGTTCTGTCCACTGGTTAGTCCTAGGGATAGTTAAACAAAAGCGGTTCCGCACTCCGTTTAAAAAAAAAAAAAAAAAAATCATAATTCTTTGTTCGTCCATAATTTAAAAAGAAGACACGTTGTACACGCTGCTTGACGCGCTTGCAGCAGAAATGCCCTTAATCGTAAGCATAGTAAAACGCTTCGCAACTAGCGGGTATAAGGATTCGTTTTCTTGGATACTTTATCAAATTCAGTGTTCAGATAATAACTGCCATACTTGTTGGCCTCTGTCTTTCCTGTACTTTGCATACTAGTTCATTTAGTATTATCATTACTGGGACTTACCCTTATCTTTATTTCTGGACTACGGAAGTGTTTCCAATCAGAAGGTTACTAAAGGTAATTGCACCTTTAGAACTTTTACAATTCGTAACAGAACTGCAGTAGGAAACTGTGTGTAAACCGTGGCTTCTATAAAATATCCGTCTAAATAGAAATATATAAGTGTACCCTTTACAATGTTAATGACCTAAGAACTTTGCACATTCCGGCAACTGTCCCTTTCCATTGTGCAGATAATTAATGTGGATAAAGTATCCTGACAATCCTAAAATTAGACATTTGGGCACTCCCTGCAGAGTTCCAAACTGTTAACTGAAGCAATGTCAGCACAAGAATTCTTTGTAGGAAATGAGATGGGCCATCAAAGACTAAACTGTCACCATGTGCAATTCCGAGTGTTGGCTAGAATGGTGTAAATCGTCCTGCCTCTTGAGCAGTGGAACTTCATTCTAGGGAGTTGGCTTTGGCAAGGAGAACATTATCTACCTGACAGGAACTGTCATCTACCATATACAGTGACATTCTTGAAAATTCTACATCATGGCAACAATGAAGAGACCATTCTTCTTCAGCATTTATCCCCCATATACAGTACAAAGTGAGATCCATACACAATGGTCTTGCGCAGAGCCCTGACCTCAACCCAATGGAACACTTGAGGGGGTGAACTGGAATGCTGACAGTGAGCCGGGCAACATACGTCCCCAAACTGACCTATGCTATTGGGGCTGAATAGAGGGAAATCCCATCAATGTTCCAGCATCCAGATACAAGTTTTTCCAGATGTGTAGAGGCTATTATAGTTGCAAAGGGATGGTCAACCTTGAATCATTAGCTGTTTGGGAATTACAAGTTGGATACATCTGGCTATACAGAGTTTGTTGTAGATTTTTTTTTCTGCCCAAATGGCAAGGTATCTGTATGATCTGTTGTCTCATGTACTGAATGCACACTGAATCAGGCTCTAGGTTTTGAGACCAATATTTCATATGACTAGTGAGCCAAGTGTTCCAAGTACCATTGGAATAGTTTATACTACTAATATGAACCAGGTTTGGGTTTTTTGTGCATAAGAAATGACGCACCTTAAAATAAGACGGTCTGGCTCCAGGGTGTTCTAACCAGTCCACCCAAGCAGGATTTAGTCATTTCCTATTAAAAAAAAAAGTGTGTTGAGCTGTTATTTATTTTTTTTATTTTTTTAAGAAGTCCATGTAACGTCTTGTTTTTTGGCTAGAGGCTACAACCTTTGTGATTGTACAAAGCAAGTGCTGATGGGCAGCAGGTATTGTTATTTAGACACAGCAGTGCCTCCTGGCTGCCAGTCCACTGGAGCCCCTTCTCAACACCGGCAATACTAATTCATCATATAGTTCATTTTTGAATGAACTAGCAAATGTCAAGGAAATTTTTATGGGTACTCGATGGGGAGGAGTAAAAAAAAAACAAAAAACTCTGGGTTACTATGATTACAAAATCCTTGCAAAAGGATATAAAAGACCAAAAGTGTTGCGGAACTCTACAAAGGGCTTTGAATGCAACTTTTAAATCTGGACTGGTGCAATATTTGTTCTAATCTTGGCATAGGCCAATAGTTACTATTCGGAAAGTATGCTTCATGCATTGGGAATTGGGATGATCTATGCTTGCTTCTGAAGTTCAACCCTGTAGCTGCTTACTGTGGAGTCCTTGCCTGTCTCCTCATTACTGCTATTATGAAGAGTATGCTGCTGAGCATTCCTTAAAGGGCAAGGAAAGGCAAAGAAATAAAATCCCATTTTTACTTTCTTTAATGAAAAAGAAATCTATCTCCAATATACTTTAATTTAAAAATGTGTACTGTTTTTATAAGAAACCTGGCTGTATGCAGTGAAATTCTCCCTGCATTTATTGCTGTGGATAGGAATTTTCATACAGTCCCTAACTTCTGGTAGGGAAACAATCATACTTATGAACAGCAGGGGGAGCCCCTGCCTTACTTACCAGCCATGCAGAACTCAAGCAGCTTTGTTTTTTGATAATTTATGACAACCCCTAAGAAGCCCAGACCACACTGAGCATGTGCGAGTCTTGATATTGCAGAGATGTATAACAAAGTTACAAGATGACAGCCCCCTGTGGCCAACTTTGAAAGCATAAATCATTTGTTTGATTAGGCTTGTGGTGCAGTAAGTTAATGTTTATGTTTAGTATACAAAATACAGTATTTCTACCCTTATTATATTTTACACTTTCATTGCCCTTTAATGTCGAGTGAGTAGCTACAACAGCCCAAAGCATATTAAGCATGTGATGGAGGCAGCTAAACATAATCCGAATTATGCAGGGCGATACGAAGCATAGATCTTCACAATCCACAGTGAGCCTAATGCACAAAGAAATACATTTTCTAGTTTAACCCAATGTTCAACTCCAGATATACTTCAACGCCTGCCAAAAATAAATTGCCATTTTGCACCCTCGTTTTCCTCGTGCCAATAATCATTCAGTGTTGCATGACTTTGTCAAAGTTAATAATAGGTTCATTCTATGTAGAAAATTGCAGGGGTACAGTATCCTGTAGTGATGTGTGGGTCGAGGAAAAAGTTGACCCTAACTCGCCCCACTCTGATGTCACGGAAGGGGTGGGGCACATAGGCACAAGTCTATATAAAGCACTGAACACACCCACAAAGATTGTGTCTATGTTGGGCCAAACCTGCCCATCACTAGTATCCTAAACTAAAATTCCAGTTTACTGATCAAATCTATTTCCTTTGGGTGAGTTCACAAATGTTCCATTGGAATGCACCAAATCCACTATTTGGGGTTCTACTTCCTTGTTTTGTGACAATAGTTTCCCTTGCCATATGCAAATTAATATTCCGTTCGGCCGGGTGAGAGGATTCAGCCAAAACCTGCTGAAAAAGGCCAAATTCCGAACCGAATTCTGGATCCGATGCATCCCTAATTCTCATTATTCAGTGCATTCATTATGGCTGGCTTTGCTGGACTGCCTTGTTTAAGTATAGACACAGAAGCCTTTTCGGTTTTATTTGGGCTAATGGACTTTAATTATAACTGTATTGCACATCCGGGAAGAATTACATGAACATCTAGGGCCAGAGCTACCTTTCCATCAGGTCCCAAACTCCAAGGTGTCTCCTTGCATCTTCATTGTTGAAATAGTTGTGTCTAGGGAATATGACTTTCCTTATGATGCATGAGCAATACTGTGTGATAATAGACATTTCTGATTTTGCTGAAAACTGAAAGAGCACGGAAGTATGATTTGCAGGAAATTATAACATGCCATTACGTAGGCTGAAATGATAATGTTTTATTAGTGAGCTTCCCCAAGAAAACTTTTCCCTTCTCATGTTGGACAGTGGGAGAAGTTGAATGGATTACGGTAGAGTCCTGCGCGGGTCCATTTTTTGGGACCCGCAACCCAAGATACGCGACCCGCATTCTTACCGCTTGGACCCGCGACCCGTACCCGCAACCCGAGATACGCAACCCGCTGACCATCAAGAATCAGGAAGTGCTGTCATTGTAAACTGGAAGTGACATCATCGGAAGTAGCCGTGATCAGAAAAAAAGGAGTAAAACAGGAAGTGCTGTCAATTTAAACCGGATGTGACATCATCAGAAGTAGAAATGCTCAGAAAAAGGAGTAAAAATCGCTATATCGAGGATCCGTGACCCGACCCTCAACCCGCCAACCTGCAGAACCACCGGCCAGCTTCTATACCCGCACCCAGAAATTCTACGAGCAACCCGCAGGGTACCGCCGGATTTTGCGGGTAACCCGCGGGTACCCGACCCGCTGCAGGACTTTTTACTAGATTACTGTAAAAAGTGTGTGCTAATTTTAAATCAAATTTTAAAAGGGGAACAATGCACATTGTGATTAAAACTCCACATTATCCCTATGAGTATTTAAAGAAGACACTAGGGGGCTAAATATTATTACTCTGCATTTTGGGTTGGATCTTGTCGATGTAAGAAATGCATTTTTTTTTTTTCCTCGTTATTTTTTAAAAAACACAATCCTAAAAAAATCCTCCTTGAGAAATAAAAAAAACCTGACGAAGATTTAGATCACAACCATAAAACCCGAGCAAGAGACTGATCATGTTTTCACAGGTAGATATGCTTAACTTTGAGTAATCATAAATCTCATTACAGGGAGGCAGATCTATCAGAAAATGAATTTCGAGTTATGTCATTTCGAAAAAAAAACACCATAATCGCGATTTTTCTGTGGGTATTTAACTCTGAATCTCAAAAACTAGATGGAAACCTGATTCCTTTGGATGCAGCGACATCACATTCTGCAAAAAGTTTGAATTTATTCCTAAATCTCAATCTTCAAAATTTGCAGAATTTTGCAAATAAAGCTACTATTTAAATGTAGAAGAGCTGACTTTTGTAAATTGGAATTTGGAGTTTTTCCCCTGCTGAAATCTCAATCTGTGGAATGTTGATCAATCTGCTCCTTAGTATCCCCAAAAAAAAAACTATTTTGCTTGTAAATGACTCCACATGTGATTAGCTACAATGTTTCCACTTTTGCAGTTTAACTTCCAAAAGATATTCGCCGTATTCGGCGAGTTCACTTCTGTAGGGTATTTATGATTAATAAAGAAAGAGGCCACATTTTTATAAAAATATTGTTGATTGGTTCTTATGAAGGCAATTACAAACGTTGGATTTTTTTTCTCTTTATCCAAGCCCGTCTTCCAGTCCTGCTGCTCTCAGAAACAGAGGAGATTATCTGCTAAAAAGAGGCTCCCAATTGTCAAGCCTGTCCTTGTGTAAAGCTAATAATAAATGCAGCCGCTGTTTATCTCCATGTCTTATTAAACATCTACCAAATGTCTTTCTTTTTCCCCGTTTCCTTGTGTGCAAGTGAGGCCGGGTCTTTGCCTGAGCTGAGAGCGAATGGATTATACAGTTACATTATAGACTTAATCAGATTGATCTTTGCCCTGACGTGGGAGTGGGATTTAAAGCTGTGAACGTTTGGACGTTGCTATTAGACGTATTGAATGCCACTGCAATTAGCTGTAATACATACAGTAGTCAAGGGCGGAGGAATCAGTCTTTCATTTTATATTCCTCCTTGTGGATTGGAAACGGCTTAGAATTCTGCCTTTTTTCTGTGCATCGTCTGCTGCTAACTAATTAGGGATTACTAGAGTGTTAGGCGGAACACTGTACATGTGTCTTTTCCTACAACTTCTGCTGCAGTTTTAATGTGAAAACTCATCCTCCTCAACAAGCAACCCTATTAATATATATAAATATTCTGTGGCGTAAAACAATCAATTGTATAAAATCAATCTGTAAATGTGTCTGCATAATGTAAATAAAGTCTAACAATAACTGATGGCCATATACTTAAGTAATACATTCATTCCACGAGTAAAAAATTTCCTCTTCCCAGCTGACCTTATTTTGTGCTTCCCGAATCGGACATTCCTGAATCCTCACTAATTTGGCTTTGGAGAATATGAAATATACTTGAAGAGGGGTTGGGAGTCAGACACGGGTAAGTAACAGGTTCTTGGGATGGCGAGGTGTGAGTTTTGGCACAATGGAATAGTGTTGAAGCTCTATTTAAAAGTATGTGTAGTTCATGTTCGTTGTATATTTGCCGATATTGCTACTTTCAGTTAACTTAGAAACATCAAGGACCGTATTCCCTAAAAAGCAATAGTTTTTTCCTTGTCCAACTCTATACTTCAGAAATTTTTGCTGGCATAAACACTCTGTGAAATTTTACTTATAAAAATGTAGTTGGGAAAAATGAGCTAGAGAATTTACACCACAAACAAATGAACTGTGATCTTAGCAGGGAGGTTATAACAGAGATAATGAGATGCAAAAATATATTTTTTTATAATGGAAATTTGCCAGCTTGGACCTCTAGATGAACATATCTCCTTTCTTGTTAAAATTGTTGTGGTAAGGTTTGACCTGACGAATGTTGACCAATGCAAAGTTAATTGCCTTATGGTAAATGTCCTGGAGTTGTGGTGCTTTTTATTTTCTGCCAAAAGCATTTCATATTTTACCTATTGCCCTTAAAATGATTAGAACTGACTAAATGAAAGAGGCACGAGGGGTGGTTGTGGTACTTAATATCATTGGTTAGAGATTGTAACCCAGCACTTAGCACATACTTTCTTCTCATCATGATCATACATTGAGTAATCTGTACAAGTGCTCCTTAGTGTCACATCTAATAAAATATTCATTGACTTGTATCCCTATAGAGAACATGGTCAGCTGCCTACTAAGCTGAGGTATTTGTTGCCTTTGTCTCAGTTTATATTAAAATTACCCTTGTGCTCTTCTTCATGGGTTTCCATGGCAATAGTTAATGGATATCTGTATGGCAGCTGTGAATTCCTTTGAGAAGGCAGTGGCCGTGTTTACCTTGAAATGCAAATGTTTGACCTGGAAGAGCAGTTTCATGAAGTCACTAAGTTATTTTGCTATCCCCTAATGCAGTGATCCCCAACCAGTAGCTCATGAGTAACATGTTGCTCTCCAACTTCTTGGATGCTGCTCCCAGTGGCCTCAAAGCTGGAGCTTATCTTTGAATTCCAGGCTTGGAGGCAAGTTTTGGGTGTATAAAAACCAGGTGCACTGCCAAACAGAGCCTCAATGTAGGTTGACAATCCACATAGGGGGTGTCAAATGGCCAATCACAGTACTTATTTGGAACCCCAAGAACATTTTTCATGCTTGTGTTGCTCCCCAACTTCTATTAATTCTGAATGTTGCTCACAGGTTCAAAAGGTTGGGGATCCCTGCCCTAATGCATTCTTTGCTACTGTGCTGTAGATCAAGTGGTTGGGAATTGCTGACAGTTCCAAAGAAAGGAAGAGTCCTTCAATGAACCACAGTAAACTAAGAACTATGGGGCAAAAATGTAAATAGAAAATGTAACTTTTGATATCTTGTAGAATACAGTTGTAACTTTACAAAAGGGCTTTTTGTAAAGTTGAAAATTATTATGATCCAATGGCATTAGGGCAGCATAACCTGTAGTGATGTCCCAATCATGGTTACTGTCATCGCCCCTTCATATTGTGAAATCCATCAAAGTAGCAGTTGTAGGTAAGGATGGCGCGAACCGCCGAAAAAAAGTTCGCGAACCCCATAG
Organism: Xenopus borealis; assembly: GCA_024363595.1. Classification (NCBI taxonomy): domain Eukaryota; kingdom Metazoa; phylum Chordata; class Amphibia; order Anura; family Pipidae; genus Xenopus; species Xenopus borealis. The sequence continues at coordinate 10,897,104 of CM044431.1, forward strand.
ACTTCAATGGGAAGGCGAACTTTAACAGCTAAAAAAGATATTTCTGGCCAGAAAAATGATTTTAAAGTTGTTTAAAGGGTGCAACGACCTGGACAGTGGCATGCCAGAGGGGGATCAAGGGCAAAAATGTATCAGAAAAATCCATTGTTGACACAGCGCTGCGTTTTGTGCTGTAAAGGGAAAAAAGTCACTCAGGTGGTTGTGGACACTGTAATATTATTGATATTGAGACAGAATGTGAACAAGCTCACACAGCTAGATGGCAGTTGTTTGAAGAACACACTGGGCAAAAAATGGCTACAGGGCAAATAATGGCTACAAGGTCAACGTATACACTACTACAGCGGTGGATACGGATTACGTAAAATATATTATGGCTGCTTGAAAAAAGTCACTCGGGTGCTTTTTCTGGAGAGGGTAATATTATGGATATTTAGACAGAATGTGAACAAGCTCACACAGCTAGATGGCAGTTGTTTGAAGTACAGTAGATTACTAGCCAGCAAACTTACTATCCACTGTCCCTGAAATCACTAACAGCTCTCTCCCTACACTATCTCTTCAGCACACACAGGCAGAGTGAAAAAACGCTGCAGGGCTTCGGTTTTTATAGGGAAGGGGAGTGGTCCAGGGGGTGGTCCAGGAGGGAGAGCTTACTGATTGGCTGCCATGTATCTGCTGGTCTGGGGGAGAAATGGCAAAATAAAAGCGCCAACTAAGGCGAACCCAAATTGGCGAACGTCGCGCGACGTTTGCGAACTTCCGGCGAGCGCGAACAAGTTCGCCGGCGAACAGTTCGCGCCATCCCTAGTTGTAGGTGAGAAGAGTGGACATTGCAGCTATAGCAGGGCAAGATGGGGCCAGCAGGGTGATGTTGCAACAGTAGAGAAAGAACAAGTCAACAGGGTTATGGCAACAACAAAGCAAGATGAAACAGTTTATCAAAATGGATCTGGTAGGGCGAGTTAGTGACAGTAAAGCAAGATAGAGCCAGCATGGTGAGGTGGCAACTGTATAGCAAAACAGAGCCAGTAAGGCCTACTGATATTTAATATGTTGGTATCACCTCATGTATTTTATCCATGTCAAGGGAATTTACTTTAAATAACGGGTCAGGCAATGATTGTAAACAGTATTTTCCACAAGGGTTAGATTACTATCATAATGTATTGGGAGCATGGGTGAGCTTCAGTTGTCTTTGTATCTTAAGAAGTGTTATTCTTCAGGATGAAAGGTCAAAGTTTCCTGTAGTTGACGCCCACCCAAAATTCACCCATTTAATGTATTTTATATGCCTAGACATTACTCTTGGAGATCTCTCACCACAGGGGGAGATCAGACTGTAGGACTAGTACATAAATGAGGAGAGAGTTGTCCCTAAATATATGGTCATAAATTATGGGTGGGGGTTCTCTGATTATTGATTTTAATACATTTAAAAAAAAAAAATCGGACCAAGAATGAAAGTTTGTGTTTCCTTCGAGGAATTGGTAAAATGAAACTCTTTGATTCAATAACTACATAAATGGAGACAAAATACAGATTGATAATTGTCTACATTCTTCATCAAATGATACAAAACCATGAGTGTTTGAAATTGAAGCTGCCACTTGGCATGTTCCACCCTTTGGCCCAGTTGACCACAGATTAAAAACAAGCCCTAATATCTCCATACCCCAGAGGCTCCAAGGGGCTGAAGGCTTTCAACTTCAATCAAGATGATTCTATTGATCCACTCGTTGGGTGGGGCCTATGTAGTCTTATCAAATCAACACACTGATGCAATAATCAACAATGACATTTTCAAACCTGCCTAAAAGATGATTTTTGGCTAAATGTACAGTAGGTCATAGTAAACCCCATAGACAGGCCTGGAGTCAGCAGCTTTTATCAACCAGTATGGCCAGCTGAAGACTTGAAAATTTACAGTAGAGGTGTGTTTTTGAATGTATGATTCTAAAATCTGCTTTAGGGATTCTTCAGAATGGTAAGTGGTGGCATTGCATTGCCCTATTTTCCTCCCTTGCCAGTGCATTTTTTTTTTTTTCTAAAAATGACTTCTTATTCAGGAAAAAAGTGGACTGTCCATTTTAAAACTAAATAAGTGGCAACCCAAGTTGGGTGGTTTGATGAAAAACACAAGGAAGGATTATGGATTATATGCCCCTTGGAAGAGTTACCAATAAACCTGCCATTCTGGTTACGCTACCTCTATGTGAAACAAGAAAAGCTTGCTTCATTTAATTTTCCTCTGAACTGTTGAACAGCCACGATGATCATCAAGAGTGATTATATGATAACTAATTGTCGCTGTCAGATCTTCCCCGCGCCGGCACAAACCGCGCTCAGCATTTACTCGTTCTGCCTTTTTGTTATTTGTGAAGTTATAATTGCTCCGTCTCCACTCCATGCTCAAGGAATATCTGTCTAATGAAATGACTCCAGACGACCCCTGCTTTGCCCTCAACAATCTCTAAAAAGCTGACATCTTTTGAAGAAGACAAATTAAGCAGTCATGGCATTGTCTCTGAGATAAAAGCTGTGTTGTGCAGTTCCTTAATAGTGAAAGCCCTGTGTGGGCATTGGCGACTAAAAAGGAAGCCTTGAAGCCTATTGTACCTCTCTCCCAGTTATTAGGGTAATCATGTGCAATCGTTGTTTCTGCTTGCCTTCCTCCTAATAAGGAGTTGCTTTCAGGAAGCAGCCTTTGAAGTGGGTAATGCTGTAGGTAACGACACAGACCTGTCTTAATTTCATTAAAAGTCATAATCACTCTAATTTATTTGTATAGTTTGTATTTCTTTTCATTAAGACACCAATACGATCGTTCATAACCGTGTTTTGTTTTGTTTCTGTTTGAGGCCATTTTTGTTTCTTGTTTGGTACCTTTTTTTGTATTATTAGTTGAACGTTGTGAATTTTAATTGTGCTTGTAACTGGATCCATGTGTGCATATTCAGATTTCCCATGGGTGAGAGAGAGATCTACCAAACAAAAGTTAAAAACAAAATGAGTAAAAACAAAAAGATTTTGGACTTGACATGCCCTTTAGGTTGTACCAATAACAGTGACTGCTCTAACCTTTGAAAATGATGGAGCTCTTCATAGTAAAGGTGGCCACGCATGGTGACGTCTGCTTGTTTGCTAAGGTCTCATGGATCTTTGCATGTTTTGACCAACCACGTGCAGAGCCAAATCTGATCAGATTGTTAGGGGAGATCAAATCTGCACTTGACAAGGTCTGAACAATTTGGCGAAATAGGGCCAAATCAGATTTATTTGATTATTGACCTGGAAAATCTGTCAGAAGAAGACCCTGTCAATACATTACTCATCCCATAAGATTTCCAAACCTACCTGATCGATATCATGTACAGTCAGCTTAACACCTCTTGTTAGGATAAGTGGTGGGATAACTCCTACAGTAAGACAAGATGGCAATGGCAGGGAAAGATAGTGATAGTAACATATTATTTCAGGGATTCTGGTCCTTCTGCTGACGTAGAAATACAACCCCCAGCCAAGAGAAAAGTTGGTCAGTGCCAAGAATTATCAACAGCAATGGAAAGTTCATGTGTTTTGTCTGATTTTATATAACTAAAGTGGTTTCAAAATGTTTTTTTTTAACCTGGGAATTAATATGACCATAACAGGATCTGAAACAATGAAGAAGAAGAACCCTTGACACGTAGGGGGTTGTTTGTACCCCAAATGAACTCGAAACTCGAATGATATCTTATTTAAAGGACGAGGAAAGTCTAATATAGAATAAGGCTAGAAATGCTGTATTTTGTATACTAAACATAAACATGAACTTACTGCACCAAATGCCTAATCAAACAAATGATTTATGCTTTCAAAGTTGGCCACAGGGGGCTGTCATCTTGTAACTTTGTTATACATCTTTGCAAGACTAGACTACATACACATGCTCAGTGTGATCTGGGCTTCTTAGGGATCGTCATAAATGATCAAAAAACAAAACTGCTGGAATTCTGCATGGCTGGTAAGTAAGACAGGGGCTCCCCCTGCTGTTCATAAGTATGATTGTTTCATTGCCAGAAGTTAGGGACTGTCTGACAATTCCTATCCACAGCACTAAATGAAGGGAGAATTTCACTGCATACAGTCAGGTTTCTTATAAAAACGCTACACATTTTTTAATCAAAGTATATGGGAGACAGATTTCTTTTTCATTAACGAAAGTAAAAATTGGATTTTATTTCTTTGCCTTTCCTTTAATGAAAAAGTCTACGAGTTAGAGTTCTGAAACTTGAATAGTTCGAGTTTTGGGCAAAACCCTCATTAAAAAAACTCGAACATCATGCAGGCTGTTAACATCTTTAAATGATTCAAGGGACATATGCCAATGACTCCTGCAGGACCTCGACAGAATTGTGTTTTTTTCATGTTCAAGCCATTTCCAGGGTTCGGGTATTATAAATCAAATAAGATTTTCGTGGGAAAAAAAAACAACTCTTACATCTTAATTTATCTGCCCCATAACCTTCACAGGACCTGTATAGGTATTGTCACAGAAAACCCAAACTATTCTTGGCTGATGGTGAAACCATCTTACCCCCATGTCAATGGATTTCCTCTTTAGAATAACAGTAGAAGATGTTTTATAATGAATCTGTTTTGTGGTTGTTTGGGTTGAATTTTCTATTTCAGCTTAGAGGGGAGAAAGTTAGATAACTAGTAAATCACAATATTTAGCTGAGATTCCCCCTTTTAAATCCCCCACAAACCTATTTAAAAAAGTTACTCATTTTGTTTTCCATTTATAAAAAAAAAAAAAAAGATGGAAAAATGTCATTGGGCAATTAACATGTTTTAATAATATTATGAGTCTGCTATGTCGTTACTCATTCATTTCATTAATTGCCTGTGATTGGGTGATGCTCCTGAATCGTAATAAGTCAATCGCGTAAGAATGCAAAGAGCGCTTTGGTCTCCAACACGCATTTCCCTCCTTCATTGTCGGTGCATCCCGATCACCTTTGATCCAGGAGACGTGGCTGATGTTTACACGTCAAATAATTCTTGATGTCAGTATCCACTTCATTAAAAGTCGTCAGCGAGGACGGAGACATCATGGCACTTAATGAAGTTGAAAAACTGAGCCGGGGAACAATATGAAAAAAAAAACCAACACAAAACCTTATTAATGTCATGCAAAAATGATAGGATGTGGTTTAATCACTGTAATTAAATCTTTGCAGATGGTTTGATTAGAATTCTGCCATTTAGTTAATCAAAAAAACATTTTTTTTTTTTTGTCAGTCATGACAGATGGAAGTGACAGTCTGACAGACACGGTTTAACCTAACCCAAGCTCCGTTGTCGACTTTAATGGCCACTTTGTTTTTTGGACAAGAGTTTGCCTTGATGGAGATAGTAAGCTTCAGTACTCTATGGCTTTATAACCTGTGGGCCAAAACCCAAAATAAGGTCCCTATTCTGTTTATGGTGCCCACCAACTAGTTCTAAGCCATTTTTGGGGTCACATAACTCCTTCAAAATCTTAATTTGGGTTTCAGAGCAGGGGTTAAGGACCTACCAATCTACCCAGCTTTCACATAACACGAAGGGGCAGCTTTAAATAAGGGTCGAATTGAAAATTTTAATTTTTGAACTTTTTTATGGTCTGAACTCTCAAATTGAATGGTGTATTATCCAAATTTGAATTTCAAGATTTATCGGACCCCGGCCTTTTAAAAACTCAAATTTGACTATTCAAGGCTTAATAACTGCCGAGTTCATGTATAAGTCACTGGGAGAGGTCCAGGAACCTATTTGGTCATGTTACTAGCCTTCCTAACATTTGAGTTTTTCTCAGGGAAGAAAAATCTAATCGAGTTTAGTCGAATTTGATCCGAGTTGCTAAAATTTGTGCGAGTTTTAGATATTCGATTTTTTTTATTAAATAAGCCTCCAATCGAATTTCAAGTATATTTAAAAAAAAAAAAAACTCATATTAATTCTAAATTCAACCCTTACTTAATATGCCTCTAAGTTTAGGCTCAAGAGCTAGGGCTCTATCACCTGCATAATTAGTACAGTTATGTAAATACCTTGTACTTATGAAGGTAAGTAAACTGTATAAATCCATGTTGGTGGCAAAATATGTCAGGTTATTTCATGATTCAGCCAAATTATTCCATTCTGGATACCTGTATTTGGTTTGGGTTTCATACCTGATCCTGAGGGCATGGCAGCTCTTTAGTGAAGATCAATTACTGCTCAACTAAAAGGAATCTTCATGTGGTGGGAAATGGGTCGTCCTAAGTTGTTGACTTGAAAGAAAGATAGTTAGAGAGTCCTCGATGTAATGGTTGGCTACCCCTAAGTCACAGCTGAAGGTATTTATAGAAATGCTATTACAACCCGAGGTCACATCCCCAATTATCACTCTACTTCTGAATGTGTATGTGTGTATGTGTGTATGGAACATTCCTTTGTGTGGAGCATCTATGTCGTACAGACATTTATCCTTCAGTTCTATGGCATAATCTGAGCATCATTGCACATATCTGTGTTTGTGTGTTATTGAAAGGATTACGGATACATTTGTGTAACATTTTCACCTCTTTCATCCTCCTCAATTATTTCTTCTTTTATCAGTTGGACCTCTTTTCCTTGACCCTTCAACTCCTTACAACACATTCTCTGCCCTTTTACACAATAAGACACAAATCTTTTTCTTCATGAAGGAACCATATCAGCCACTTCTACCTTTCACCCAGTGGCGTAACTACCAGGGGTGCAGAGGGTGCAGTTGCACCAGGGCCCCCACCCCCTTGGGGCCCATCAGAGCCACGGTAATGGTTATGGAAGGTGGTTATCTAGGGGGAGATTTTACAGCACACATGCTATCAACACTCCAGCATGGGATATATAGAGGTAAGGGCCTGACAGGGGACCCAGGTGCCTATCCTGTACCGGGGCCCATCAAGGAGTAGTTACGCCACTGCTTTCACCTCACTAGACCCATGAGACCCCAGCCTTCCTCCACAGCTAATGCATTGCCTACCACATTGTGTAGGCTCTGTAGACCCTTGGTGACAATCAGATTTCCCCAAACTGAAGATTTCTTGAGTCATATCCTACTCAATTTATTTTACAGCCCATGTACTTCCCAACTAAGTATGGTTGAGGCATGTGAATCTCATCTATGTATGTGGCTGTAGCCAAACTATATCATGTTTCTTTGTTTTATCCATTGAGGCTTACATTTGAAAGTTTACATTTTTTAAGTTTATTTTTTTAATAAAAATTTTTTTTGGAGATCTATTATACCCAAAGCTGGAAATAGCTTGAATCACCACCTAAAACTTGTCAAGGTAATGTAGAAGTCAATGGCTGATGTCCCTTGAACCATTTGAAGTTGTTTGTTGCTTTCATTAAGTTTTTGGTGGGTTTTGAGGTTGTTTTTGCCAAAAACTTGATCATTTTGAGTATTTGAGTTTTTCACCCTGTTTCAAGTTTTTTTAAATTGAAGTTATTTCATTCAACTTTTTAAGAGAAGACATATAAGCTTATGGAAAACCACTTGTTTTATTGGCTCCCTATTAGCGATGTCCCACTTTAAAAAGAGATCAAGATGAGGTGTGTTTGACTAGAAGAAGACAATGGCTAGCATTGTAGATAAGTGGCTCATAGGAGCTAAGAGAAGAGCCTTAGAGGAAGGAGAAGAAGTGGAAGAGGAATGGAAAGGGTAATACTAGACAGAACTGATAATACAGGACTGTTTGGAAAGCTTTACTGATGTAGTAGGTCTGAGGCTTTACTAAAAAATATCTTATAAATTATTCACAGCCCGTCTACAGACTCAGGTTCTAACCTAAAAACAAAACCTCCTGAGTCTCAGATATTGTCTCCTTGCCCTTCCTCTTACATGTCCTATAAGAACTGGGAAGGTGTAGGAGTTGGGTGTTTCCCTGAGCAAATATGGCGCTTATGCTACTCGACTTCATAAGAAAACAAAAAGAAATAAAAAAAAAAACTAAATTACTAAGTTGACTGATTAAGTCTTCTACCGATATTGGTTGACTCGTCTCCCACCATACAAGCACCAAATATTGTACAAAATTTTTTAGAGCGATTTTATTGGTTCGTCTATGGCCACCTTAAGGTACATGTGGGGGGTTGCAGCTGGGGTGGGGGGCCCAGGGCAAACTCCGTTCTGATGCTGCCCATGGTCTATGCTAATTTGGCCCCACCTCCTGCTTTGGAGGTGGGGTTTGGGTTTCATTAGTGGGCATTACCTAAAATTCGCTGCTTGTGAGTGACATCTACAGTGTTGGCTTGAGTTACTGAAGACTTAGCATGTAGCTTTACCCTAGTAACCATATATTGATATGAATAAAAGACTGAAATATGAACAGGAGAGGCCCGAATGGAAAGATGAGTAATAAAAAGTAGCAATAACAAAACATTTGTAGCCTTACAGAGTATCCGTTTTTTAGATGGGGTCGTCAACCCCCCTTTTGAAAGCTGGAAAGATTAAGAAGACAAAGGCAAGTTGTTTAAAAAAAAAAAATAATGACCAGTTGAAAAGTTGCTTGGTATTAGCCATTCTATAACATACTAAAAGTTAAAGCTGAACCAACACTTTAATGAAGCCATACAAGCAAATGATACTTCCAGTACTAGCACCAGTACTCCATCTCCGTCTTTCTCTTTAGCCAAAGAAATAGCCTCTATTTGGGAAGCTCAGCCACGGGACCTTGCATTCCCACCAACAGGTGACCCTTCAGTTGTAGCAGAACTATATCTCCCACCATCCTGCGAAGGGAAGCTCTGGTTCAGTAACAGCTGCCGCCTCTTCTTATTCCCGCTCCTCAAACTGATTCCATTAAGTGATTCTGCGAGCCGTGTCTCCGAATCCACGGCAGCTCAAAAAAAAATCACACTATTAACCTTCTTTGACTTTAAAAAGTGTAATTACATTTTAATGTTATATGCGGCGTTTAGCATTCCAGGCACAGAGCGCGTTTGAATGCAGATTATGCTGGTTCCGTGCCATTCTTAATGCTGACATGAAATAATAAATAGACGAGGCATGAGCCGCTAGCGCCGGCACATAATTTACCCCTGACATTTTGCAGCGGAAAAAAAAGTTTTTGCATTTGGATTTGTTTTTAGAAGGAGCTGAGTTTGCCATGGCTCAAGTGAGTCCAAGTAGAAGCTGGTCTGTGTAGGAAAGGGTTAATGGTAAAAATATCAGAGTGTTATTTTGGCTTCAGCCGGAGGAAATGAGATGGAATGTTCACCCCCAGAATAGGGAACGGCACAAATAGCTGTCAATCACCAGTAGTGAGACGCACAAAGTGTCTAATGTGTCTTTTAGGGCAATGTTCAGTATTAACACCCACAAGTTCCGAACGATGTCCCCATGGACCTGGTCATTGGGCGGATAAGTAGAATCAACCAGTCGACAGAAAATTAAGTTTAAGGGGAAAAAGTTTTTTTTCAAAACGCATCAGTTAATAGTGCTGCTCCAGCAGACTTCTGGACTGAAATCCATCTCTCAAAAGAAAAAACAGATTTTTTTTTTTTTTATATTTCATTTTGAAACCTGACATGGGGCTAGACATATTGTCAATTTCCCAGCTGCCCCAAGACGTGTGATAAACTTCAGTCACTCTTTACTGCTGTACTGCAAGTTGGAGTGAAAAGACCCATGAGGGTGGAGATTAGAAGGTTATAAAAGGGGGAGGTTCTTCAGGAAATAGATACAGTTCAACAAAAACAGCCGCACTTTTTTGTTTGAAAAAGTGAATCTTTACTTAAAGTGCCTCAAGGCAATGTTTCGGGCCCTTATGACCCTTTGTCAAGCCTTTCATTAACATTAGTAACATGTGTTTAAATATCCTAGTTGTTCACCTCCATATTACCCATAATACATAAACATTTCAGTGATTGCAGAATATTCCAGTGATTGTATCAAAAAGAAGACACTTTATATCATGTCCTTCTAAACATTTAATACATTATAACAATCATTCAAAGTTAGACAAAATTGTAACAATCATTTAAAACTGTGAAAAAGTGTTGTTTAAAAATTGCCACTCATAGCAATCAATTAAACAGTACTAAAGTGTCTTACTTTACTGTTTCCTTGTGTAAGATATCTCTGGGAATTATATTTAATTTATTTCTGGCTCTGATGCTGAATTTCAGGTGACAAGTACCAGAGAATTAACCTTGAATCTGGAGCTTCCATATTCTTAAATCTTACAGTCCTAGAATATAATAAAATAATATATATATATTTTTTTTAAAACAGGAAAACAATTACAAACACACATTGTTACATGTTAAAAACAAGCACAGAGAGATGTACAGAAAGATCCCATAAAACTATGTCACATAGGTATTCCCTGTACTAAGCACAATT
>CM044431.1:10945185-10962310 GCA_024363595.1 Xenopus borealis
CCCTTGTATCTCTTATATTGTATCCCTTGTATCTCTTATAGTGTATCCCTTGTATCTCTTGTAGTGTATCCCTTGTGGGCCGAGAAATAAAGGACATTGTTTTGGGCCAAGCATCTGCTGCGGGGAAGAACTGGGCTGCTACGTTGGCACCTCTGAGACTTTAAGATGCCAAGAAGAGAATTATCTTCCCTCTCCTTGTGAGTCGGGGAGAAAACCATGTGGGAACAATGGAGGAAACTGTGCCGCCTCTGGAATCTGCTGCAATCACGGTAAGTCTGGAATGATTGGTCCACTTTTGTTGTACAGGTAAAGCATACCTCCCAATCCTGTTTATCCATGGACAGTCCCGATTTTGACAGCTCAATCCGCAGTTCCGGATTGTTACTAAAATGTCCCGACTTTCTCTTTGATCTTCTGCACTGAACAACCAAAAACATACAAAACTTAATTGGCTTTTGGCAGAAAGGCCAGAATACGTGGCCAGTGCACTTAGATACTTTTGTAACAACTTATGATAAGCATAGATACAATTATAACTATTTGAGATCAGCAGGTCTCTTGTGGAAACTGTGACTTTCAGCTTAAAGGGCAATTCACCTTCATTAGCAAAACTGCAATAAAACATAAAAACTACAGAAATGCGTTCAAACTTCAAGAACCTGCCAAATTTCTTAAAATGAACATGGTAATTAGGCAAAACCAGCCAATTGGATTTATTAGTGATGGGCGGAACTGCGGCGTTTCGCTTTGCCAAATTTTTCGTAAATTACCCAGGAAATTCGCAAAACGTGAAAAACTATCTAGCATGTTGCAAATTTATTCACCAGCGGTGAATCACAGGAATTCGGTGTGAATTCGCCCTAGGTGAATAAATTCACCCATCACTACTTATTTCATGTTTAAATGTTTGGGGGTTTTTTTGTAATTCTTTATTTAAAGGGATCCTGTCATGGGAAAAAATTTTTTTTTTTTCAAAATGCATCAGTTAATAGTGCTGTTCCAGAAGAATTATGCACTGAAATCCATTTCTCAAAAGAGCAAACAGATTTTTTTATATTTCAGTTTGAAATCTGACATGGGGCTAGACATTTTGTCAATTTCCCAGCTGCCCCTGGTCATGTGACTTGTGCTCTGATAAACTTCAATCACTCTTTACTGCTGTACTGCAAGTTGGAGTGATATCACCCCCTCCCTTTCCCCCACCCAGCAGCCTAACAAAAGAACAATGAGAAGGTAACCAGATAACAGCTCCCTAACACAAGATAACAGCTGCCTGGTAGATCTAAGAACAACACTCAATAGTATAATCCAGGTCCCACTGCGTACTATTCAGTTACATTGAGAAGGAAAAACAACAACCTGCCTGAAAGCAGTTTCCTCCTAAAGTGCTGGCACAAGTCACATGACCAGGGGCAGCTGGGAAATTGACAATATGTCTAGCCTCATGTCAGATTTCAAAACTGAATATAAAAAAAATCTGTTTGCTCTTTTGAGAAATGGATTTCAGTGCAGAAGTCTAATGGAGCAGCACTATTAACTGATGTGTTTTAAAAAAAAAACATGTTTTCCCATGACAGTTTCCCTTTAAAGTGTTTATAAGATGGGGAGGGGTACGGAAAGCAAGAGCTTCCATATTCATACGGATCTAGTTCACAACTTAACAAGCAAGACTGACAACAAGTCAGAACTCAGATTATAAATGTATTCATATACTGTTGTCTCATAATTCTGGATTTTATGTTCGGGTGAATGGAAAACGCATCACCTTTAGTGATGGGCGAATTTGTCCCGTTTTGCTTCACTGAAAAAGTTGGGGGGTCCGGTTTTTGGACGCCAGCGAAAATTTGTTGTTGAAAATGGCGTCTGATTTTTCTTGACGCCGGCGAATTTTCACCGGCGAATTTATTCTCCGACGGCGAAACGCAGGAATTCGAGTGAATAAATTCGCCCATCGCTAATCACCCTTTCTATTGTGTCAATAGCTCAGTTGACTTGGAGAGCTTCTTCTTTAGGTTTAAATGATTTTTTACGGTGTGAAGATCCAAATTACAGAAAGACCCCTTATCTGTAAAACGTCAGGTCCCGAGCATACTGGATAAGAGGTGGTATTCATGTGATATTCGTGTGCCCACAGGATGAGCGCATGTTATTGCACATACAAAGAGCTGTATGTGAGTCCTGCAGTTACCATGTTATTTGTGTGTTTGCAGAGAGCTGTACAATGGACCCAGCGTGTGAGCAGGACTCGGTGTTTTCCTAGATGATTTATTGCCAAACGGTTCCACATCTACATAGTGTGAAATGATGAGAGTCCAGGTCTCGGCACAGGCGCAACTGTCAGCATCCCACAAGATCTCCCTGCCCTGTTTATAGATGTACTGTATGCAGAATAAATAACAATATAACACTGGAATACAGACCCTTGGTTTTTCTTCTTCCGCTTATGATTACGCCAGACCCATGTATCTGTGGATACGGCACGTGTAGGCAGTACTGGACTGGGATGCCAGGGGCCCACCAGAAAACCTTAGCCCAGGGGCCCAACTTTCCATAGTATTATTTCTTCTCACTTAACCTCTTTATTCTCCTAGATCTACTTACTATACTCTATTCTTCCATTATTAAGCCTCTTTTTCCCCACATAAAGAAATAGGGAATGAACATGAAATAGGCTAAATTATTGAAAGCAAGAGGTCCACTGACACCTGGGCCCACCGGAGTTTTCCTGGTATCCCTGTGGGCCAGTCCAACACTGCGTGTGCTCAGGGCCGGACTGGGAGGAAAAAGCAGCCCTGGCAAAAGTATCAAAGAAGCCCATGTATTCACACGCATACAATGTATGATGTATATTTCCAACCCCAGGGTTCACCAAGTTAGTTTTTAATAGATATTTTAAGAGTCCGTTACCATATAATCCCCAGCAATATTATACACTCCACGTGCTGGAACTGGTCCTTGCAACAAATATCTCCCCCTAGTTCCTATCACTACTATTCTATCAGATGGATTAGTGACCCTATACTTATATTATATTCTATATTTTACTTTGTGTGCCCCCAGCTAGACTATGTACCCTGGCAGATAAGAGACTATAATTTAGGGATGCACCAAATCCAGGATTCGGTTCGCTATTCAGCCAGGATTTGTCCATTTTCAGCAGGATTCGGCCAAATCTTTGTGCCTGGCTGAACCGAATCCTTAAAACCATGTGACTTTTCATCACAAAACAAGGAAGTAAAAAAAACATTTGGCTGCTTTTTACCCTTCCTCTCACTAATTTGCATATGCAAATTAGGGTTTGGATTCGGTTCGGTATTCGTTCAAATCTTTCACAATGGATTCGGGGGTTCAATTGAATCTAAAATAGTGGATTCAGTACATCCCTACTTTAATTACCGTGCGTGTCACAGGGCCAAAGTGTTTCCTACTTGTATAGACTAGTCTCATGCAATTAATGCTACATATCACAGTGTAACATATACAGGCTGAAGTGATTGTTCTGAGCATGGATCCTCCTGTTACCAACATACCTATCATAAGTATAAGGGATTGGGTATATAACAACTCTAATATTACTAACTGAAGTTACTCACAATCCATGGTTCCTCCCATATGTCAGTACAGACATGAGCTCTAACAAATACAGGCATTGGCTGAGCTGTGATTGGCTATTACAGACAGCTCATTTACATTTCTAAAGTGATTGGCTCATTTACATATTAAATACAGACCTCATTTACATGTTTAGGTGAGCAGCACATTTACATTTAAAAGCAAGCAGCCCATCTGGAATTTGCCCGATCCCACAGATTGCCAGTCCGGGCCTGCGTGTGGGTATATATTCTACATAGTGGTGTAACCAGATGTTACTGGGCCCCACAGGCTGTCCTTTTTTATCAATATATGTTGAAATTGCTCATTAAAGGGATACCGTCATGGGAAAACGTGTTCACATCAGTTAATAGTGCTGCTCCAGCAGAATTCTGCACTGAAATCCATTTCTCAAAAGAGCAAACAGATTTTTTTATATTCAGTTTTGAAATCTGACATGGGGCTAGCCATATTGTCAATTTCCCGGCTGCCCCTGGTCATGTGACTTGTGCCAGCACTTTAGGAGGGAACTGCTTTCTGGCAGGCTGTTGTTTTCCCTTCTCAATGTAACTGAATGTGTCTCAGTGGGACATGGGTTTTACTATTGAGTGTTGTTCTTAGATCTACCAGGCAGCTGTTATCTTGTGTTAGGGAGCTGTTATCTGGTTACCTTCTCATTGTTCTGTTGTTAGGCTGCTGGGGGGGAGGGTGGAGATCACTCTAACATGCAATAAAGAGTGACTGAAGACACAGCAGAAGTCACATAACTGGGGGCAACTGTGAAACTGACAATATATCTATACCTGTGTCAGATTTCAAAACTGAATATAAAAAAATCTGTTTGCTCTTTTGAGCAATGGATTTCAGTGCAGAATTCTGCTGGAGCAGCACTATTAACTGATGTTTTTTTGAAAAAAACATGCTTTCCCATGACAGTATCCCTTTAATAACAGTTCCTGGCAATCTGTCCCAGCCATCGAAAAAGCCCTAGCAGAACTTTTCAGGCCATAACTATTGTATTATTCTTCCTCACCTCCCAACTCATGGGACAGTTATTATTTTGGCAGCTCAACCTGCAGTCCCGGGTTTGTTACTGAAATGTCCCGACTTTCCCTTTGATCTCCTGCACCGAACAGCCAGAAAAATATGCAACATTTCTAAAACTTAATTGGCTTTTGGCAGAGAGCCCACAATACACGGCAGGTGCACTAATATTTATTTGTAACAAATTAAAGGAGTATTCAACACTTTAGCAAAAGAAAACCCCTCCCCCACCCCATGTAGCCCCTCCTGCCCCCCAACCTAACTCTCTCAAACTCTTACCCCCTCAGTGCAGATTCAGGCACTGGAGTTCCACGCAGCCATCTTCCGGGTCTTCGCAACTTCTTCCGGCGCTTCTGCAATTTCCGTCCATTTTGGCACATGCAAACCAGTAAATTGCTCCAACTTCGCGTGCACCGATATGCTGCTCTCCGTCTCAGTTTACCGAAGACCCAGAAGATGGCTGCGTGGAACTCAAATGCCTGAATCTGCACTGAGGGAGTAAGAGTTAGAGAGAGTTAGGAGGGGTAAGTAAAAAGTTAGGGGCAATTCCCTGGGGGCAGTTAAGCTGGGGAGGAGGAGGGAGGGGGGATCTGTGTGGATGGGGGTTGTCAAGTTTTTTGTTAATGGGTTGAATTCTTTAAGATAAGCCAAGAAACAACTTTAACAATTTAAGATAAGCAGGTCTCTTGGGGAAACCGTGACTTGGAGCTTAAAGGTCAATTCACCTTCATTAGCAAAACTGTAATAACTGATAAAACCCACAGAAATGTGTTCAAACTTTCAGAACCTGCAAAATTTTGTTAAATTAACATGTTAATAAGGGGTGTGGCCACAAAAACAGTTGTGGTCAAAAAAATGTTGCCAAATCTTTTTGTCCCTCTTTCTATTTCACAAATGTCGGGAGGAATGTTCTTCTGTGAGCAGTTATAGAGCTTTACCCTTGTGCATACGGACACCAAGGAGATTTAATGGTTGTATGAGCCCAAAGGTAAGTCTAACGGCGCCATCTAGTGTTTCTATAGAAGCCAACGCTTTCTTTCCCAACAGTCCTAAAGAATTATGCTGCTCTACACATTCCCGCATACGCTATACACTGTATACATTACATACGCCCCTATATCCTCTCCTATGGAGTTGCTCCCGTCTTCATCTAGTAACAATCAATACATATGAAGGATAAAAAAGACCAACTTTATGGAGAGGTCATTTCAGAAAGAAATGTGTTTCTGAACCAGTGTGGTTGTGGTTGGGCAGCATGCCGACCCCTACATGCCGACCCCTAAAATCCTGCTGCCCGAGGCCCGGGCCTTGGTGGCCTCTCCACAAATCCTTTGTGCTGCCATTTCTTTTTATTTCAAATTGGACAGAATTGTGAACAGGAATTACCTACAACAAAACCCCTGTAATATCTACTATAAATGTCCAGACTTGGATTCCAAAAAAAGACACAGAGGTCCAAACAGCCCCCCACCAGCCCAATAAATAGTGACTGTTTATTACAGCAGCCCCTCTACTCCAGGCCTCCTACTATATAATTTGTAACTGGGAATCCTTGCCCCAGCTCTGGCTGCCAGTGTCTGCCAGCGATACTCACTCCAATGCCCTAAGCAAGCTCAGACTGGGGGCCCTTCGGGTAGGGTTGCCACCTGTCTGGGTTTTGACCCGGACAGTCTGGTATTTTGAAGGGCTGCCTGGGTCAATACTTCCTGCCAGGTTTTCCAAATAAGGAAAACCGGGCGGGATTAGCTTGATTGACGCAGCGATCGGCCAATCGGCGATCGCTGCATCATAGCTCCGCCCACTGATGTCACGGGCCCGCCCACTGGCATCATGGGCCCGACCCCTGTCAGGGTTTAGCCACGGCAAAAGGTGGCAACCCTACCACCGGGACTGCTGTCCAGGGTCCCCCCTCCGGATCTTGGGTTGCCACCCAGGCGGTATTTTACCAGCCTAGCTGGTAAAACACCTGCCAGGGCCGGGGCGGTATTACCCTTAAGAAAAGCCCTTGGCCCATTGGTGGAAATGTACCTTTTTTTTGTCTTTGTTGCCCTCTCGTGATATGGCCCCACCTCCTTTTGCAGCATGCTGCTGAGGCTCCACCCCTTTTTATTCACAGCCCGCCCCTTTAGTGCCCACCCCACCACTGGCCAGTACATTTTTTTGTAGGGCCAGGAGATCGTGAGAGGGGGTCTGGCCGGTGGGGGCCCATCGGGCTTTTTCCCGGTGTCCTGCTGGGCCAGTCCGACCCTGGACCTAGGACTATAAAACAACAAGCAGCTTGTGATAAATTCTTACCTGCAAGTTACACAGAGACTCTAGGGGTGGGACACCCAGGATAAAAAAAGTTCACCCCTTTGTGCTAATTTAAAAAGGTATTTGTGTCCGGGGTGTATATATAGGGTTGCCACCTTTTCTTGGAAAAAAATACTGTCATTCCTATATATTTATCTGTTTTTCCTATTAAAGAGATACTGTCATGGGAAATTTTTTTTTTCAAAAAGCATCAGTTAATAGTGCTGCTCCAGAATAATTCTGCATTGAAATCCATTTCTCAAAAGAGCAAACAGATTTTTTTATATTTCATTTTGAAATCTGACAGGCTATACACATTATCAATTTCCCAGCTGCCCCCAGTCATGTGACTTGTGCTCTGATAAACTTCAATCAGTCTTTACTGCTGTACTGCAAGAGGCCGGGGGTGCCTACGTGCTGCCTCCTGCCCATTCCCTGCTGTACAGAGCTGTATTCATGGGGCACACACAGGCCTCTACCCTATGAACATCAGCACAGAGACCTGGGGTAATTATTCTTCTTGCATGGTGGGGTAAATAGTGCAAACAATATGCCCATTAACAGGGGTTTAACTACAGAGGAAGCAGGCCATGTGGTTGCAGGGGGGCCCAGGAGGTATAGGGGCCCCACGAAACCCTAATTCATATACAATTGTAGTAAATGTTGGTAAAACTAGTCAAGCCCTTACTATTGTGAGTTCCTGAAAAATAATTTCATTGCGGTGCCCAGTAATATCTAGTTACGCCGCTGCCCATTAATCAATTCCAACATGTTCTTTCCTAAATAAGGTGACTGTGCCCCAGAGCTATTACTAGAATGTGTTTGATTGGCATAAATAATGTTCACGTATTTGTAAAAATTTGGCAAAATCGGCATTCTCAGCTGCGTCCATTTTATTAACTCAATTTCCACATTTAAAGGGGAACCAAAGTCTAAAATAGAATAAGGCTAGAAATGCTGAAGTTTGTATACTCAACATGAACTTACTGCACCACAAGTCTTATCTGTTTGAATCTGGCTCCATGATCTTTGTCCCTGCAGCTGGAGTTGGAAACAGTAAAGGGGAAGTAAAGGCAAAAATAAAATCCAATACAAATCTCTACACAGTCACCGACTGCTCTACAGGGAAACAAACAAAGCTGCTTGAGTTCTGCATGGCTGGGAAGTAAGGCGGGGGCTCCCCCTGCTGTTCATAAGTATGATTGTTTCCCTGCACAGCAGTTAGGGACCGTCTGACAATTCCTATCCACAGCAGTAAATGAAGGGAGAATTTCACTGCATACAGTCAGGTTTCTCATAAAAACTGTACATATTTTTTAATTAAAGTATGTGGTATATAGGTTTTAGTTTTCATTTTGCCTTAACATGCCCTTTAATTCAACTCCTGAAGCAAAGAAAAATAAAGAATGGAAAGTCAGAACTATACATTATCTATTGATACTAATCCTCCAATGTCTCTGGTCGAGTTTTTAAAGAGGAAAAAAGAATTTTAGAGGGGAAAAAAAACTCAAATTCTCCTAGATATAATATACCCTGAAGCTGCTTAAAATCCAAATCCAAAAATACTTCAGATAAAACCTGCTGAGGTCATGTAGAAGTCATGCTGTGGTCCTCCAGAGATTATCGTTCTTACTTACTTAAAATCGCAATTGTTCTGCGAATATTTTGTCCGCCACCAAAGTTGTGGCGTAATTCAAACACAGAGGGGCTTATTTGCTAAAGGTCGAATGGAAAATACTTAAAAATTTGACCCATTGAATTGATATAATTTGACTTCGCATATCGATGTCGAAATATTTTTCACCGAATTAAGCATTCCTGCGATCGAAGTAAAATCGATAACGATTTTAGCGTACGACCGAACGATTTTACTTCAATAAAAAATAACTTAGAAAAATGGTCTAGAAGGTCCCCATAGGGCGGCTAACATAGCACTTGGCAGCTTTTATTGGGCGAAGTAAAAAAAACTTTTTTTTTTTTTAAAGAGACAGTACTTCGATTTTCGAAGCCGAAGGATTTTACCATTCGACCATTCGAATTGAACGGCCAAATGGTTGGAGTAGCCTATTTTTAAAAATTTACTTCGAAATTCAAACTTTTTGCATTCGAATATTCACTTCGAACCTTAGTAAATCAGCCCCAGAGTGTGCGCATAAATATTCGCAATTTGCGATTTTTGCCATATTTAAAAAGCTTTTATTGGCATTTGCAATGTGAAAAACCATTGTACCCTGCGCAAAATGAGCACCCTTGAGTGAAAGCATAATTTCCGGTGGGTGGGCGTTGGGGTGTACTGGGACCATCCGCACTGATGTAACTACAATACGGAGGCTGTGTGAACAATTGGCTGGGGAAGCTGTAAGGGTGACTGTAAATCAAAGAGTTTCTCAGTTTATCTACAATACCTCCGTGGGCCTTCAATTTATTAAGAGCACAGTACTCATCTCCAGCATCTTTGTAATGTTGGTTTGGCCCAAACCCAGAAAGGAAATAAATGCTCTAATTCACTTAGCAAAGGAGGTGTAGTAAGTAGACCATAGTGTCCTTCAGCCAACTCCCCAGGCAAGTCAATTTGCACCAGGTGGCTCAACTCCCTTGTAGACATCATCATCATCATCATTGTGTGTTCCCAGCAGAGTCCAACTGGCCAATAGCAGACAAAAGCATGGAAGATGCTGGGAGTCCCAGAGAACATCTGAAGAAGAGATCCAGGAGACCACGTGCCCCTTCTGAGCTCAGAGAGACAGATCTGATACCAGCAAGCAGCAAGATACCCTGAAGGTGACCACTACTTGCCACATGCCAGCCTGTGATCTCCAGTGAGCCAGTTCCAGTGAGTAAGACACTGTTGGGAGGTTTTACAAATGAGTGGTCTCTGTGTGAAGACCCTTCAAGGACAGGTATTAGTTTATGTCTGCTACATGGGAGTAGCTACTTAACATAAAAGGAGAAATATACCACCGCTGGGGGGGTATAAGGGTTATCAACAATAGACATAGGGCCGATGACTTGTGCAAACGTTGTATTTTTACATATTCCATCCTAAGTAATTTGTGGGAACTGTGGAAATGTTGTACCTTTCTGCATCTTATTACACTTTCCTAGTTAGGTATATCCCTTGGAACCCAACAGTGAGTGGTCCAGTGTGTTTTGTGGAGCGAGTCCTAGTGGGTAGTCAGATCTAGAATGAGCAGCCGTGAGATCCAACAGACAGACAGACGGTGTAATCCCTCGGAACAACCACAACCCAAGACTCAGCTGGGAATCACGCCAAGACAATGGGATCACGCCAATGCCGTCCTTATCCATGAGGAATTTCAAACCTGTCTGATCGATATCTATAACATCTAATAACCAATAAACTACTGACTCAGTGGATGAGTCAACAAGCAATATTGTACATGGCAGCAGTCGGCCTGTGGTACACGCGATGGATTTTGGACATAGATGCCAAATAATGAACATTGAGGGAGGCTTAAAGAGATTAACCACTATATATTAATACTATATGAGTCCTTTGAAGTAAGGGCATTTTGGCAGTAAATCACACCCTGGTGTGGCCTAGTGGATGTTGCCCCTGCATCGCTAGTGCAGAAAAAAAACATACATTTTATCTCTTGACGTTACCATGAGTGATTTTTTCCAGAACTGATAAACTGCAGGGGAGTATTCAAATGGATCCTGTCATGGGGAAAAAAATGCATCAGTTAATAGTGCTGAAATCCATTTCTCAAAAGAGCAAACAGATTTTTTTATATTTCATTTTGAAATCTGACATGGGGCTAGACATATTGTCAACTTCCCAGCTGCCCCAAGTCATGTGACTTGTGCTCTGATAAACTTCAATCACTCTTTACTGCTGTACTGCAAGTTGGAGTGATATTACCCCTCCCCTTTTCCCCCACCCAGCAGCCTAACAACAGAACAATGGTAAGGTAACCAGATAGCAGCTCCCTAACACAAGATAACAGCTGCCTGGTAGATCTAAGAACAACACTCAATAGTAAAAACCCATGTCCCACTGCGTACTATTCAGTTACATTGAGAAGGAAAAACAACAGCCTGCCAGAAAGCAGTTCCCTCCTAAAGTGCTGGCACAAGTCACATGACCGGGGCAGCTGGAAAGTTGACAAAATGTCTAGCCCCATGTCAGATTTCAAAACTGAATATAAAAAATCTGTTTACTCTTTTGAGAAACGGATTTCAGTGCAGAAGTCTACTGGAGCAGCACTATTAATGGATGCGTTTAAAAAAAAACATGTTTTCCCATGGCAGTATCCCTTTAAAATGGATTCAAGGCAGCAGCACCCCTGCGTATAATTAGTGATGGGCGCCAGGGGCGAATTCGCCTGGCGAAAATTCGCAAAAAAAACGAGTCGCTCGTCGTTTTTGACTCGAGGAAAACGACGCGACGCACGTTGAAAACGAAAAAATTCGTTAATTTTTCGGCGAAGCAAAACTGGGTAGATTTGCCCATCACTACTTATAAGGAAAGCCTTCATTGGTAGCCTCTTCATATCAAAATGTTACCCTCATCCCTTGATTTCAGATGGTTGGCCAAATCACTTACAACTGCCCTCTGCCATGTTTCACAGAGGTAAATTAAAACTCTTTAAGAAATGTTATATTGGAAGGTGGTAGAGGGTCATTTTGGGCTCATTAGCACCATTCAGATAAATATGGCTGACCAAGCACCTGAAATCTAACATGTCCCAAAACAATGGTATTTGTTATGAATAAGCCAGATCAATTTAAATCTTGAGTAAAGATATATTTCATTTATTACTTTCTTCTTTGTCTAAATCATAATAAAGATCAAAATGTACATTTAGGTTTCACTAGCAAACGTTAGAATCTCTTTTTTTTGGATTTTGCAGGTTGGGTTTATTTGTCCGGTTTCTCAATCTCGTCCAGCAGACCAGTCGGTGTGGGTTGAGAGCTGTGAGAAGATCTTCCTAACAGAGTTCATGGCTTGCAAACATCACTGGAAGTCTGGTGGGAGAGCCCCGCGTATCGTGTCATTTTCTCTGGCGCTCTCTAGGAAACATGAGTCGGGCCTACAAGGAAGAAATGATAATGACTGGAGGTGGAAAGCGTCTCATGATGCTGGAGAAGCCACCAATAGACAAGATAGCTGCAACCATCTTTTTCAGATGAGGGTCGCTTATTCCTCCCATCATTCTCAGATGAACAAACAGTTACCTTCACATTTCCCCTTAAAGGAACACCCCCATATACCCAGCTACAAACTCAGCACACCCCATGCCAACCCACTTCCAACAAAGGCTCACCCTTTTCAAGTCTAAAAACAGGACACTCTCTGCCCTAAGATCAAGTGTAGTATCTGCTGTTATCAGTGGGGAGCAAGTCTTAGCTAAAAGAGACATGGAATAATCCATCCACTGATGGACGGCAAAGACCCACTTGATCCTCTGGCTAAGGCCTTTGCAGCTGATTGGGCAAGAGTAAGCCACCCCAGGTCTTGCAACCCTAGAGTCCTGATGATTAAGGCACATGGCACATTGGTGCTTTCACACTGAACTTAATTGCTCTTAATCCCCTAGCCTTTTGGCATGGAGAATTTTATAATTAAATTATAGAATTCATAAAATCTATCCAATAGGCCAGTTTTAATTTTTATTCTATATATTTATTTATCACCTACATTTTTTTTAGCACTTTGGTGCAACGGTCCACTTGTTGTCAGGGCCTCTTAAAAGCCTTCCAACTGTAGAGGAATAGCGAAAGGAACCCTCCTAACCTTACAGATAAGGGGGTCAGAATACCTTTGCCTACTGTTGGCCATTTGGCCAGGGAGGTTGGGGATAAAGGGGCTCCCGGTAGCTTTGGTGAAGGGGAGGCTGATTATTTTTCCCTGTACCTTTTGGCCAGTGACTTTGCATTTTTTAAGGCTTGTCCAATTGCACCATTGCACTTCACTGTGTTTTGCACTGGGTGATTTAAAGCACTTTGCCCAGGCTTCAATATAAAAAAAAACAAAAAAAAAACAGGACACTGCCATGCCAAGACTGAGACCAGACCTGCTGCTCCAGCCCATTTAATAGAAGGAACAAGTGCTTGGATATGCAATAGGAATTCTCGAAAATCCATGATTTTTTTATTTGGCCAAAAAAAGTTTAGATTGTCCAGAAAAATTACCAAACAGGTCACTAGCAGTTTGAAAAGGTGTTGAAAAGTCACATACGTCTAAATAAGTTTCCGGGGATACCAAATAATAACTGTGATTGACTGTTTTGTAGCCCCATGTAGACTGCCACCATGCAACAGGCATTGTTTGGCATTTTACTTGGTCTTTATGCTTCCAAAACTGGAATTTTAAATGATGTACTTGCTTTGAGGTTGTTGGGAGCAACAAATGAAAGAATGGGTTATGTGTTAAGTCACTGGTTTGGAACAACTGGCCAAGAGATTAAATTTGGTTTGGCTTAATGGGGAACAGATTTTGAAATGACAGTTAGATCTAATATATGTTTTAGAGCACAAATAATTGATTCCAGCCCAATCAAAAGCGAACAAAAGAACTGCTGGATGGAATTATTCAAAATATGTAAAAGGCCTGGATTTTATATGTCACTCTCAGCACTGAAAGAATTATAACCAATAGCCCGGAGACTGGTTTTATTGATGATATCTTACCATAAGGTCCTTTAGAATGCTCATTCCGTTTGTCGGGTAATCACAACTTTCTCCTTCGCAGGGCTTAAGATCCCCTGAAATCTATGAGGTATAGAGTAAAGTATCAGAATAGTTTCACGTCTTGCGTTTTATTTTACCCATAGTCGGCTCACAGCATTGACAGCTCAAATAGTTCTGTTAACCCAACTGAGTAAAGCTAAGTATTAAGCCTTAGGCTTTGTTTGCTGCTAGTGATGGGCGAATCTAACCCATTTCGCTTCGCTAAAAAATGCAGGAATTTCCAGCAAAATTCACGAATTGGCGAAAAAATTAGCGAAACGAGTCACGGCACATTTTTATCGCGTTGCGTCAAAAACGAATAAATTCGCCCATTGCTATTTGCTACTAGTGTTTTAAAATACAAAGCAGGAATGGTGATAGACTCATGAATCCCTATTGATAGTGTAGTCAAAACTTTCAGGAGGTCCATGATATAACAACCTCCACGCCCCTTAAATCTACATCTGGTTTTACAATAGATATATTGATGACATACCTCTGGAAATGAGCGCATGTCCAACTGCCTCTTTCCTCCTGGATACCAACCATGTGACCAGTGCTGGGCATTTGAAAGCTGTGTGCCGACCGCAAAGAGAACTATCATTACGAGCACAAGGTGACCCTGACAGGCCATGAAGATGCTGATGTTTTTTGCAGTTTCTTAGAAGGGTCCTGAAACCGAAAAATACATTCATGGTTAGATCCTGCCGAGAACTTGTGAATTGTGGTTGTACATAGATAAAATAGATAGCTTTACAAAATAACTAGTAGTAAATACTAGGTCTAAATCAGCCCTTTGATATCAGTTTCTAAACCTGGACAAATGTTGTCCGGTTTACAGTTTTATTGCATTACCCCCTAAGAGTCTTTAAAAAATATAAATGTATTATTTGTTCTATTGATGACGTACAACATTAAAGGATGGTGTTCCTCTGAATGTAGAACAATGTCCGTTGTAGTCAAAAGGGAAATCAGAAAATGTGTAGCATAAAACTGTGCAAATGCTTTAGACTGGATCCAGTAATTATTATCAACCTATGTTTTATTAATCAGTTGATGTTGCTTCAAGGTTAGACTCTGGTAAGAGCAGCATTGAACCTTTCCGAGCTCCTCAGTATTCATAAACGCAACATGTTTATAAATTGAAATGAACAGAGGGCTACGCTAGCCGAAACCCCAGGAGGATTTTTACTTATTTGAAAAACTAAAAAGTTTTTCTAGTTATAGAAGATCTTATCTGATTGGAAGCCCCTTCGGGGCAGGGCTGCAGGAATGTGTTGAAAAAAGCAATAAATAAATATATTTGTAACATTTTATAGGGTATGTGGGGAGAATGCATTTATCTTTCCATTACTGTTTGGTCCCCTCTTAATCTACAGGAACATGGGGTCTCCTAATACTTGAAAAGAGGTCCATACGAGTGTGGCCAAATGAGTATTGGAATTCATCTTTAGAATAGGGTCATTAGTTGGTTCTCTCTATAAAAGAAGGGAATCTGCAGGAGGGTTCCATGAAGAAAAAATGGATTGCACATGGAAGCTGGAACTTTATGTCAAGGCCTCCAGTGGCAAACCGGGTGATATCATTATATTTCCTGGGGAAGGCTACAAAGTTAACTCTAATAGTCTCTCCAGAACAGGAGATATAAGAAGTATGAGCCAATGGGAGTCTACAGAATGCTCAGTTGGTCAGATCAACAAAACAGCCTAGATGAGTGATGGGCCCTTGAAGCTTGTTCTGCCTATGCAATGGTTAGCCACAACTAATTATTTAATCAGATTCAACTAGTAGTTAGACAGGTTTCACTGAGTCTAATATGATGAAATTGTCTTTTTACAGCTGCATCTACTATGTTCCTATTTAGATTGGAGGCTGCATATTTACAAACACCAAACTTTCGTTTTAATATCATCTCATGTGCTGTGGCCAGGTTGTCCTGTCCATGAAATGACCACCCTCCTAGGGTTAACAAGAAGATGCAGAACACTGAAAATTGCAAAGGACTGAAAGGGGGGAGACAAATTCACTTTAAACCCCAAGGGAGAACCAGAGAGGAGAAAGACTTGAGGATGAGGAGCAGTGGAAGACAGCAAGCTAAGAGGAGATAAGAGCAGCTGATGGGACCCAGGCAGTAGATCTTCAAGAAAGCACAATCATGAGTAAGTTTTGGTACCCTCATTTGTAGGCTTTGTGTCACTTATACCAGGGTCTCACCATTCCACCTTCTGAAGTTAAGCCCGACATGGAACGTGATTTAGATTAGTTTTCTCATGTATCTAGATTATGATACAGTAAGCATCTTATATGAAGTCTGGGAGATGACTATCTTGTAGGTAAATCTCTGATGGACACATGATGAAAAGATGGAGCCAAGGACATAAGGACAGAGGGTCAGGGAGGAACAGTGGTTTGGATGCTTCTCCAGCCCATTTAGAAGAGGTGGAGTGATACAAGGGTAAGACCTAAAAAAGGTTTTCCCAGATATAACCCGGGAATGCAACTATGAGGGGGTAATGTCAAGCTTTTGTGACATACAGGTGGGGACTTCACTGCGTACACCATAATTAATGTGGTTATCATTGTTTGATTAAGTCCTGTGTTGTGCCAAACTTTACTTTTTATATACAGGTATGGGACCTGTTATCCAGAATGCTCGGGACCTGTGGCTTTCCGAATGACTTTCCATAGTTTGGATCTTCTACTAGAAAATCATATAAACATGAAATAAAGCCAATAGGCCTGTTGTGCCTCCAATAAGGATTAATTATATCTTAGTTGGGATCAAGTATAAGCTACTATTTTATTATTACACAGAAAAAGATAATCATTTTTAAAAATTTTAATTATTTGGCTAAAATAGAATCTATGGGAGACGGCCTTCCTGTAATTCATGGGTTTCTGGATAACGAGTTTCTGTAAAATGGATCCCATACCTGCATATATTTATATATATATATAATGTGGCATGAACGTTGGAGAGATCGGACTGCAAATATAAATATATATTTTAGCATTAAAATATAGGCAATATCATTATCTATTCGATAGCAGAATTCCTTATCTAATCTGATATTAAGAAATCAATATTTAAACAGAATGAAATGGCCTTTAATACTCGTGTGGGTGATGCTGTGTGTAAGAAACTCATCCCAGGAGTAAGATACACGGAGCATTGCAGCATTATACAGTAAGTGGGTATTCACCAGGCACCGATCCCTACTAACTGCAAGTAATTCTAACTAAAGAGAAAAAGGGGTATATAGCAGTTATGGTGGCACATGGGGGGTATCTTCTCACCATTAGCTGAATGATACTTCATTCTTTATTTGAAAAAAAATACAACTTTCAGCACATCTTCTGCTACCGAACGCTGACCCCCCTCATACTGATCAGGCTCCGAAACCCTCGCATATAAATATAAAACATATAAAATGACTTGCTTTGAAGCTTTGAAACTGATACAGGAGCATTATTTCTCAAGGAGGATCACTTGGGGGGGGGG
>CM044431.1:11035314-11045580 GCA_024363595.1 Xenopus borealis
TCAATGCAGAATTCTTCTGGAACAGCACTATTAACTGATACATTTTGAAAAAAATTATTTCCCATGACAGGATCCCTTTAAAGGGCACCTATGGGCCGAAAAAATTTCACCAGAACGAAGGTGCGGGCTGAGCCCGCATATCCAGTTTGGGGTTCTAGTAGTTTAAAAAAAAAATTGCCCCCTGCAGGCGCTGGCTTAATTGCACCGGGAGGGAGCCCCTGGTGCGAGCCACCATGACAGTGCATGTGACATCATGCGCATAAGCCGAATGAAAAGGTGCTACAATTTCGGGCAGCTTTTCATACTGCGCATGCGCTTCCTAAAACATGGCGGCTTGCACCAGGCGCTCCCTCCCAGTGTGAGTAAGCCAGCGCCTGCAGGGGGACAATTTTTTTTTTTAAACTGCCAGAACCCCAAACTGGAATGCGGGCTCTATCAGTCCACATCTTCGGTTTGGGGAAAGTTTTTTGACCCATAGGTGCTCTTTAAATGTATTCCATTTAAAAAAAAAAAAAAAAAGAGAAATAGCTGCAGCTACGGTGGCCCACATAGTTGTGGGTCACTTTCCAACCATTCTGACCAAAAACAAGTGCAGAATTCGCAGAAACGGTATTATTTCGGCAAAACAGTGCAGAAAATTAAGGACAGATTCTTGAAACATAAAAGCGTCATTAAGTTTGGCAAGGAAACATATATATAACAACATAATAATAATAATGTATCTTCATTCAGATTAATGGGGAGAAGATCCTCTGGGGGTGGCATTGATAGAAATACTTTGTTGTTGAGGAGTGAGTGGATTTTCCGTTTGAATGCGGTAACCTGTACGCTGGAAATGTAGCGATACAATGTTTAATGGACACATGCTGCTACATAGTTTCATACTATCCTTCACCGCATTAGGCTATTGGCGCATTGTGGAAGGCATTTGTATGTCCCACACTTGATGATACTGTGTTTCCTCATTAGGATAATTACTCCATTAGGATTATTTCGCATTATGGAACGAATATGCGTTCCAATAGATGTTTCTCGTTTCATCACGTTGTTTTAAGGTCGTGGAATGCAATTGCGTTCCAGCACATACACCAGGACGTATCTCGCTTGCGACTTCCTTTCTGGAAGAGGAAGTGATGATGCATGAAACGCTGCGCTGGTGGTCTGAGCGTTGAGGTCCATAATGAACACAGGTGTATAACTTGTAAATGTATGTGGCTCAATCTGAATGAATTTTTTGCATTCTTTGGCCCCTGACGAAGACCCCTTTGGGTTGAAATGCGTTGGGTATTATGTTGTTACCTTGTGTAGTGACCAGCATGTAATAAAACCTTTTTTTTTGTTCACTTTAACGAGTGTGTTATTTTTATTTTTGGGATTCCGACCATTCTGACCACCAAGTGGTCAAGAAAGAGGCTGCTCTGATGTTCTTCTGGTTAGGAAAAGAAACAGAAACCTTTCTCAGATCTTTCCAAAGCAGAAGAACATCAGACCAAGACTACTTAGTGTTCAATCTAGTTAAGAAAATGACCAGCAGGTGGCGCTGTTGTAACAAAATTAATTCATATTAACAGTACGTGTATCCCTTTATATCTTGGAATTCAAAATAAATGAATAATGAATGTACATTGCAAAATTGCTTAGAATAGCACCCTCATTCATTTTACATTCACTTATTTTAAAGGTTTACTTATCCTTTAAGGCCTGTAATGTAAATTTTCCCATGTCTGCAGCTGCCCCCCAGCTCCAGTCCCCCCTGGTATTGGGAGATGAACGAGGGGCATCAAAAAGCTGCCGCTGACATAGTTTCTGCTTATAAATGAGCCCATTATGTGCAACCTTAATGTCTTTCATATGAGGCGGAAGGGCTGGAAAGCAAAGAGAAAATGCAGCGCTGGATGATATATTGCCTCATTAATCCTTACTGTTTGTATCTGATAGATGAAGGGGTGAAGGCACTTCTTTTTCCTGGAAACCCTAACTCGGCTGTCCCAGGCTTCCATTCCCAACGCCCTTTGTCATGCTCTAATAGGCCTTATTCTTATAACGGGATTAATTAATCTAGTGTTGACGGTAATTGCGAGAGCCGAGCGTTTAAGAAGCTCTTCATCAGGGAGGAGGGATTGCTCCACTGCCCCGCAGGATTATCTGCGCACGTATTGTCATCACCAACTCGGTCACGCCACCAATTAATACTTCTGTTTTTTTTTACCCTCTAAAACACTCTACATCCGCATTATAACAAAGGGGCGCAAAGGATTATGGGAGAACTGGTACAGGTATGGGACTCCAGAATGTTTGGGTCCTGGGGGTTTGCTGGATAATGGATCTTCATACCTTAAATCTACTAGAAAATCCTATAAACACGAAATAAAGCCAATAGGCTGGTTTTGCTTCCAATAAGGATTAATTATATCTTAGTTGGGATCAAGTACAAGCTACTGTTTTATTATTACACAGAAAAAGGAAATCATTTTTTTTTTAAAATTTGTATTATTTCAGTATAATGGAGTCTATGGGAGACGGCCTTTCCATAATTCGGAGCTTTCTGGATAATGGGTTTCCGGATAAGAGATCCAATACCTGTATTGTAAAAACTGGCCAACGGGAAGACTGGTGTTGTGAAAACTGGCCAATCAGACGCCTAGAGAGGAGCTTCTAAAAGGACATGATTTGTATTTATACACAAGGCACAGAGCTGCCATAATGTTTCTCTTAGACAGTACAGTGAAAAAATGTAGCTTATTATGCACATATGAAATATGCATGTTTGTATTCCATGGCAATTCAATATAGTTAGAGAGTTTCAGATAGGATCTGTGCAGCCACTGGGACAGAATGCTCTGTTGTACAGATAGCTAGAAACTCAGCTGCCATAAAGCAGGGCAGGACTGCTGCTTCCTATAATGGGGATCAGATCTGTGCAGCCACTGGGACAGAATGCTCTGTTATACAGATAGCTAGAATCTCAGCTGCCATAAAGCAAGGTAGGGCTGCCAATCACAAAGATTCTATGCCCATGTCCCTATAATCCATGGTTTCAACAGATCTAGTAATTGTTCCCCAGAATGTCCCAAATAAACGCATCTTATACAGAGCTGGTTAGACACAGGGAGGATAATAGAGATGCCAATACCCTACAGATAGTGATGGGCGAATTTATCCGCCTTGGCGCTAATTTGCGACGAATTCCCGCCGGTGAATAAATTCCCAAAATGCCTGGAATAATTCATCTGGTGAAAATTTGCCAGCATCTCGTTTGTGCGCCAGCGTTTTCTGGAAACGCCAGAGATCCGCCCACCACTACCTACAGAAGCTGCTCTCTAATTGGACAAGTGAACCCTCATACTCACATCCTCGCCGGCCCCTCTTATCTCCGTGACATATCAGCGCAATAACAAATATAATAGGGGATCGGCTTTGGCAGATCAGCTTAACGTCACACGCTGAACCCAAATTAAACTCCCACAATCGGATCAGGCCGAGGGGCTTATCCCAGCAGATGAAATTATGTATTTTACAATAAATCAGCGCACGCCTGTGTCGCACGAATTAATAAAGAGGGGTCTATTGACGCCAGACGACTGTCGGACCGGCAGCATTTTGCTGGGATTCCAGTTTTCTAGAGCCGTTGCGAAGGAGAGGTTTTTTCTCGCTGCGAGAGATTTGCCTCGCAAGAGATTTTCGGTTCAGTCAACTGAGCCAAATTGCTGTGTAGGACTGGTTGCCATGGAAACCCACAAAGCTGAACAAGGAAAAATAACAATAAAAAAAGAAAAAAAGAAGAGGGGGGGGGGAATCCAGACTGAAATGACAAAGACTCAATAAACCTGTTAAATCCTTTTGTTCCGCACGGAAACACGTCCCATAGATACAATGCCGACGCCTCTGTTAAAGGGGCAGGTAAAAATACACAATTAACGGTGAAGCTGCTGTTGGTTTTTATATCGAAGCGGTTTAACAAAGAGCTCCCTGCGCAAAACCATTTTTCATCTGGGCTCCATTCAGGGCTGTATTTTCTAGGGATGCACCAAATCCAGAATTGCGTTTGTGATTCTAATTGGGTCGCTTCCTTATGCCCTGCTGAACTGAATCCTAATTTATATATATGTGTAAACGAGGGCTGGTAAAGGAAACCACGGGACTTTTGGTCACAAAACAAGGAAGTAAAATAATTTTTTCCCCACTTTTTCCTTCGCCGCCCGTAATGTGCATATGCAAATTAGGATTCGGTTCGGTTTTCACAAAGGATTCAGCGGAATCAATAGCGGATTCAGTGCACCCTTAATAGTTTCTATATAGGCCCCAAGTCTAGGGGATCGGCTTCCCAATGGCAGCTAATGGGTGCCTATATATATATAGAATTTTTTTTTTTTTATATTTTATAATCCCACTGCCAGGCAACTGCTGTGCAATCCAGTGTGCAGTGCTCTGTCGCTTTAAATGGATCCTGTAATTGGATTTTTTTTCCCCCCAAAATGCATCAGTTAATAGTGCTGCTCCAGCAGAATTCTGCATTGAAATCCATTTCTCAAAAGAGCAAACAGATTTTTTTTATGTTTAATTTTGAAATCTGACATGGGGCTAGACATATTGTCAATTTCTGAGCTGCCCCAAGTCATGTGACTTGTGCTCTGATAAACTTCAATCACTCTTTACTGCTATACTGCAAGTTGGAGTGATATCACCCCTCCCTTCCCCCACCCAGCAGTCTAACAGAACTATGGGAAGGTAACCAGATAACAGCTCCCTAACACAAGATAACAGCTGCCTGGTAGATCTCAGAACAGCACTCAATAGTAAAAACCCATGTCCCACTGCGTACTATTCAGTTACATTGAGAAGGAACAACAACAGCCTGCCAGAAAGCAGTTCCCTCCTAAAGTGCTGGCACAAGATACGTGAATAGGGGCAGCTGGGAAATTAACAATATGTCTAGCCCCAGATTTCAAAATGAAATATAAAAAAATCTGTTTGCTCTTTTGAGAAATGGATTTCAGCGCATAATTCTACTGGTGCAGCTCTATTAACTGATGTGTTTTGAAAAAAACATGTTTTCCCATAACGGTATCCCTTTAATAGTGATGTTTTTATCAGCAGTGACAAAAGCCCATGGATAGATTGTACATGAATGTGACTATTCCGGGCGCCCCCCACCCCTGGGTGCAATTCCTGTGCAACCCAGAGGCAGCCGAATCTTATAGTGACCCATATAAAACAACCAATAAGGAGGCAAAAATGAGATTCTAATTACAAACGACTGTAAGACTAATTGCTGGAATCCCACAGGGGGCGGATGAATGTAGGGCAGTGGGATAAGGCCTAATCCGGTTCTTTCTACGAGAACGAATCACAGGAATTTAAAAATGCAACTTTGGGGTAATGAACTCAAAAGAAGTTGCAAGAAATCTCTAATGTAGCAAATACAGAGGAAGTAGGTGCCGGGCTGCTGTATAATGTAACAGGGTACAACACCCATATCACAAACATGTTTTATTGTTCATTAGTCACTAGTGATGGGCGAATTCGTGCGGTTCGCCGCCGGCAAATAAATTCGTGTAAGGCCAGCGAAAATTCGCCTGCCGAAAATTCGCTGGCGTAAAAAAAAAAAAATGTGACGCAACCTGCTTGACGAATTTTTTGTCAATTCGCAAATTTTTCAGCAAAACATGATAGATTCGCCCATCACTATTAGTCACATATAGGGATCACTCGTTGCTCCGTTAATACTGTTACTCACAAGGGACAAAGGCAAATATTTAGAGATGGGTTAAAGGTGACTGACTGATGCTCCTGATGGTTCAGACCCACTGCACAAACCAACCACAAGGAGGGGTGGGGGCTGCCGTGTTCCACAGATTGTTAACACAGGGTTTATTGCACTCAAAGTGAAAGAAGCAGTAGAATCTCAGCTGCCATAAAGCAGGGCAGGACTGCTGCTTCCTATAATGGGGATCGGATCTGTGCAGCCACTGGGACAGAATGCTCTGTTATACAGATAGCTAGAATATCAGCTGCCATAAAGCAGGGCAGGACTGCTGCTTCCTATAATGGGGATCAGATCTGTGCAGCCACTGGGACAGAATGCTCTGTTATACAAATAGCTAGAATCTCAGCTGCCATAAAGCAGGGCAGGACTGCTGCTTCCTATAATGGGGATCAGATCTGTGCAGCCACTGGGACAGAATGCTCTGTTATACAGATAGCTAGAATCTCAGCTGCCATAAAGCAGGGCAGGACTGCTACTTCCTATAATGGGGATCAGATCTGTGCAGCCACTGGGACAGAATGTTCTGTTATACAGATAGCTAGAATCTCAGCGGCCATAAAGCAGGGCTGGACTGCTGCTTCCAATGGGGATCGGATGGGATTCTTGCAACTGGGACAATGCTCGGTTATAAAGATTGCTAGAGTCTCATTGCAATTTTAGAGGTGAACTTCTCCTTGGCACTGCAGATGGTTAATCACAGGAATATCTATTTTAAGCAGAGTGATATTCTCTCCCTAATGCAGACAGAAAGGTGGAGGTGAAATTAAAGCACAAGAGGCATCAGGGCAGGCAGAATGTCAGCTCTTAGGCTGAGCTGCTCCAGGACCTCCTTAAATAACAGTGACAGGGAGCGAGTGGGAAAGGTGAAGCAGAGCCCAGGGCGGCAGTTAGTGCACAGGCTGACATTTAGTTGCTGAAGGAAGGGGGGGGTGGAATAGATATTTTCTATGTGAAATGATCTTTCCAACAAAGTTTTCCAGCGGTTGCTTATTACAATACCCAGCATCCTCTGGGAACCACAGGTTCAGGTGTTATAGACGTCCATTTGTGAATACAAGCAAGTGACAACATGGCAGCTTCCGCCATCCTGTAGCCAATCAGAGCATAGCCGCGTTGATATTTCTAATACACAGTAAGTAAACAAATGCGACTCTGTACGAAACGAAGTTCCTACGCGCGACGTGTTCCGACAAGCTGTGGGAAAGTATTTGCACTACTAGCGATACACAAAAATAACATTCGCCAAGGGGAGTTACAAAACACAGTTACAAGGAGCACAACTAGAAATCCTGATGTACATCCAGTAGAATCAGTGCAAGAGGAACATTAATAATAATTCCATTAGGAATAAACCAAAAAAATTAAATTGACATTGTCATTTCCCAAGCCAGTACCTGTGAGCACATAATGTGTTGTCAATTATCAGCCCAACCGCTGGGAATCCCATAATCCCTTTATCTGCAGGAAACCAGGCCTCGTGTTACACGGAACAGAAATAGCGTTTATTATTGTGCTCCTCTTACTGGGAAATGGAAAAATTCCCTAGAGATGCCGGGGTCTGTCCTGTCCTGGTACCCCCAGCACTCGGCCGACATCAAATAGATCAGCACGAAACACTAAACTTCATCTAAAGCCACTGAAGGGTCCTGTACTGTAAATGATAAGGATATTAGAAGTCACTGAGGGGTGTGACCATATAAAGGCACAAGGCTGCAGGCTGAGTTATACAGGGGGGAACTCTGAGTATCACTCATGTATTATAAGGGATAATGTACCCCCTACTGTAAATGATAAGGATATTAGAAGTCACTGAGGGGTGTGACCATATAAAGGCACAAGGCTGCAGGCTGAGTTATACAGGGAACTCTGAGTATCACTCATGTATTATAAGGGATAATGTACCCCCTACTGTAAATGATAAGGATATTAGAAGGCACCAAGGAGTAACTCTGTGCCCCAGAGCTTAACAACCAATGAATTGTACCTTATGTTATCACTGAACTGTCAGTCCTCAAGATCTTTGGATTCCATCCAGAACCATCTGTTGGCCCCAGGTTCTTCTCTCCTGCAGGAAACACAGAAATATTAGAAGTGAGCCAGTACCAATATCTGATTAATTTGTACATATAATCACCTGCTAGAGGCTCTTGCTTACCAGGGCCACTATACCTCCATATTACCTGTGTAACTTCACACCAAAAGGCAAGGGGGGGGGGGGGGTTATTCCTTAAATAAAAGGTGTGAAGAAGCCTGGCTATTTGGTTCACATTGAGTTTCATGCCTGAAATCTTGCCTATGTTCAGCAATGGGGGGGTTAATGGGGTGTAATTGGGGAGGACAGCCCTGGCAATGAGAGATAATTCAGGATGAGTGAGGGGTTAGATAGAAGGGCAGTAGGAGCCTTCACCTGTTTCTATGTGTCAGTATCAATGACTGGTCCAGAGACGGGAGGAATGAGAGGGTGACATGCAGTGAAAGGTAAAACATGACAGAAGCTCCAGTTGAGTTGGGTTCTTGAGGTTTTCTCACATCTTATATCAATTTAAAAAACATTTTTTTGGCACAACATTCTGAAAGAACGACCCCCCGCCACCCCATGTGCCAGGCCTTCGGTCTGGAGAATACCCAGCATTCCCGGCACTAGGGGAAAGGAGAGCAGGCTGCTCAGGATGTGAGTCCGGGTTATAAATAGACGGATACGTTTGTTAGGAAAAGGGCGGAATTCCTGTTGGGAAAACCATTCCTGCCATGACATGACACAGACATCTCCATACGCACACGTAAGCGGCTGCGCCCGGTGCCCAATGCATCTCACTCCTCTTTCCAATTCAATTATCAACTGTCCACTTAAACTGCCAGTTATTTTTTATTTTATTCTCCAGCTTCACGTGCCTTATTACCAGGCTCAGAGATCATAGCAACCAGACTGAAGGTTAAATGTGATAGAGTAAAAATAAATAAATAAACCCGTAGTTCTGCCCTAAGGGAATAGACACATGCAGAGTTTCGGCACGGTTACTTTTTTTTATTAAACGCGGCGTGGACTGCGCCAAAAATCCGCAAGTTTGTCTATGCCCCTAGTGTTTAGTGATGGGCACATTTATTCGCCAGACATGGATTTGTGAAAAAAATTTCTGGGAAAAAAAAAAAGTCATGCGCGTAAAAAGTGTCACATGTCAAAATCATTTTGATGCCCATTTTGCATTTGAACAAGAGTCTCACAAGTTTTGCGAATTTTTCACCGAAACAGATTCGCCCATCATTGTAATCGACGGTAATCCCTATTCATTCCACAGATTGGAAGGGAGTCGCATAAACTGCAGAGAAGGTCAATTTGGAGGGCAAACCAGAGTTCACACCAGGTCAGGTTATCCACAGCAACCAATCAAAAGTGACCACTAAATGCAGCTTGCCCATTGGTTACTGGACCTGGTGCAAACTACACAGGTATGGGACCGGTTATCCAGAATGCTTAGGACCTGGGTTTTGCCGGACAGATTTTTCAGCAATTTGATCTCAAGTCTACTAGAAAATAACATGAAATAAACCCAATAGGCTGGTTTTGCTTCC
Organism: Xenopus borealis; assembly: GCA_024363595.1. Classification (NCBI taxonomy): domain Eukaryota; kingdom Metazoa; phylum Chordata; class Amphibia; order Anura; family Pipidae; genus Xenopus; species Xenopus borealis. The sequence continues at coordinate 11,044,652 of CM044431.1, forward strand.
AATAAGGATTAATTATATCTTAGTTGGGATCAAGTACAAGCTTCTGTTTCATTATTACACAGAAAAAAAATGGATTATTTGGATAAAATGGTGTCTATAGGAGACGGACTTTCCATAATTCAGATCTTTCTAGATAACAGGTTTCCGGATAATGGATCCCACACCAGTACATTATCCCGTTCATTTCAAAACTAAAGAGGGGCTCAAGAGCTCAAAACCTCCTATTATTAACATTTAAAGGGGCAACAGCATTTTATGCTGGACTATCTTTGCCTACAACATACTAAAACTTATTTTCAAGGTCAACTGCTCCTATTATTATTTATTAATTGATATACAGAGTAGTGATGGATGGAGGAACCAGTGAGCAGTATATTGGTGCTATGGGCCAATGGATACTACTCAGTGTGCAACAGACGGGTGCATTACATTCAGTTGTATTAGGAGGGTTAACTGGTGGCTACCCCCAGATTCCATTGGCCTTAACTACAATCATAGCTAGATGGCTGCAGGGAATTCTGGGGAAGGCCGCTGGGGTTTTTTGGGGCAGGCCACTGGGGTTTTTTGGGGAAGGCCACTGGGGATCATGCCGTACCTCACATCACAGGGCCCAAGTACCACAATGTGGGTGGAGACAGAGCTTGGGTTTTTTGGGGAAGGCCGCTGGGGTTTTTTGGGGCCTGCCCGCTGGGGATCATGCCACCCCTCAAACACATCACAGGGCCCAAGTACCACAATGTGGGTGGAGACAGAGCAGCTTCCAGTATATACAGATGCATCCTACATAGGGTCACTATTTTACAGCCCCAGCCAATAAAAACTGTACTGAAGCCAGCGGTCCAAGGAATGGCAGTTTTGTTGGTGTCCCCTAATCACCTACCTGCAGGTCAGACTCCCCAAACCAAAACAAGCGGTGGGGGGGGGGGGGG
>CM044431.1:11045807-11057598 GCA_024363595.1 Xenopus borealis
TCTAACATAAAAGCAAGGGAATGTCTAACATAAAAGCAAGGGAATGTCTAACATAAAAGCGACAGTAACTTACAGTAGCGCGTGTACCCAATGCCCACGGGGGGACAGACTTGGCACTGCCCACACCCTACAATACATCAGGCTGCAGTACAAAGCCGCGTTTCTTTTATCTGCCCTGTTCCAAACTCCCGTTCCAAAAAAATCCCGATTGTCAGTGGAGTTGGACCAGGATTATTATCACACCAACCTATTCCATATCGCTGTACCACAGAAGGGCGAATACATCAATCACAGACTGCGGCTGCATTTTACACCACTCTATTCCTATAATAATCCCTATGGAGACTCTACACAGGAACATTAAAGGGCAAGTACAGTAGAGAGTTTATCGTGTTCCTGGCTGTGACACATTTCAGACAAAATACGTAGCCGCTTTCCACTCATGCATTTTTTACATAGTCAGTGCGGTTTGTTAGAAGTTATTTTTTAAGTGTAATTGCTCTAGAAATCATTATCAGTCTGTTCTCCGGTTCCGACTCTTGAAACAATGTAGCAGAAATCAGTTCACCTCCAGTAAAGATCTCCCAATTGCCACATTGTTTCAAGAGCCTGTGTTTACACACGTTACAAGCGCAAGAGACTGGCAATCCAATTCCCGGAATAAATCTCATATTTTAGGAGTATTTCCGTACAGAGACAAGGGTGATCCATACATACGATGGTCTTTCCCAGAGCCCAGCTAGCCAGTTATCTGTGGGAGACGAGCAATTAATCACATCCAGTACAGAGGAAACTGACACATTCCGGAAGGTTTTGCTTAAAAAAGGAAGTAAAAGGTTACAGCAAAGGGAGCTCACATAGAAGACAGATGGACAGACAGACACCCGAAAAAAGGTGGTTATACTCAGTATTGTATCAGAAACGCAACACCAGAGCCAAAGGCTGAACACATGGATCCAACACACACACTTAACATTTTCTTCTGACTCTTTCCAGTTTTCAAATGGGGGTCACCGACCCCACCTAAAAACAAATGCTCTGTAAGGCTACAAATGTATTGTTATTGCTACTTTTTATTACTCCTCTTTCTATTCAGGCCTCTCCTACTCATATTCCAGTCTCTTATTCAAATTCACTGCATGGTTGCTAGGGGAATTTGGAACCAGATTTCTGAATAAAAAAACCGAAATAACTCCAAAACCACAAATAATAAAAAATGAAAGCCAACTGCAAATTGTCTCAGAAATATTATGCGTTCCATCACACTAAGGCGCATTTATCAAGGGTAAACATTTCGAATTAGAATTTTGATTTTTTTTTTTTTTTTTAAGGCCAAAATGTTCAACTAAGGAGTTATCCACATTAGATTTGCTAGATATAAAAAAAAATTGAATTCGATTTTCTGGGATTTATTATACTCTGGCTCTTTAAGAACTGGAATTTGTCACCTAAAACCTGCCGAATTGCTGTATAAATCAATGGGAGAGGTCCAAGGATCAATTTGGTGATGTTTGCAGCCATCCCGACATACAAGACTTTTTTGGTAAAAAAAAACTGAGTTTTTAAAACTCGAATCGAGATCGATTCAAATTGAGAAGCAAAACAGAGTTGCGCTAACACAGCCGGAGAAGCCAGGGAAACAAGTCTATATTAAGGAGCTGTGAATGTTTAATTCCACAGCGGCTCCTCCAATATATGAGCGAGTGCCAGGAAAGGTGGTGGCTACTGGCCACAATACAGGAAATTGGTTTTATTTTGCCCAATTCGCTCAGAATATCAACAATATAATTCCCTGTCATGTGACCGTGTCCTTACCACCCATTCACTGCCAAAACCGCTCCTGAACAGGACACTTGCCTGCCAGGGATATACCTACATGGTAACCTGATGGAGTGGGCATACTACAATTCAATGGTAAGGGGAGGGGGTCTTAAAAGGCAAGTTAAAGGGATACCGTCAAGGGAAAACATGTTTTTTTCCAAAACACATCAGTTAATAGTGCTGCTCCAGAAGAATTCTCGACCAAAATCCATTTCTCAACAGAGCAAACCGATTTTTTTATATTTAATTTTGAAATCTTACATAGGACTAGACATATTGTCATTTTCCCAGGTGCCCCCAGTCATGCGACTTGTGCTCTGATAAACTTCAGTCACTCTTTACTGCTGTACTGCAAGGTGGAGTGATATCACCTCCCCTCCCTAACAAGATAACAGCTGCCTGGTAGATCTAAGAACAACACTCAATAGTAAAATCCAGGTCCCACTGAGACACATTCAGTTACATTGAGTAGGAGAAACAACAGTCTGCCAGAAAGCAGTTCCATCCTAAAGTGCTGGCTCTTTCTGAAATCACATGACCAGGCAAAATGACCTGAGATGCACCTACACACCAATGTTACAACTAAATACACTTTTTTGGTTCAGGGATTAAATGTTAAATTGTAGAGTGAATTATTTGCAGTGTAAATAGTGTCATTTAGAAATAAAAAGTACATGACAGAATCCCTTTAACATTTACAATTAGCATATCCAAATAATTACATTTTAGCCATAACTCCTAACATTTTAGAAGTAAAAAGAGCGACAATTATTTTTTTGGCAACTAGCACAGCTAAATCTTTTGATCACGCCCATTTTTGTGGTCACACCCCCTAATTACCATGTTCATTTTATAAAATTTGGCAGATTATGAAAGTTTGAAAATATTTCTCCGGTTAACAAAAGTGTTACAAAGTATCTTATTTGCACCTGTTGGCTGTTCTGGGCTCTCTGCTAAAAGCCAATTGAGTTAAAACTTTGCTTCTTTTTCTGACTGTTCAGTGTAGAGAAAAGAGGGACTTTCCTGTACAAATGAGGGACTGCAGGTTGAGCTGTCAAAAAAGGGACAGGTATGATTTGAGCTGCTTTCAATTTTCCATATTTTCTTCTAAACAAAGGTTAAAAAGAAATTTGTTTCCCTCTTCTCATATCAGCAAATGTCACAGCCATTTAAATATTTATAAATTGACACACTGATCAATACAAATCCCTGCAGGCTAAGTGATATCCCCGCAACTACGAATTGTAACAGTTACCCAGGATCAGACATCAGTAAAGCCCAGCAAGGACCCAAAGCTGAAATTGTAGCAAATTGTAACAAAGCATCTGGAAAAAAAATATAAAATCTATTACACATGAAACTGTGCAAAAAAAAAAAAAATTAAAGGAAAACTATACCCCAAAAATGAATACTTGAGCAACCTATAGTTTATATCAAATTATGTGGCATATTAAAGAATCTTCTAAAACTGGAATATATATTTCTGTAAATATTGCCCTTTTACTCTTGCCTTGAACCACCATTTTGTGATGGTCTGTGCGCTGCCTCAGAGATCACCTGACCAGAAATACTACAGATCTAACTGTAACAGGAAGAGATCACCTGACCAGAAATACTGCAGCTCTAACTGTAACAGGAAGAGATCACCTGACCAGAAATACTGCAGCTCTAACTGTAACAGGAAGAGATCACCTGACCAGAAATACTGCAGCTCTGACTGTAACAGGAAGAGATCACCTGACCAGAAATACTGCAGCTCTGACTGTAACAGGAAGTGATCCCCTGACCAGAAATACTGCAGCTCTAACTGTAACAGGAAGAGATCACCTGACCTGACCAGAAATACTGCAGCTCTAACTGTAACAGAAAGAGATCACCTGACCAGAAATACTGCAGCTCTGACTGTAACAGGAAGAGATCACCTGACCAGAAATACTGCAGCTCTGACTGTAACAGGAAGGGATCACCTGACCAGAAATACTGCAGCTTTAACTGTAACAGGAAGAAGTGTTGAAGCAAAAAATACAACTCTGTCTGTTAATTGGCTCATGTGACCTAACATGTTGTTTGTGTGCACTGTGAATCCTACAATCCAAAGGGGTGGCCCTTATGTTTTAAAATGGCATAAATTTCTATTTATGATTACCCAATGGCACATGCTACTAAAAAAGTATATTATTATGAAAATGGTTTATTTACATGAAGCAGGTTTTTACATATGAGCGGTTTTATGCAATATCTGTTTATAGAGACCTGCACTGTTTGAGGGGTATAGTTTTCGTTCAAGAGGAAAAACATAACTTGGCCTTTAGAAAATCTGCCCCATAAGAGTATATAATGAATTCCAATCTTTCATCCCCATATCCAGCACTAATAAGATCCGGTAATGAGTAAGTAACTCTATTATAAGGGCACACCTTGAAAAGGAAGGCACAAGTCAGGGTCATGAGATCAGAGGATCAGTGGGATTAGGCCAGATGGATCTGTCGCCTCTCCTCATCAGGAAATCTGAAAGCGAGCACAGGGTGCAACCTAACAGGTAGTTGCTTTTATACAAATCAAGGTTGGCCAACATGTGGCTCAGCAGATGTTTCTGAATCACAACAGATCACACTGGGTGCTGGGGGTTTTAGTTACATCTGAAGGGATGCAAATGAGACAGTATTGAAAACCAGTACATCTCTATCAATGCACTATCCACTTTTACTATAGGCACCATCTCTTACTACTATACCTACTATCCCACAGTCACACTCTCTTCCTAGAGACTATTATCCACTGTTACTATAGGCACCATCTCTCCCTACTATACCTACTATCCCACAGTCACACTCCCTTCCCAGAGACTATTATCCACTGTTACTATAGGCACATCTCTCCCTACTATACCTGCTATCCCACAGTCACACTCCCTTCCCAGAGACTATTATCCACTGTTACTATAGAAACCATCTCTTACTACTATACCTGCTATCCCACAGTCACACTCCCTTCCCAGAGACTATTATCCACTGTTACTATAGGCACCATCTCTCCCTACTATACCTGCTATCCCACAGTCACACTCCCTTCCCAGAGACTATTATCCACTGTTACTATAGGCACCATCTCTCCCTACTATACCTGCTATCCCACAGTCACACTCCCTTCCCAGAGACTATTATCCACTGTTACTATAGGCACCATCTCTCCCTACTATACCTGCTATCCCACAGTCACACTCCCTTCCCAGAGACTATTATCCACTGTTACTATAGGCACCATCTCTCCCTACTATACCTGCTATCCTACAGTCACACTCCCTTCCCAGAGATTATTATCCACTGTTACTATAGGCACCATCTCTCCCTACTATACCTGCTATCCCACATCAGTCACAAAAAAAAGCTGACTTATTAGTGCTCAAACTCAATAGTGACATTCCACACAGAAATCCTCCATTCTGTTTATACTGAGTGCAGAAAGCCATTCTTCTAGAGCTCAAATGAAACACTACATGTGATACCACTTCCCCTTTAACAGTCAATGCAAATCCTTCCGTTTAGGGGATTAGGGAAATGTGCGAATTGTATTAAGTGACGTTTACTGAACACAATGTAACCCTCTCGTATGATTTAATCATTAGTGGCTGGTGGTTTGTCTCAGGCTCTTAATGTTTCCGTTCCTCAAACCCCGATATGAGAACTTGCTGGAAAGCACTCGGCCATTGATCACCCAACTCTTACCAATAAACCAATACTCTTCTTTAACCCCAGAAGACAGGCTGATCCAATTATTTTTGCCCCCTGGGCCAACATGGGCCCTACACAGGGGGCTCAGGACAGGCTTGTATCCATAGCCTCATGCAGGTCTCACTAAATGGGAAACCTTCCAAGGGAAGCCGCTTGGGATATAGGAAAACGTTTTTCGGAGCAATAAATCCAAATGAATAATATTGATTTCCCACAAACAGCACAAAAAGAAATCTGGAGGCAGGAGCCGTTAAAGCTCAGGGCAGAAGGGCACTCCCTTTGGATCCCGACCAAGAACATGGCAACTCCACTCACAATCGACTCATTGTCTCAGCACATCAGAGCCAGGGAGAAGGAAAGAGATAGGGGTGGGAGGAATCCCCACATGAAATAGCTGACACAGGCTGAGCTGCGAGTACACAAGGACAGACGCCTAAGGTTGAGGGCAATTGACAAGGAGCTGCTGTTTTAAAAGCCAGATAACCTAGTGCAATCGGAAATTAAGGGCACTTATATTAATTATATCTTATGATACGTTTGATTTATACCCCCTCAACTATAATCATATGGGAAATGGATGGACCAAGCCATATGCGAGTAACTGCACTGGTTATCTGCAGTAAAGGGCTTGTTCCCCTTTAAACCGACTTTCAGTATGACGTAGAGAGTGATATTCAGCGACAAATTGCAATTGGCCTTCATTTTTCTCTCTTTTAAATTGTTTAGCTTTTTTTTTTACTCCGCAGCTTCTCAATTAGGAATTTCAGCAGCTATCTAGGTTGCTAGCGTCCAAATTTCCCTGGCAACAATGAGTTGATTCGAATAATAGCCTGGAATATAAATAAGACAAGAGCGCAATAGAAAAAAAGTACAAGAAATGAAGACCAACTGAAAAGCTGCTAAGAACAGGCCATTCTATAATAAACCCTTTAAATACATGTATTCATATCTATAGAGTATGTGGTCGTTATAAAAGGCACGGCTAAATAAAACAAATCACTTGCTCGTTTAATGTAAATTATGCCCTCGAATTATAGCACCACCCACTTTTTGTACAAATGATATGGGGTCTCACAGAGCTCAAGTCCCCAAAACAAAAATAGCTGTGACCTCATATGGCACAAATACCACAGTACAGGTATGGGATCTGTTATCCATTAAACAGTTATCCAGAAAGTTCTGCATTACAGGAAGGCCAGCTTCCATTTTATCCAAATATTCCAAATCAATAAAACAGTCGCCTGTACTTCAAATCTAAGATATAATTAATTATTGGAAGCAATCTGGATCTTTGGATATAATCAATGTGAAGATTAATTGTTGTTAGGATAGCAGCTGCCGTTTTAGCTTGGTGGGACATCACTTCCTGCCTGAGCCTCTCCCTGTTAACTCATAGCCCTGGGCTCAGATTACATCAGGGAGTTGATGAGGGGGAAGAGAGGAGCAAACTGAGCATGCTCAAGCCCCAGCCCCGGAGGTTTAAGATGAAAACAGGAAGTCTGATACAGAAGCCCATGTGACACAATAGAAGGAAAGAAATGCTGTGTTTATTTTGACAGAGGACTCAGAGCAGCATTACTTTGAGTGTTTACCGGTGTATTTATATAACATTTTAGACTTTCATTCTCCTTTAAGGTGTGAAGATCCAAATTACGGTAAGATCCATTATCCTATGGTCTACTTTAACTCCTTCCATTCTGTATACCTCCATCCAATAAAGATGCACAGAATTTTGGTTTTAAAAAACAAAGCAAATGAAAGAAACATTGATATCACCAGTATGACTCCTGCTTTACAATTTTAAAGAAACGAGGAGCACTGATATTTCAATAATGGGTTAATCTCAATTAGAAATAAAGGGGTGGAAATACAGCGAGTCCCACAGAAAGGAATCCATCCAGGAACACTGGCAATATGTGCAGCAAAAGCATCATCTCTCCCAGCTGCCGTCCTCCCACAGACCACCTGTACGTGAGCAGACCACCCGCAACGTCACATTTAGAGAAGCCAACGGAATCAATCGGTGTGAATTCTGCCCACCGGCAATAGGGTCTCATTCATTACAGAATGGCGAATTGGCCGGTATAGCCACCACTATGAGAAGCTGAGCTGCCATTGCAGCTATCCCCGTAAAGGGATACGGTCATGGGAAAACATGCTTTTTTAATAGTGCTACTCCATTTCAGCACTGAAATCCATTTTTCGAAAGAACAAAAAAGATTTTTTTTATATTCAATTTTGAAATCAGACATGGGGCTCGACATTTTGTCAATTTCCCAGCTGCCCCCAGTCATGTGACTTTAGGATGGAACTGCTTTCTTGCAAGCTGTTTCTCCTTCTCAATGTAACCGAATGTGTCTCAGTGGGACCTGGATTTTACTATTGAGTGTTGTTCTTAGATCTACCAGGCAGCTGTTATCTTGGGGGGGGGGGGTGACATCCCTCCAACTTGCACTACAACAGTAAAGAGTGATTGACGTTTATCAGAGCACAATTCACATGACTGGGGGCAGCTGGGAATCGGACAATATGTCTAACCCCATGTCAGATTTCAAAATGAAATATAAAAAAATCTGTTTGCTCTTTTGAGAAAATTATTTCAGTGCAGAATTCTATTGGAGTAGCACTATAACTGATGCATTTTCAAAACAAAAATTCCCATGACAGTGTCCCTTTAACCATACAGTGATTTGACAGGGAAAGTCTATATAATCAATCCTGCACCCCCCCCCCCCCCCCCCCCGCCATAAAAAAAAAAACCTCCTTTAAAAGAAGCAGTAATCACCTATATTAGAGCTATTAAAAATTCACTAGGGATTAACATATTCCACGATAACAATGCAAGAACAAGTTGCAAGACCTGTAGTAGATAAGAGTGGGGGAGTGACTAACGATGAATAAATCATGTCATTAATGCGGCTTCTTTGAGGCACAGGAACTGCATTTAAAGGAATTGTTCAGTAAAGAAAAAAAACAGGGTAAATGGACAGGCAGTGCAAAATAAAAAATGTTTCTAATATAGTTAGTTAGCCAAAAATGTAATGTATAAAGGCTGGAGTGAATGGATGTGTAACAGAACAGAACACTACTTCCTGCTTTTCAGCTCTCTTGGTTTCCACTGATTGGTTACCAGGCAGTAACCAATCAAAAACATGAGGGAGGGCCACATGGGACATAACTGTTGCTTTTGAATCTGAGCTGAATGCTGAGGATCAATTACAAACTCACTGAACAGTTATGTCCCATGTGGCCCCCCTTATAGTCACTGACTAACTCACAGTTAGAGCTGAAAAGCAGGAAGTAGTGTTCTGTTCTGTTACACATCCACTCACTCCAGCCTTTATACATTACATTTTTTCCTGACTAACTATATTAGAAACATTTTTTATTTTGCACAGCCTGTCTATTTATTTTTTGTTGTTTGTTTTTATTTGTACCCTGAACTGTTCCTTTAACGACTCATTGGAAGAGGGTTAAATATCTGCAGACTGAAGTTCCTGCCCTGCATCCCCTTTCACTAGTCCCAGGCACAAAAAGACTTGTATAAATAAATTCTGTCCCCCCCAAACATCCCCCCTTCAAAAGGAGTAGTAATCATCTACATTAGAGCTATAAAGCATTCACCAGATTAACATATCCCAGGGTAACAATGCAAGAAGAGAACAAGTTGCAAGACCTGTAGTAGATAAGAGCAGGGGAGTGAGTAACGATGAATAAATCATGTCATTGATTCGGCTTCTTTGAGGCTCAGGAACTGAATTTAAGGACTATTTGAAGGAGGTTTTAACAGTTGCAGCCTGATGCTCCTGACCTCCAACCCCTTTAACATATTCATAAAAGATGCTGATGAGAGAATGAGTCGATGGTTACTCCCTATAGTAACTATGTTATCTAAACCAGGGCCACAGACAGCCCTAAAGTGAATCAGATGCGCATTTGCGCTGGTGGTTCTCCTTTAAAGGGGTGGTTCACCTTCAAGTTAACTTTTAGTATGTTGTAGAAGGGCCAATTCTAAGAAACTTTTCAATTGGTCTTCATTATTTATTTTTCATAGTTTTTTAATGATTTGCAATTATCTTCTGTTTCTTTGCAGCTTTCAAATGGGGGTCACTGACACCATCTAAAAACAAATGCTCTGTAAGGCTACAAATGTATTGTTATTGCTACTTTTTATTACTTATCATTCTATTCAGTCCCTCTCCTATTCATATTCCAGACTCTTATTCAAATCAATGCAGGGTTGCTAGGGTAATTTGTTCCCTAGAAACCAAATTGCTGACACTGCAAACTAGAGAGCTGCTGAATACAAAGCTAAATAACTCAAAAACCACAAACGATAAAAAATTAAAACCAATTGCAAATTGTCTCAGAATATCACTCTACGTTATACTAAAAGTTAACTCGAAGGTGAACAACCCCTTTAAGTTAACTTTTAGTATGTCATAGAATGGCTAATTCTAAGCAACTTTCCAATTGACCTTCACTTTCTCTTTGTTATAGTTTCTGAATTATTTGCCTTTTTCTTCAGACACTATCCAGCTTTCAAATGGGGGTCATTTCAATGTCAGAGCAGGAAAGAGTTTGCTAAATGCTGCAAAGCCAGTAGAGCCCAGAGACTGGGCCAAACACCTCTCCATACAAATCCAACACCGGGGGAAGGTCCATGAAATCTGTAACACTTTAGACAGCACCGTATCAGTCTGTGTATGGGACCCTCCAATGGGCCTTCCTGACCAATATTTGCCCGAAAATCAAGCAGCTCTGAAAAGTCTGTTGGGATGAGGACCACATAGGCTCATTGATGCAGCCCTCATCCCAATGCCAAGTATCCCTATCATAGTGACCTGGGGCCCAACACAACCTAATATTGGGAAAACAGTGGGGGTGGCAAAAGCAGCCCTGCTGCTCCTTTAATAGTTAAAGGGATACTGTTATGGGAAAACATGTTTCTTTCAAAACACATCAGTTAATAGTGCTGCTCCAGCAGAATTCTGCACTGAAACCCATTTCTCAAAAGAACAAACAGATTTTTTTATATTTCATTTCACTCTTTACTGCAAGTTGGAGTGATATCTCCTTCTCTTCCCCCCCCCCCAGCAGCCTAACAACAGAACAATGGGAAGGTAACCAGATAACAGCTCCCTAACACAAGATAACAGCTGCCTGGTAGATCTAAGAGCAACACTCAATAGTAAAATCCAGGTCCCACTGAGACACATTCAGTTACATTGAGAAGTAAAAACAGCCTGCCAGAAAGCAGTTCCCTCCTAAAGTGCTGGCTCTTTCTGAAAGCACATGACCAGGCAAAATGACCTGAGATGCACCTACACACCAATATTACAACTAAATAAATAAACTTGTTGGTTCAGGAATGACATTTTATATTGTAGAGTGAATTATTTGCAGTGTAAACAGTGTCATTTAGAGATAAAAACGACATCATAAAAATCATGACAGAATCCCATTTAAAGTGAAGGATAATATAGTGCAACCTCACAGCAGGAACATTTTGCCCCGGGAGATTCCAAATAACTAAGTGCTTAACAAATGTGGGGAACATGGGCTGCTCCAACGCTCCCAAGATCAGCAGATGTTACGGTTCCTAGGGGTCAGGTGTGGACTCAGCTGTGCGCTGCAGTCAGCCAACATTTTATAAAGGGCTGTATTGGGGCAACAGGGGCTGTCCCGCCCTTTATAGGGGGGCTCCAATAAGCATTCCTCATTTATTCAAGTTCCCAGCACTGAGTATATGAGTGGGGAGATGCAACACCATAATGGCAGAGGGGCAGATTGAGATGACTAATCTCCCCAAACTGCCTTGCTCTGTCTTCCCGCCAGCAAGAATGTAATTCGCCAGCGGTATGGCACTCTGCGGGCGACTTCGGAAAACGAAGCGCTCAGAGTGCCATCCCGCTGGCGAATTACATTCTTGCTGGCGGGAAGGCAGTTCAGGGAGATTAGTCATCCAAAAGAAGAGGAGATTTGTTACCGGGCCACTAATCTCCCCCCACATCTCTGCCCTAAAACTGTAGCCATACAGGTACTAATCAGATTATGGTCCCTTTAAGAAAAACTGGGTGTAAATACCCCTTTAAGGCTGAAGCGATTTTAGGAAGTAGGTAAGGACTAATAACCAGCAAGTAACAGGCAGAGGATCTTAGAAATCAGAAAGCCCTGCTGTCTTTTTTGTTTTTTTTTTCTCAGGCAACAGCTTTTCAGAACATTAAAATTAATTCACT
>CM044431.1:11059631-11070006 GCA_024363595.1 Xenopus borealis
CAGCTGAGATTCTAGCTATCTGTATAACAGAACATTCTGTCCCAGTGGCTGCACAGATCCCCTTATAAAAAGATATCCAAGCCTTTAGGAATGCTTTTATATAGTGAATAAAGTACCTCCTCTTGTAAATTATAAGGCTATTATAAGATTCCAAGGAGTATCATGACCATAATAAAGTATGAGGCTAAAGACAGGTCATGGACCCCAAGGTGACTACTAATATCCTCATATTTTGCAACATGGGGCACTTTATTTATTATAATACACAAGTTTTATTGAGTCATGTGACAAAAAAAAAAACGACATCGCTGCTCACCGTTTATAAGGCTATAGTTTGCAAGATATCCATGGCTTTTGTGTATTATAATAATGTTGCAGATTAATTCTAAAAACTTTCATATCAATATTACATTTATAACCTCTACTTTCTTTCAGACCGTTTTCTCTGATATTTATATCACTGCCTGGTTGCTACGGTAAAGTAGAATCTTAGCAACCCAGACAGAAGCTTAAAGGAAAACTATACTCCCCGAACAATGTAGGTCTCCATAAAAAGATATTGCATAAAACAACTCATATGTAAAACCCTGCTTCGTGTAAATAAACCATTTTCTTAATACTATCGTTTTTAGTAGCATGTGCCATTGGGTAATCATAAATAGAAAATAGCCATTTTAAAAAATAAGGACGGCCTCCTGGGATCCTAGGATCCAACGGTGCACACAAACATGCCAAAAAACCTATAAAGTTAGGTCACGAGCCAATTAACAGACACAGAGTTGTGTCTTATCTCTTCCTGTTACAGTTAGAACTGCAGTATTTCTGGTCAGGTGATCTCTACCTGTTACAGTTAGAGCTGCAGTATTTCTGGTCAGGTGATCTCTTCCTGTTACAGTTAGAGCTGCAGTATTTCTGGTCAGGGGATCTCTTCCTGTTACAGTTAGAGCTGCAGTATTTCTGGTCAGGTGATCTCTTCCTGTTACAGTTAGAGCTGCAGTATTTCTGGTCAGGTGATCTCTTCCTGTTACAGTTAGAGCTGCAGTATTTCTGGTCACGTGATCTCTTCCGGTTACAGTTAGAGCTGCAGTATTTCTAGTCAGGTGATCTCTGAGGCAGCACACAGATGGAGGTTCAAGGCAAGAGATGTAAAAAGGGCAATATTTACTTAAATATAATATATTAATTTGGTAAGATTCTTCAATATATCACTTAATTTGATATAAACTATCTATATCTATAAACTAGCTGCAAGAGTTACTGGCAGCGTTGCATACGTGTGTTGTAAAGGAACTTAGTAAGCCATTATCAAAAAGATCATGAAAAAAAATCGTCGAGTTTCCCGTTTAGTAAGAATTCCACAGGTAAGCGGAATTGTTTAGTGGTGAGTAAGAGTAGTGACAGCTGACAGATACTGCTGCTCATTGCACGGATGCTCCTCTCTCAGCCCCAGGCCTCACTACTACTGAGTGACAATATTTCACAAATCAACCCCTCGTGAATCATTCTGCTTGTGTTCTGAAAAAGCACACTTACCCTTTTAACCGCTTCTTCCATCCCCAACTTGGCTGCCATGTTGAATCTACAGTACCAATTAAAGGAGAATCCAACTTGTTAGGGAAAAAACCCGTACCCCCACCCCATGTAGACCCTCCTCCCCCCGGGGAAATGCCCCAAACTTTTCACTTACCCCCTCTGTGCTTATTCGGTCTTCGGGATTCACGGCCACCATTTTCTTGCAGAGCGGAGGTTCGGCACGGACCATGTAGACCCCCCCTCCCTGCTCCCCCGCCAGCCAAATTCCCCCCTCCCGGAGGAAACGCCCCAAACTTTTTACTGACTCCTCTGCGTATTTTCTGTCCTCAGGCTTCACAACGCCATCTTCTTTCTCCATCAATCTTCGGAAGGAGACCGGCGTTTTCGGTGCAAGCACAGTGGCGAAATTTCTCCAACTGTGCATGCGCCGAAAACGCCAGTCTCCTTCCAAAGATTGATGGAGAAAGTAAACCCCCACTGTAAACCCCCCGAGGACAGAACATGCTCCGAGGCTTAAGTAAAAAGTTTGGGGGATTTCCCTGGGGGGAGGAGGGTCTATGTGGGTGGGGGTTACAGGTTTTTTTCCTAACAGGTTGATTTCTCCTTTAAAGGCAAATGAGCCATCACATAACTGCCCCCATGCACAGACACTCAACAACTGCCCAGAGTTTTATATATAAGCTTCCTCATACTGAAATAAGAAACTTTCTAAGTACAATCAAATAAAGACTCTGCATCATTTCTGAAATAATAAAGTTTATTTTCACTATCCCTCACTCAGCATCCGTTTCTCTTCATTCTGTCTTCATGCAGCAGTTGGGTATCGGATGAATGATATATAATAATAATAATAATAATACTAAAATGAATATATCTTATAGGGGGCTCCTTTCCTAGCAGATGAATTAAAGATCACTCAAATAATGATTCCAGTACAAACAAAATCTAACAAAATAACTGCCTTTTGCACAAATCCTGCATGTAGAGAGACATGATGTCTGGTGAGTTTAATAGAGTGAGCTCTAATACATCTTCTAGGCAAAAGGAGCCCCCCTATAAGATATATTGGATGTAACAATGAATATCTGACACCCAACTGCTGCATGTAGAGAGACATGATGTCTGGTCAGTTTAATAGATTGTATTTAGAAAGTTTTTTATTTCAGTATGAGGAAGGTTATATTTCATTTTTGTGACAGTTCCCTTTTAGAATCTTTCCAATAAATATACATTCACTGGGAATGATCATTCATGAAGTTCAGAACCAGTATCTGTCTGGCCCTTTTTGCACTGCTGGTTCAGACTCTTGCACCACTGTATCAGCTCTGCATGCTTCTCAACGAGTGGTCTGCTGATCAGCTAGCTTGTGCAACACTGGTTCAAGCAAGTTGTCTACCAGTTCTCCACTAGGGGGGGCTGATTCATTGACGTCTATGGGTGAGATTGTATTTCCCCTCAGCAGAGCAAACAGTACAGACAAATAAGGTGAAGGTTAGCACACAGGGCTTGTTGGGTGTAAATCAACCCCATCCCCCCTTTGCACCTGATCGTAACAGTGTATATATATTTTAGAATTCAGATCAGGAAGTCCTTCCCAATGCATAAACTGAAGGAATGCCTGGGATACGGAGATTATTATGTAACACAGAGCGTACAGACTGGAATGATCACAATCTGCATCAGGATAATGCAGCCCCCTGTTCCCACTCGGTAATCAGAGGAAATACCTGAGCACTGCTATACATTTGTATATCAGCTGCCCCTGATATACACAGGACCTGTGTTCTACTCCAGCCGACATCTGCTCTACTGCCTGCACAACTGCCTCTCAATATTCCCAACAGCTCTTAAAGTAACAGTAGAAATAGCTGTACTGCCATAGTTTTATACTATCTCTCTGTACAGACTATGAGCAAACTTAGGGGCTGTTCCTGCTGAATTATGCTTAGTACAGGGAATACCTATGTGACATAGTTTTATGTTATCTCTCTGTACAGACTATGAGCAAACTTAGGGACTGTTCCTGCTGAATTGTGCTTAGTACAGGGAATACCTATGTGATATAGTTTTATGGGATCTCTCTGTACAGACTATGAGCAAACTTAGGGACTGTTCCTGCTGAATTGTGCTTAGTACAGGGAATACCTATGCTGCCATAGTTTTATAGGATCTCTATGTACAGACTATGAGCAAATTTAGGGGAAAACCTCACAAGCAGTTTTTTTTAACACTTATAAAAGTGTCCTGTTCAATCGTGGTAGCCGCCAGCTGTGGAGGATTCTGGGTAATGTAGTTCTTAAGGTCCCACCCAATGCTACGGTAGAAGAGCAGCTGAAAAGCAGTGAGAAACCGCCATTCTATCGGTGCCAAGCTCATAACATGGAAGCCTCAGATCCCTCAGCCCACAGAGTGTTGGCTCTGACTGTGACTGGTTTTTATGGTCAGGACTGGCTCGTGGCCCGACAACCTAATTGGTAAATGGGTGAGGAAGTGGGCGACAGGGTGCTTCCTGTCTGCTAGGAACAGAGGGATCTTGTGTCATTACTGGCCAACGGCAACAAGACGGCACATTTAACCCCTTCATGTTCAGCCAGATTTATAATAATCGCCCCACCAGTATTTCAGCTCACATCCATATAAATATGGCTAGTAGTGTACTGCCCCTGAGTTGCCAGGATGAGAAGCAGAGGATCTGCCTGGCCAGAACTTGAGTGACTGATGTATAATCAATATATCCATTTCTATTTATTAGGGATGCACCGAATCCAGGATTTACCCTTTTTCAGCAGGATTCAGATTTGGCTCAATCCTTGTTGTGTCTGGTCAAAGCGAATCTGAATCCTAACTTGTGTGTGTTAAATAGAAAGCAAATTATGATTTGGTTTGTTATTCAGCCGTATATTTCATGAAGGATTTGGTAGAATCCCAAAAAGTGGATTTAGTGCATCTCTGATACATACAGGACCTGTTAACCAGAATGCTTGGGACCTGGGGTTTTCCGGATAGTGGATCTTTCTGTAATTTGGATCTCCATGCCTTAAATCTACTAGAAAATCATATAAATATGAAAATAAACCCGAAAGGCTGGTTTATCCAATAAGGATTAATTATAATGGAGTCTATGGAAGCTGGCCTCTCCGTAATTGGGAGCTTTCTGGATAATAGATTTCCATATAACAGATCCCATACCTGTATAGAGATATATTATTATTTAATATTAAAATAAAACCAATGTCCCAGTATAAACCCATTACAAATCCTTGATCATTATCCATAAACTGCAGCTGAAAGCATAACTTGCTTCTCTCTGGTTCCGACTCTTGAAACAGCGTAGCGGGTACAGGGTTATCCGCCTGGTTCTGCTCTAGTGTTTCCAGAGTCGGAACAGGTAGTGCAGAAAGGGAAAGACAGTCAAATGTATGAATAGATTTTAAAGTCATTGATTGTTCTTAGGGAAAAATAAAGGAATGAATGTGGGGGGGGGGCAAGCTGTTTGGGTTACTGCATATAGAACAATAGAGGTGGAAGATACGGAACCATTGGAGACTTCTTGCTTTCTCCCCCCCCCCTCTCCAAAATACTAGAGTACTTGCAGTACAGAGTGATTGAAGTTTATCAGAGCACAAGTCACATGACTGTGGGAAGCTGGGAAACTGACAATATGTCTCGAGCACTATTAACTGATACATGGTCCCATGACAGTATCCCTTTGAGGTTGTTGCTGAGTCAATAGGCCGGTTGGTTCGGTGACTAAGCAGGACAGGATCACTTGCTAATCAGTCATGTATATCCTCATGACAAGCCCGGCTTGTGACTCACAAATCTCCCGAGGACAGGCAGCGACGCAATGCAGCCCCGCAGCAGGGGAAATGTCAGCTGACTCCACACTTATCCCTGAGAAGCCACAAGCCCTTCTGATGTTGCTGAATTACAACTCTCAAAATGCAGCTGAGAGGTCATGCGCTGGGAGCTGTCATTCCCTGAGGACCCTTCATCGATATCTAGATCCTGATTAAAACACACAAAAAATGCAGGGGCAGGCAGCAGGGAATGTCTCTGTACTAAATGAACAGTAGAACTCTGCTCCAGTCTCTCCCAAAAAAACACAGCTTACAAGCACAACTGATGGGTGCCACTGAACTACAACTGTCAGAAGGGCAATGCTTGGCACTAGATCTCTCCTTTTATTATCATACTTTTTCCTGGCTGCTGTACTCCATTAACCCATACAGGGACTTCCTGCCCCAAAGAGCTTGCACTTTAAGTTTAATGCCATAAACACACTGAGGTTAAAACGTTTGTTCACCTTTGAGTTGACCGTTAGTATGATGTAGAGAAGGATATTCTGCAATTGGTTTTCATTTTTTACTTTTTCTGTTTTTTTTTTTTTACTTATTTAGCTTTTTATTCAGCAGCTCTCAAGCTTGCAGTCTCAGTAATCTGGTTGCTGGGGTACAAGTTACCTAGCAACCATTCATTGATTTTAATAGGAGACTGGAATATGAATAGGAGAGGCCTGAATAGATAGAGGAGTAATAAAAAGTAGCAACAATAATAAATACGTAGCCTTACAGAGCATTGTGTTTTTTAGATACCCCATAGTCAGTGACCCCCATTTACCTGCTCATAGTCAGTGACCCCCATTTGAAAGCCAGAAAGAAACAGGATAAGAAGGAAAATAATTTAAAGAAAAACTATAAAAAAAAGGAAAAATGAAGACCAATTGAATAGTTGCTTAGGATTAGCCATTCTATATCATACTAAAAGGGGATGTTCATCTTTAAAGGAAAACTATACCCCCAAAATGAATACAGGAGCAACAGATAATTAGATATAAACTAAGTGGCACCTGACCAGAAATACTGCAGCTCTAACTGTAACATGAAGTGATCCCCTGACCAGAAATACTGCAGCTCTAACTGTAACAGGAAGAGATCACCTGACCAGAAATACTGCAGCTCTAACTGTAACAGGAAGAGATCACCTGACCAGAAATACTGCAGCTCTAACTGTAACAGGAAGAGATCATCTGACTAGAAATACTGCAGCTCTAACTAACAGGTAGAGATCACCTGACCAGAAAAACTGCAGCTCTAACTGTAACAGGAAGAGGTCACCTGACCAGAAATACTGCAGTGTATCCAAAAGCTGCTAAAACCTGGCTACCTGCAAAGAATCGGCGGATCCTAATACCACCTCTACTGTCCAGCGGGGTTAGCGGCAGGGGGTTGCATTCCCCTTTAAGTTCCGGCAATATTACTCTATTTAAGCCTTCTATTCTAGACCTGCTACACGCGGCTATTTACCTGCACCAAAGATTACTAATCGGCTCCCATTCAAGAGATGAATACGTGTGTAGTTCTAAGATGGCAAAGTCCAACCTGTAAAGGCACATTACACTATAGATCACTCTTTATTACAGGCATCTGGGAATTAACCAATTAACAGTTATCAGCCCATCGACCCCTGTTTATCTATTTCTACACAAAGTGGATCAGTGGGTTCACATGTAACTTCGGTGCTGCTAATGATTTACTCAATTTAACGCTGCGCAGAGCTCACTCTCTATTGCCAGTTTTCTATTTATGATTACCCAGTGGCACATGCTACTAAACAAGTATTTTATTATGAAAATTATTTATTTACATAGGGGTTTTATATAAGAGCCGTTTTATACAATATCTTTTTATAGAGACCTACATTGTTTGAGGGGTATAGTTTTCCTTTAAATTAACAGTGCAATGCAGGGAGTGATATTCTGACATAATTTACAATAGGGTTTTACTTTTTATTAGTTCAGGTTTTTCAACTATTTAGCTTTTTATTCAGCAGCTCTCCAGTTTGCAATTTTAGCAATTTGGTTGCTAGGGTCCAAATTTCCCTAGCGACCATGCACTTATTTTATTAAGAGACTGGAATGTGAACAGGACAGGTCTGAATAGAAAGTTGAATAATAAAAAGTAGCAATAATAATACATCTGAGCTTAAAGGAACACTTTTTTTTTTTAATGGGGTCAGTGACCCCTATTTGATAGCTGGAAATACAAGGTGGCGGTGGCAAATCATTAAAAAAACTAGAACAAATCAATAATGAAGTTGCCTAGAATTAGCAATTCTATGACATACTAAAAGTTAACTTGAAGGTGACCCACCACTTTAAAGGGATAATGACATTTTCAAAACACATCAGTTAATAGTGCTACTCCAGCCAGCAGAATTCTGCACTGAAATCCATTTCTCAAAAGAGCAAACTGACTTTTTTTATATTTAATTTTGAAATGTGACATGGGGCTAGACATATTGTCAATTTCCCAGCTGCCCCCAGTCATGTGACTAGTGCTCTGATAACCCTCAGTCACTCTTTACTGCAAGTTGGAGTGACATCATCCCCTCCGTTTCCCCCCCAGCAGCCTCACAACAGAACAATGAGAAGGTAACCAGATAACAGCTCCCTAAAGGTGGCCATACAGGGGCCAATAAAAGCTGCTGACAGACCAAGTCGGCAGCTTATCGGCCTGAGTATGGGGCCCAACGACGGACTTCACCGATCGATATTTGCCCGAAAGTCGGCCAGGTGTCGATCGGACGGGACTAAAACTTCCGTCGGATTGCAGCTGTATCTCTTTGTTGATGCGGTCCCGCGATCCAGCCACCGATATGGTCTCCATTATGATCCGATCGTTGGGCCCCAGGGCCCACAATCGGATCAGCCCGATATTGCCCACCTCAAGGTGGGCATTTCGGGGAGAGATCCGCTCATTTGGTGACATCGCAAAACGAGCGGATCTCTACGTGTACGGCCACCTTAACACAAGGTAACAGCTGCCTGGTAGACCCAAGAACAGCACTCAATAGTAAAATCCAGTTACCACTCCCAACTCCATCACTTACAAAAAAGTGAAGAAAAAAAAGGAAAAACAGCAGCCTGACAAAAAGCAGTTCCCTACTAAATTGCCGACACAAGTCACATGACTTAGGGCAGCTGGGAAATTGACAATATGTCTAGCCCCATGTCAGATTTCAAAACTGAATATTAAAACACACTTTCCATTTATATTTAGTAGAAGACTTTCAGGTGGTAAAAGCCACATATAAAAGATCAGTGGTACAAGCCAGACTGTACAGCAGCCTTGTGTGTAATACACATATAATATCATATAATGCATGCAGTGTCCAACTATAGTGCATCTCTAGAAGGCTCAGCTAATGCCCTCGCCCATAAAGCTTTGCACCCCAGCCTGAGGCAGATGCAGAGCATGGACTGTGTTGGGTGATGTCATAAACTTGGGGGGACAGAAGGCACAGTGGGGGTCAGGACAGCGTCTGTCACTTTAAGTAAATTTCCACCTCCTGTTGCCACTACAGACACCTTTTATAGGTGCACCAGCGATTCACCTGTCGCTCTATGCTAGAAACGCTCCGCTGCACAGCCATCTGCTTCTGTGCCCCAGCTTGTCAATTCCTTCCACTCGATTCACAGACTGCCCAATGCACGCGGCTCTGCATCAGTCCCGGATTTCATTAGAAATGAGAATATATTCCACTGAAGGACGGCTGAATCCAGCACTACCTGTTCCCTTATATAGGAACATAGCACGCTGGGTCTAAAACACAAAAGAGATAGACATCCATCAAGTCCAACCTTTTATAGGTGTTGTTACTAGGGATGCGGCAAATCCAGGATCCGGTATTCGGCCATTTTCAGCAGGTTTCAGCCGAATCCTTGAGTCTGGCCGAGCCAAATCCTAATCCAAAAAATCATGTGACTTTTCGTCACAAAACAAGGAAGTAAAAAGTGCAGCATACTTTTACCCGCCCCCAATTAATTTGCATATGCAAATAAGGTTTCTGATTCAAATTGGTATTCGGCCGAATCTTTCTCAACGGATACGGGGGTTTGGCCGAATCCAAAATAGTGGATTCAGTGCATCCCTTGTTGTTACCCTTTAAGTTAACTTGTAGCATGATGTTGAGAGAGATATTCTGAGACAATTTGCAATTGGTTTTCATTTTTTATTATTTGTCGTTTTTGTGTTATTCAGCAACTCTCCAGTTTGTAATTTTAGCAATCTGGTTGCTAGGGTCCAATTTCCCCTAGCAACCATGCAGTGATTTGAATAAGAGACTAGAATATGAATATAGGAGGGTCAGAATAGAAAGAGGAGTAATAAAAAGTAGCAATAACAACACATTTGTAGCCCTACAGAGAATTTCTTTTTTTAGATGGGGTCAGTGACCCCCGTTTAAAAGCCGGAAAGAGTCAGAAGAAGGCAAATAATAAAGGTTAATTGCGAAGTTGCTTAGAATTAGCCATTCTATAACATACTTAAAGTTACCTTAAAGGGGTTAATCAACTTCCAAACACTTTTCACATTTTTTTTTTTTACAATTATTTTTTTTTAAAGTATAAAGTTGAATGTTGGTGTCTGTGGTGTTTGAGTCTGACAGCTCAGTAATTCAAGGTGCAGACTCTAAACTGATACAATTCCTTACATTTAGTTGATCCATTTCTCAGCAGCATCTCTGGAGTATTAGTAACTATTGTATCAGTTCTAACAGCTGCCTGTAATGAAACCCAGAGATTCTGCTCAGCAGGGACAAAGATAAGAAATGGATCCATTAAATGTATCAGTTTAGAACAGTTTACAGGGTCGGCGACCCCCACTCCTCTCGGAGCTGCTTTAGAAGGTGATAAATGACACTTTACACTTTAATATTAGAAAAAGAGTCACATGTAGAAAATAGAAAGTCATTGGAAGAAATCATTATTTCTGGTGATCCATCTGAAAACAACTAGTTGTTTGAAGGAGGAACAAACCTGTAAAGAAACCCCCCCCCCCCC
>CM044431.1:11104292-11115059 GCA_024363595.1 Xenopus borealis
GGCAGCTACATTGCCGGTAAATTTGTAATTCCGGCCCCGGCCTTGGCTGGTGTTTTACCGCTAGGCCGGTAAAATACCGGCCGGGTGGCAACCCTACCTGCGCAGTATATTTGACAGGTAGGGGGCGTGCAAGGGTGTGTAATTTGGGGGTGTGGCCAAAAAGTGGGCATGGTTTCATAATTTTTTTGCCGTGCTGTGCGGGCCCCTGATTGGCTCTTTGCCCAGGGCCCACCAAGGCCTTCAAATGCCTGCAGCATAAATTTCATGCTGACAAAATATAAAAGATAATTGTGCCTGCAAAATATATTTACAATGTATAAATGTGGGGTTTACAAAACATATTTTGTGCCCTGAATAATGATGGTTGTAGCTCTCGGCTGCTGACATTTTGGTTGCTGGCGCCATCTAGCAGTTTACACAAGTGCAGCAACTTAAAAGGGTGGTTCACCTTTAAATTAATATTTACTATGTTTAGTAAGTTATAGAATGGCTAATTCTAAGCAACTTTTCAATTTCTATGTTTTATCATGTTTTAATGATCTGCCTTCTTCTTCTGACTCTTTCCTGCTTTCAAATGGGGGTCACTGACCCCATGTGAAAACAAATGCTCTGTACGGCTACAAATGCATTGTTGCTTTCTACCTTTTACTGCTTTCTATTCAGGCCTCTCCTATTCATATTCCAGTCTCAAGTCATTCAAATCAGTGCATGGTTGCTAGGGCATTTCGGATCTTAGCAACTGGACTGCTGAAATTGCAAACTGGAGAGCTGCTGAATCAAAAGCTAAATAAGACAAAAACTACAAACAATAAAAAAAGAAAACAAACTGCAAATTGTCCCAGACTATCACTCTCTGAATCATACTAATAGTTAATTCAACTGTGAACTTATTTAAAGGAGATGTCCGCTTGTAAATGAAAAAAATAAAATTGGGGGGAGACACAAATACATCCAATGTAAACACATCTCTGATTTATATTGATTATAAATGATCAGTGATGTTAAAGTTATTTGAAAATGATCTCTCCTCCAGGCAGACCTCCAATTGTCCCATTGCATTGCACACTCTTGTAGTTCTAGTCCATGAAGCCCCCCCCCCACCATAGCAGACCACAAAGTACAACTTGTAGTAAGATTCTTACCTTTCCTCAAGATTTAAGTGCCCAGGGCAATGTCTTGCAGGTTGGAACACCCTGAATGAGGCATTTCTGTTGTTTATCAGGGACCTCAGCTGGTGGGTTTCATGGTCTGAGTGTGAGCTCTAGGGATTAGAAATACTGAATAAGGCCGTCAGGGGAAACAGGGACTAGTGCAGTCAGGAGCCTGTGGTAAGGAGGGCCCACGAGACGGATAAGTGTTATTGGGAGGTAACGGACAAGGTTGGGGTGGCTCATGAGTTTGGGCATAATGGGGCTTGTCTGGCCAAACAGGAGTTTTCATTTTGCCCCCCATTCTACCTGTTGGTTAGGCCCTCAACCCTGTGGCCCAGGGGACCAATCCTATATAATAAAGTTGAAGTGTCTCTGCGTCCAGTCCCTGTGTCCGTGGAATTGCGCTACTGCGCATGTGCTGACAGACCGAATTTACCAGTTTTACAGTTTAATTTTAATACAGGCAGTGGAAGCCTGTGGAGAAGTGTATAAGGCAAATGCCTCTGTCCAGTGCTTTTAGTGTTCAATTCCCATTGAGTGATCATTTATGCTAGTGAAGTAGATAGACGCGCAACTTCGCACCCTTACGCTGTGGTGTGTTTTTTGTGTAACAAGGGAAAAAGAATCTTATCCTATATAGTTAAAAGAGAATGCACCTAAAAAGTGTCAGAGGTATGATTTACCTAAAACAAGGAGTTGAATAATTATAAAGTAGTAATAAACCCCCAGACACTTATACTCATGAAAACTAAATAAATAATTGATGCTTACCACACTTAGCTAAGATTCAGAAAGAGTTCATTCGCCAATTCATTAAAATACAAATACAGTCAATCATTAAATATAACGCTACCATAAACCTTAGTGATTAATGAATTATTATAAAAAAATATACAGTTAATTTGAAAGTGCTGTGTGCTTAGTTCCCAACAATCATGTTAAAAAAATATATATTTATATAACAAGGACCAAAACTGGTTATGAGGTGGACAAAATAAATAGTTTAGATTACTGTACCAATTAAGGTCAGTTCATGTGATTGTAGGTTATAATCATTACATATATTTATGGTGAGGTAGATGTGCAATAAATTAGTTATATAAATTAGATGTGGAAGGCTAAAAATTAATTACTACGTTACTAATATAATTAGGTGCAGCTCAAGGAATTCCTTTTATATCTGCATTCGAAAAACAGTGGGAAAAGGAAATGGGAAAGAAGTGGAGAAGTCCCAACAGTACTACTACCTATTTTATTTCTAAACCCTGGGACCCCACGGTGGGAGCACGGCAAGCGATGTGGACTGTGGTCTCAAATTTTAACTCTGACTATCTCAATGGAGAACTAATCTTCCCTGACAGAACCACAAATCTCACAACGCCATGTAAACAAGAAGGTATAGAAGGTGAATGCGGTGAGGATTAAAAAAACTGTTAAAAAAAAAATTATAGAGTGAAATACTAATAAAATACAAGGTTTCAAACCATATGCTTCCACCTGTGTGGCGTGTTTTACCATTGTGGGTGATAGTCTGAAAAACGTAAATACGTTACTGTTCGCCGACCAGAGTGTAAATTTGCACGTTAGTGAATTTGCGCAGCGCAGGCAAAAATTCGCCTACAACAATTCTGTTTTTTATAAATGTTTGACTACATATGTTCTAGCACCCGTTAATTTAACGGGCTTAATGTCTAGTGGGTCAATAACTAAGTTCAAGTGTCTCTGCGTCCAGTCCCTGTGTGCGTGGAATTGCGCTACTGCGGATTTTCCCCACGGACCGTCTCTGGCGAATTTACACTAGCGAAGTAGATAGACGCGCAACTTCGCACCCTTACGCTGTGGCGTGTTTTACCATTGTGGGTGATAGTCTGAAAAACGTAAATACGTTACCATTCGCCGACCAGAGCGTAAATTCGCACGTTAGTGAATTTGCGCAGCGCAGGCAAAAATTCGCCTAGAACAATTCTGTTTTTTATAAATGTTTGACTACATATGTTCTAGCGCCTGTTAATTTAACGGGCTTAATGTCTAGTGGGTCAATAACTAGGGAATAACTTTTGGGAAGGAACTTATGTCACCCACCTGTCCAACAGCTCATACCTAAACCAAGTGTAGCCATGTCTGCTTTTCTCTTTGCTGATATTACTCAGGGAAGGTGAAGCTAATGATGTAGGTGCTGTTTGTGTTTTCCATCATTACAATAATCTTATAATCAGAGTGGGTCATATTTCTGCCACCCTCTTCTTGTCTGTCCCCTTTCTTTGAACAACTGGCTGGAGAGGGAGTAGGGTTGCCACCTTTTCCTAAAAAAAAAATACCAGCCTTCCTATATATATGTTTATCTTTTTTTCTTATTAATAACATTGGGATTAACCATCAAAAATACCATCCAGGCCTGTTAAATACCAGCCAGGTGACAACCCTAAGAGGGAGGTATCCAACATTTTACCATCCCCCCCACCACCTGCCCTCCCAGTTTGCTGCCACTTCCATGTACTTACATTTCTCCTGCAACTGTCATCGGGAGGGGATGGTGTAGTTTGGGTGGGCATGCCTGGGTCGGAGGGGCCCATGAAGTCCAGGGCCTGCTGGTGTCCCCAGTGCAACACTGCTCTAGTATGAAAATATTAAAACCTACAAGAACATGAAGGTGCTTATCAGTCACCCCATGGACTGCCCTCTCATTGAACAGGAATTCACCCGTAGATGATGCATGAATTGTTTCAAAAGGTCTTGCTCCATTATTATTTGCCAGTCTTGAAGCGTTCACCCTGGGAAAATCATCAGAACACAAGCTCAGTAACTGGGTGTGGACATGGGTTCGAATCCCATCCTCGTCGCCATTTGTTGTGTTTGGTAGCCGAGGATGAGGAGAGTATATAGGGTTGCCACCTGTCCGGTTTTGAACCGGACAGCCCGGTATTTTGAAGGGCTGCCCGGTTCAATGCTTCCTGCCCGGTTTTCCATATAAGGAAAACCGGGCGGGATTAGCTTGATTGACGCCGCGATCGGCCAATCGGCGATCGCGGCATCATAGCTCCGGCCCGTGATGTCACGGGACCGCCCACTGACGTCACGGGACCGCCCACTGACATCACGGGACCGCCCCGTGACGTCATGGGACCGCCCCCCTGTCCGGCTTGAGCCACAGGGAACGGTGGCAACCCTAAGAGTATATCAGTGCTTTATTAGCAGGTCATGCAGCCATTACATAACAGCAGCAAGTCTTACTTTCACTTTCAAGTTGTACAGAAAGTCCTATGTATGCACAGTGCCACCTGCAGGCCATTTGTATAAACACCACAACCATGTGTAGCGTAATTCAGAGGCAACTTCTCATATTTTACAAATTAACTTTGCTTAAAGGGCTTTTCCACCTTCACTGTAACTTTTAGTATGACATAGAAAGTTATATTCTGAGACAAGTTGCAATGGGGTTTGTTGATTTTTTTTTATTTATGAAGCAAAACAAATAGGTGAGGGAGTAGGGGGTGTGAGAGGGGGAAGTGTGGTTGGTGTGAGCAGGTGGTAGTGTGAGTGGTGGAGGTCAGGGTTTGTGTGCGGCCAAAGGGCACTTCAGGTTGAAATCCAGCCCTGGCCAGACTTGGTGGCACCTCAGACAGCAGAACTTTCGGGGTGACTCAAGCTCATGCAGCTGGTGTCAGACTTGAGGGCCCCCCCAGTATTGCTGCCTGAGGGCCCCACACCAACAGAGTCACCAGCTGCAGCTCCTCCATACAGCCGCTACCACCCCTGCTGTCACACAGAGCAGACCTCAATTTCTCCTTGTGGCCAGAATTGGGGTAGGGGGGTCAGCTAGCCCCTACATGTGCCAGCAGGGGGGGGGCTACAGGGCCCACCAGGCTTTTTCCAGTGTCCCCAGTCCAACCTTGTATGCAGCATGGACATAGCTTGAGAATGGGGGTTCACCAGTCTTATTTCTCAGCTGCAGGGAAAGGTCTAGGGTTACCCCCTGGCCGGTATTTTACTGGCCTAGCCAGTTAAAATGACGGTTGATGCCAATGTTATTAATAGAGAAAAATATATAGGAAGGCCGGTATTTATTTCCAGAAAAGGTGAAGTAGCAAAGTACAAAAATGAAGAGCAAAGACTTTGCACCCTGTCCTGTGGTTAGTGCCCAAATAAGCAGCTGTTTGTCCTGCCAGAAAGGAGTTTCCCCTTTAAAGCCACCCTGACCTGTACGTCAATTTCCCCCCCCCCCCCAAATAAAGGGAGAGGTTTTGTTTCTGAATCAGTTATATGCGCCTGATCTTTGTAATAAAGTTCTTACAAACTGTCTGCCCACCAGGTCCTGTTCAAAAAGAATCTGTCTGCCAGCATTATGTAAAATTTTCATTTTCGCTGTTTTTCCCTTTTAAGTTTTCGGTTTGCTCAGGACTGACTGGGGAAGTGGGAAGATGTTATCTGGGATGTCGCCACTAGAGATCTCACTGGTGTGGAGTAAAGTGAAATGGATCTGGGAAGTTTGTTGGGGCCTATACAACATGATTGAATACGCAGTAAATTTCAAAGCTTAGAACCTTAGAACTATGTAAGTGAGTGACCCTTTTGCCCCAGTTTTTAGCACAGACAGGCAGTACTGTTTCACAGGCTGGATGGGCACTCCAGTTTCATGCATTTGCAGTTTAAATATGTTTAGATAATACAGAGCATGCTGGGAGTTGTAGTCCAGCTTGATACCCCCTCCATTACCCAGTTTACTTCTTTTTTTTTTTTAGCACTACACCTGTGGCTCTTGATCTCTACCAAACACTGCACTTTGCTGAATAATGAAAAGGTCAACTCTAGGGCAGACTTAAAGGAACAGTAACACAAAAAAAATCAAAGTGTTTTAAAGTAAAGAAAATATCATGTAGTGTTGCCCTGCACTGGTAAGACTGCTGTGTTTGCTTCAGAAACACTACTATAGTCCATAGGTAGGTAGAAATGGCGGAAATTGAAAAACGGCTATATGGCACAGGATAAGTAATGGATAACAGATAACATTATGTTCTACAGAGCTTATCTGCTGTGTAACTTGAGCCTTTTCTCCTTTGACTAGTTGCCCCCATGGCTACACAGCAGCCCTAGCCTTATGTATACCCTGAGGATATTGGCAGTGGATGGTACAGTTAGTCCAGTTATACCTGCTTTAGAGCAGGACGTAGTGATGGGCGAATTTCGTGAATTTCTAGCAGAAATTCAAGAAACGGCGAAAAATTCACTAAACACTGCTGCGTCTCGTTTTGGACGCGGGCGTCCGTTTCTGGACGCCCGTGTCCATTACCAGCGTCGAAAAAACCAGCGTCCACTCTAAAACAAGACACCAGTGAAATGGGATGATGTAGGTGTACAAGGGTGAAACTATAGACGAATCAGACTCTGCGGCTGCAGGGGGGCCCCATGAGGCCCTAATCATATACAGTTTCAATAAATATTGGTAAAACAAGTCAACCTCTAAACATTTTGGGGGGCTGATCTAGCTATTTTTTTTTTTACCATTAAAAACCACTAAATTGTATTATGTTCTTCTCTCTCGCTGTAGATATGGCAATTTGTTTAAAAGGAAATAAGATTTGAGATAGCTCATTTATACAGGGGGATCATCTGTCGACTGGTCATTTGTTTGACTTCTAGTGATGGGCGAATTGGCGGCGCTTCGCAAATGTTGAAAAATTTTCGATATGCTGCCACGTCTTGTTTTGGATGCCGGCGTTTGTTTTTGGACGTGGGCGTCCATTGCTGGCATTGAAAAATGGGCTTCGGCGTCCGTTTTTTGGACGCCGGCAATGGGCACTGGCGTCCAATAACGGACACACGAGTCCAAAACGAGTTGCCAGCGAATTTTCGCCCAGCGAAATTTCGGGAATTTATTCGCCTGCGGCAAATAGCGGGAATTAACCGCAAATTTGCCGCAGGCGAATATATTCGCCCATCACTGTTGACTTCCTTTTTCTCCAGAAGCAAGAAATTGGAAACGGAAAATGGTTTCAAGTGGTTGTTTTGTGAAAAAAACTTAGATATTGCTTCATTAAAGGGTTTATTGACCTTTTTCAGTTCAGTTGGTTTCCCCAGAAATAAAGACTTTATACAATTACTTTCTATTTGTAATGTGTGACTGTTTTTCCAATATTGAAGTTTAAAGTGTCATTTTTCTCCTTCTAAATCAGCTCTGGGAGGAGGGGTCGCCGACCCTGTAAATGTGGTTGCAACCTTTAAAATTGTATTTTACCAGCAGTGTTGGGGGGGGGGATAAAGGGGCGTGTTGTGATGTAAAAGGGGCGGCACCACAACACAACCCCAGAAAAGAAAGATATGTTTTTAGTGGGTTGGGGCAGCCAGGGGCCTTTAGTAGGGGTATTACAGATTTACTGGCAGCTACATTGCCGGTAAATTTGTAATACTGGCCCTGGCCTTGGCCAGTTTTTTACCGGCTAGGCTAGGCTTTTCTGGAAAAAAAATACCGGCCTTCCTATATATTTATCTTTTTTTTTCTGTTAATAACATTGGGATCAGCCATCATTTTTACCGGCCAGGCCGGTAAATTACTTGCCGGGTGGCAACCCCATCTGTAAACTGTTTTAAATTGATACATTTAGTTGATGCATTTATTATCTTTGTCCCTGCTGAGCAGAATCCCTGGGTTTCATTACAGGCAGCTGTTAGAATTGATACAATAGTTGCTAATACTCCAGAGATGCTGCTGAGAAATGTATCAACTAAATGTTGCAAAACTGTATCAGTTTAGAGTCTGCACCTGAATTACTGAGCTGCCAGACTCAAACACCACAGACACCAACATTTAAACTTAGATTTCGAAAAAATGTTAAGAAAAAAAAAAATAACAAATAGAAAGTAATTGAAAAAAAAAAGTCTTTATTTCTGGGGAACAATCTGAAAACAACTGAACTGAAAAAAAAAGTGTTTGGAAGGTGACTAACTTTTTAAAACACCATGCGTGCTAATCATTGAGGTTGAAATGGTGGGTATGCCGCACCTTTAAAACTCTTTATGCTTTACATGCATTGTCATTACAAAGGCGGGTGACGTTTTTTGCTGTGCCTTTAAGTTTAGTTAGGGAGGAACGCTGCCTATTTATTCCTCCAGTTCAGTACAGTAGTGACAGGTGCAGGCAGCCAATGAGCTGAAGAGGGCGTCGTCCTAGAAACTGTCAGCCTTTCAGACTGCAGGACGTGGGGTGGGTGTGAGCATCTTGGGGTGTTTGTACCATAATCTTTACCAGGAAGTCCCCTGAATAAAGAGACAGCAGAGACGGATACATTGTATCTGCTTCTGGCTCGGTAGCAAGTACCATATCCCAGCAGGTAAGTAGCTGCTAGCTGCACAGACCCCAACATACATATATATATATCATGAAGGTTAGTTTCCCTTTTTTTAGCCTCTGGACATGGAACGCATTTCATGCAGTGGGTGATTATAGTTGCAGGCCCTAGATCTTCCCTCCGGTTTCAGGGGGTCCAGACTGCCAATCAGGGTAATAACAAGACCTCACCCTCACAGGCCAACAGCAAACAAGAGGGGGAGAAGCAGAGATTTCATATACAGAGAACTCCACTGGAAATGTGTCGTTGGGAATAGGTTCCATGTTGTTCTCCTACTGAGAATATGAGCCGGAGGGGGCTGGAGTTCTTTCCACCGACGGATAAAGCAAAGGAGTTTACAGTATACAAAGGACAAAGTCTGTTCCTGATAAAGCCAATGCAGATATTTCCTAAAGAACTATTGCTATGGCCATAAATGAATAACAACGTTGCTTTGCTCGAAAGGAACGCGGAAAGGAAATTGATTCGTGTGCATTTAACCCTGCTGATTCCTTCATGATGTTTATGATGTAGTTTTTATTTCTAAACGACTCCGCTTACACTGCAAATAATTCACTCTACAATATAAAATGTCATTCCTGAACCAGCAAGTTAGTTGTAATATTGGTGTGTAGGTGCATCTCAGGTCATTTTGCCTGGTCATGTGATTTCAGAAAGATCCAGCACTTTAGGAGGGAACTGCTTTCTGGCAGGCTGTTGTTTCTCCTACTCAATGTAACTGAATGTGTCTCAGTGGGACCTGGATTTTACTATTGAGTGCTGTTCTTAGATCTACCAGGCAGCTGTTATCTTGTGTTAGGGAGCTGTTATCTGGTTACCTTCCCATTGTTCTGTTGTTAGGCTGCTGGGGGGGAGGGAAGGGAGGGGGTGATATCACTCCAACTTGCAGTACAACAGTAAAGAGTGATTGAAATTTATCAGAGCACAAGTCACATGACTTGGGGCAGCTAGGAAACTGACAATATGTCTAGCCCCATGTCAGATTTCAACAGTAAATTTAAATAATAAAAAATATGTAAAAAGAAAAACAAAAATATGATTGGATTATGGGAGGCACCCAGACTAACTGATTGGTATTGCCCTGTTGGCTTTTTGTGAAGGGAATATAACATTACGGGGGGCGGGGGGGTGGTATGGGGAGGAGATGACTTAAAGGAACAGTTCAGTGTAAAAATAAAAACTGGGTAAATAGATAGGCTGTGCAAAATAAAACATGTTTCTAATATAGTTAGTTAGGCAAAAATGTAATGTATAAAGGCTGGAGTGAGTGGATGTGTAACAGAACAGAACACTACTTCCTGCTTTTCAGCTCTCTAAGTCTGAGTTAGTCTGTGACTATAAGGGGGTAGGGTTGCCACCTTTTCTTGAAAAAAATACTGGCCTTCCTATATATTTATATTTTTTTCCTATTAACAACATTGGGATCAACCGTCAAAAATACCGGCCAGGTGGCAACCCTATAAGGGGGGGGCAATATGGGACATAACAGTTCAGTGAGTTTGTAATTGATCCTCAACATTCAGCTCAGATTCAAAAGCAACAGTTATGACCCATGTGCTCCACCCTCAAGTCACTGATTGGTTACTGCCTGGTCACCAGGGCAGGCCCGCCATCAGGGGGGGACTAGGGTTGCCTCCTGGCCGGTTTTTTACCGGCCTGACCGGTATTTTTGATGGCTGATCCCAATGTTATTAATAGGAAGAAAACCTAAATATATATATATATATATTTTTTTTTTTTTGAGAAAAGGTGGCAACCCTAGGGGGGGACAGGGGGGCCCAGCAGTGCTGCAATCTTCAAAGAGCCGGGCCCCCCTTACAAGCGCAGTAGCGTGCGCTCCAAAGTCCTGCAGCAGAATGTGGAAGTGCCGAACATTTGCGAAGTCCTGAAGACCCGAAGTCACGAAAGGAGCCGACACTGAAATCCTGAAGCGGCAAAAATACCCGAAGACCCGGGACACAGGAGTTCAATTCTACTGACACCAATGTGGGTTTTTTTTTCGGTAAGGCAACAAAGTCACCAATACTTACACCCCTCTTCACCAAAGTGCTTCCATCCAGAGCAGTAAATCTATAGTTGTAAAATGTAGGTGTGGATATTTATTAACACGACATGTTTCGGGCTTGCTTGCTCTTTATCAAGTGTATGATTTGATAAATAGAAAGCTCGAAACATGTCGTGTTAATAAAGGCTGGATAGCGCCCGCGGGATTTGAACCCCCGAGAGGGTTGAGCTGTAATACACAG
This sequence comes from Xenopus borealis, assembly GCA_024363595.1. Classification (NCBI taxonomy): domain Eukaryota; kingdom Metazoa; phylum Chordata; class Amphibia; order Anura; family Pipidae; genus Xenopus; species Xenopus borealis. Next base: position 11,115,033 of record CM044431.1, read on the forward strand.
TGAATTTGAGAAGGAACCGCTGAGCTA
>CM044431.1:11120769-11123269 GCA_024363595.1 Xenopus borealis
AGCACTATTAACTGATGCGTTTTGAAAAAAACCTGTTTTCCCATGACAGGATCCCTTTAAGGTACAAAGATCCAAATTATGGAAAGATCTCTTATCCGGAATACCCCATGTCCTGAGCATTCTGGATAACCTGTGCAAATAAAATAAGTCTGAATGCTCTTTATATATAATATCACTACTGTAACAGCTCCATCGTTGTTAATACTGACCCAAATTCAGAACATCTGACTGACACTCACATATGGGTCCAAGACCAATTATCAGTCTGCTGAGAAGCCATTCTAATGGGACAAGCTCATTCATTGGTCCCTGAGCTCTAGATGAACAGGCCTGAATGGTACAGAGCTTCGTAAAATCTGTACAGGTCATTCCATATAATAACATTGTAAAAACTGTAGGTCATTTTTTTTTTCTTTTAAAGGAGCAGTTAAGGCAAAAGTATGAACTCAAAGGCAATCAAAATGCAATCTGGGAATTCGTTAATGCCTTAAGAAAAAGGGATGGATGGGTGGGAGAGCTTCTGCATGCCCTAAGAAAGTGCAAAATGTATAATCTAGCGAATCAGCTGGAGGAAGAATACAATAAACATCTTATAAAACGTGAGTACGACTGCACATTAATGAAAGCCGCATGAAATCCTTGTTCTTTGCATGTGCTGACAAACAAAACAAGCTTTGTGGCATCTTACCATTAGTGATGAGTGAATTAATTCGCCATATGTGAAAATTTTTCGTGAAAATTCGCCGTGGACAAACGTCCATAATTATAAAAAGCACCCTTTGACTTTAAATGATAATCACACCTTAAAAGTAAGTGAATGTAAAATTGATGAGGGGGAAAATTCTAAAATCTTTTGCAATGCACACTCATTATTTATTGTTTTTTAATTCCAAGATATTAAGGGATACATGTGCTGTTAATATGAATGAATTTTGTTACAACAGCGCCACCTGCTGGTCAGTTTCCCACCAGTCTGACCACCAAGTAGTCAAGGAAGTTGTCAGGGGAAAGAAAGAGGCTGCTCTGATGTTCTTCTGCTTAGGAAAATAATTAGAAACTTTTCTTACATCTTTCCTAAGCAGAAGAACATCAGCCTCTTTCTTTCCCCTGACAACTTCCTTGACTACTTGGTGGTCTGACTGGTGGCCAGCAGGTGGCGCTGTTGTAACAAAATTCCTTCATAGTGCCAGTACATTTAATATATTGGAATTAAAAAAACAACAAAAAATTAATGTACATTGCAAAAGTTCTTAGAATAGCACTCTCATCAATTTTGCATACATTTATTTTTAAGTTTACTTATCCTTTAATGGCAACTTACGCCGTAATTAGGGTTGCCACCTGACCGGTATTTTACCGGCCTGGCCGGTAATTTTGATGGTTGATCCCAATGTTATTAATGGGAAGATAAATCTATAGGAAGGCCAGTATTTTTTTCACGAAAAGGTGGCAACCCTAGGTACTGACATTAGCAGCACTTGCGGCTGCCTTCAGGGTCAGACTGGGGGGCCCGGGGCTCCCCCTCTGGTTGTCCAGGACCCCCCTTCCCGCCTCCTCTCTGGTTCCCCCTGCCTCTCCTCCCCTCTTCACCTATTGCAGCGCTGCGTGGTACATAGGCACTGACGTCACTGCCTGGCACACTGGGCGGAGTGCACCACTGCACATGCGCGCCCAGCGCCGCACTTCATCGCATTTTTATTTTCACATTGATTGGGAAAGGGGGGGGGACTGGCCCGGCTGCCTTTATACCCACCTCTGCTGGCCATTGACCAATCCCAACCTGCCAACCTTCCCATGTTAACTTCACGGCTAAATGCTGCTCTGTCCGTTTCGGAGAGATTATTTGCCTGAAGAAGAGATTTGTTGCTGGGTGACTAATCTCTACTGAATCTTAACTTGAGCCACCACCTTAATGCATTTTGAGTAAGAAAAATTGTTGCACACATAAAAATAAATTGCATGTAAAAACCCCCATTGACCCATTGAAGTTTTGCAAATTTTTCAGTGAGGGTTATCACTACTTTCTATCCATATCTATGCCTGTTACTCAATACCACCGGGGCATGGGAATGTCTGTGCCAAACACATTTAAAACCCCAGTGCTGCGAGGCTCATTAGCAACCAGTTTGGAGGCCCGCTGCACGGCTATACAGAGCATTCTGCAGCACGGCGATGGGATTGTGTGTGTGTGTTAGAAGATAGGAATGTGGCATTAGTTATAGCAACTAAATATGATTCTTAGTAAGAAGATTTCTGTTGTTTTTTTAGGTCCTTCACAACCTTTTCAATCTCCAGCTGCACCAGGAAGGATTGCTCTGGCCAGAGCGGATATAGATAATGGCAACTATCAACAACCAGCTTCTCTGCCTTGTGGGCCCACGAATATTCAAAAAGAAGCTTTCTCTAATCAAAGCCATGATGATTCTAGAATTAACTACAATCCAAAGCAGCCCCAGGCAATTTACTCGCCAGATGTAAATCTGCCACCACATCAACAAAA
>CM044431.1:11125769-11138676 GCA_024363595.1 Xenopus borealis
TAAACAAAAGATTCTAACATTTTTAAGGAGCCCAAATCTCCACAATCTAAGAGATCAACTCACAGATTATTGTACAGTTGCATTTTCAATTGTCTTTACACATTTTAACTTATAGCTGTGCACCTGCTTGCCCCGCCCCTTTTGTGGGTAAAACCCGACCCGCACTACACTACTGAGATCCAAAAGATTGGCTCATGGGTTCCAAAAGGGGTGGAGTTTGTGGGGTGTGGGTGGGGTTGAGGCGGCTCATGTATGGAGTTGACATAATTGCAAAGTGGCCATGGTAGATTGGGGGCACCACCCAAGGAGCCCAGATGACTTGTGGGCAAATAATATAGGCCCTATGGGGAGGAGGCCCTGATAACTGAGTAATATGGGGTCTGGAGATTACTGATGGTGGCAGTGGTGTAACTACCAGGGGTGCAGGGCCCATGGGACCTGTCAGAGCCACGTTAAATCTTATTGTGGGTGGGGACTTTTCAGCACAAGCTGAAGCTGGTTTTGTATAGGGGGCCCAGGTACACCACTGGATGGTGGCATTAAAGGGACTACAGTAATAGAACCCCCATTTTACATTTTTAAGGGGACCAAAAAAAAAACTGGTGTCAAATCTTGGAAAATGTAAAACCATGGAAATGCATTATACAGTAGAACCCCCATTTTACGTTTTTCAGGGGACCAGAAAAAAATGGTGTAAAATGAGGGAAAACTTAAAATCAGGGAAATGTATTATGCATAATATATAGGTGGGACCACAAAAGAACAATGTAAAATGAGGGAAAACTTAAAATCAGGGGATGTAAAATGGGGGTTCTACTGTATATTGATTGGGCCACAAAAATGGTGTAAAGTGAAGGGAAACTTAAAACCAGGGGATGTAAAATTAAAGTTTCACTGTATAAGTGTTGTTTATCCTGTTCATCTTCAAACACCATCAAGGGTTACACATCCTCTCTGGCCTCAACTAATAATCAACTAATAATCTACACCAAAGCATATCTATATGTTGCTTTTAGTTGCAGCATTAAAGGGGTTGTTCACCTTTGAGTTAACTTTTAGTATAATGCAGAGAGGGATATTCTGAGACAATTTGCAATTGGTTTTCATTTTTTATTGTTTGTGGTTTTATAGTTATTTAGCTTTTTATTCAGCAGCTCTCTAGTTTGCAGTGTCAGCAATTTGGTTTCTAGGGTACAAATTACCCTAGCAACCCTGCATTGATTTGAATAAGAGACTGGAATATGAATAGGAGAGGGACTAAATAGAATGATAAGTAATAAAAAGTAACAATAACAATATATTTGTAGCCTTACAGAGCATTTGTTTTTAGATGGTGTCAGTGAACCCCCATTTGAAAGCTGCAAAGAAACAGAAGAAAATTCCAAATCATTAAAAAACTATGAAGAATAAATAATGAAGACCAATTGAAAAGTTTCTTAGAATTGGCCCTTCTACAATATACTAAAAGTTAACTTGAAGGTGAACCACCCCTTTAAGGGTCTGTTCACCTTTGTGTTAACTGTTAGTATGATGTACAGAGCGATATTCTGAGACAATTTCCAGTTGGTGTTCAGTTTTTATTGTTTGTGGTTTTTGAATAATTTAGCTTTTTATTCAGCAGCTCTCCAGTTTGCAGTTTCAGCAATCTGGTTACCAAGGAACAAATTACCTTAGCAACCATGCACTGATTTCCATAAAGACTGGAATATGAATAGGAGAGGCCTGAATGGAAAATGTGTGATTAAAAAAATAGCAATAACAACACATTTGTAGCCTTACAGAACATTTGTTTTTTTTGGATGGGGTCAGTGACCCCCCATTTGAAATCTGGAAAGAGTCAGAGGAAGAAGGCTAATAATTAAAAAACTTAAAAAAAAATTAAAAGTTACTTAGAATCGTCTATTCTATAACATACTAAATGTTAACTAAAAGGCGAACCACCCCTTTGAGTCATTAATAAACAGTTTTTATTTGTTTCAATCAATAGTTTAATAAATGATACATTTTGCTTTTTTATAGGTATCTGACTCTCCTCCTTTAACCTCCACATCTTCTCCCTCGGCCCTGAATTTAGAGCGACCACTGTCTAATACCCCAAGGGACCCTGATATACGACAGGTGAGATTCTATGTGGGGGGGGGGATTCCAGGGGGGGGGTTTAAATGTAGGGTTGAATACTAAATAAATGATTAAGTAGAATCAATATATTGGTGATCATTTTCACATATGATTTAATGGGGGTAGCATTTTCTAATTTGTTGAAATATAAACTCCAGTACATGATATTGATTTATACGTTAAATGTGTTGCAGAAACAGCAGCAGAGGCCCCCTGGTTCACTGGATGCAAATCACTCTGCCAGTGGAGGACGTCACAATGATGTTCTAAGGGTGAGATCAACAGACCAGTGCCAAATGCCCTATATCTAGATAAGAGGTTCCCAACTTTTTTTTACTTGTGAGCCACATTCAAATGTAAAAAGAGTCTGGGAGCAACACGGCTTGGGGGTGCCAAATAAGGGCTGTGATTGGCTATTCGGTAGTCCCTATGTCAGCCGTGTCCAAACTTTTTCCAACAAGTGCCAGATTTGGTGAGGTGAAAATGTGTGGGGGCGACCATTCAGCCTGAGATTCTTTTAACCATTAACATCATTTAACTCATTTAAACAAGGAATCGCCAGGCCTGGATTTGTGGTGAACCACATAGGCCCAGGCCTTGGGCGGAAATATTTAGGGGCGGCAAGCTGCCCAGCCGCTCTATGGGGAGCACCAGGGACGCACTGCTCCGGCGTTAGCGTGTGGCCTAGAGGTGCCCGGCAAATCCGCCGCTGGGAATCTCGTAGCCGTAATATTTGGCCACATTAGTGAAATTATCTGCCACTTGGTCTATTCTGCTGCCTGTGTGCTGAAGTTGTTAGCAATAGACACACATTATTATTCATTTCATGATGGAGGCTGAGGGCCGGTGTAAATTTGAAAACGGGCCGCATTTGGCCCCCTGGGCCTGACTTTGGACATGCCTGCCCAGGACTGGACTGAGAATCAAAATAGGCCCTGGCATTTCAGGTACACAGAGGCCCAATCAGCCCACATAGAGGCCCAAACAGCCCCCACCAGCCCCCTAAATACTGACTTTCTATGGGACCTTATAGCAGCCCCTCTGGCATTTGCCCTAACCCACAGAATGCCAGTCCGGGCCTGTGCCTGCCCTATGTGGACAGGCAGCCTACAAGAGATTCTGTTTGGCAGAACACCTGGCTTTTATGCAACCAAAACTTGCCTCCAACCCTGGAATTAAAAAATAAACACATGCATTAAGGTCACTGGGAACAACATCAAAGGGATTGGTGAGCAACATGATGCTCCGGAGCCACTGGCTGGGGATCACTTAGGGTTGCCACCTGGCCGGTTTTTTACCGGTCTGACCGGTATTTTTGATGGCTGATCCCAATGTTGTTAATAGGCAAAAAACCTAAATATATAGTAAGGCCGGTACAGCAAACATTTTTGGGCCTGTATTCCCCGCCCACCCCCACAGTAAAAGGTCCATAAAGACATCAGCAGTGGTCAGGGACCCCCTACAAGTAAAAAAAAAACATTGGAGCCTGGGCCCCCATAAAAGTTTTTTTTTTTAAAAACAGTGGCAGCCAGGGTCCCCCTACAAGTTAGAAAAAAAGTTATTGGTGTTTAGAGCCCCCCATAAAGTTTTTTCTTTTACAAAAACATTGGTGGTCAGGGCCCCACCGACAAGTAAGAAAAAAAATTGGTGGCCAGGGCTCCCCTATAAATTGAAAAAAAACCATTGGCGCAAGCCCCCCCCCCTCCCATAAAAGTTTTTAAAAAAAACATCGGTGTTAAGGGCCCCCTTGAAAGTTAAAAAGAAACATTGGTGATCAGGGGGCCACAAAGAATATTTTAAATACAACATTGGTTTCCAGGGGTTTAATACATTTTTTTTTAAAAAAAGGTGTTCATTGGAACTTACCTTAGATTCTTTATGAGCATCTTTGACTCCTTTCGTGGCTTCGGGTCTTTCTGCAGTTTCGAATCTTCAGCTTTGGCTCCTTTCGTGGTTTCAGGTTTTTTCGCGGCTTCAGGAGTTCATTTGGCACTTCGGGTCTTCGTAGCTTTTCGGGACTTCCGCAGTTTGGCAGTGTATCACTTAATGGGGGCCCAGTTTATTCAAAAACTGCAGCACAGACGGGCCCCCCCTCAGGCCTGAGTCCGGCACAGTTGTACCCACTGTGCCCCTCTTATGGTGGCCATTGTTATATGGCAGCGTGAGCTCTATGGCATTTCTATATACTTTTCCTAAAGAGCTTGCTGTGAACATGGAACTGCACCCATAGCTTTGTTCTCTACGGTTCTGTGCCACGGAAAAGTCTCTTTTTGTAATCTGTGTTCCAGTCTCTGCCAACAACAAATAGTTGTGCGTACAAAGAATTTTGTGTGAATTTTGTATTCCTTCTGATCTGAGCACAGGTTTAAAATGTGTGCACAAAAGCATATTAAAGTTGCGGTTGTTCTTTTATTTGCCGACTACTAGTACGTGCTTTATATCATGATATTGGTGGTGACCTGATCGGGAAAGTTGCACTCATACCCTGAATTAAGCTGGCAGTGCCTTTTGGACATCTTATTACTTTCGTTTTTTTGACGTAGCCGAGAAAAAAATAAAGGGAACATTGCTCAGCAGCACTTCTTTATCTGGACGGTACAGTTTAGTATCGGAGACCTTTGCCTTACCTTCCTCCCTGTACTGTCCTGTTGTTGTGTTTGGTAGCCGAGGATGAGGAGAGTATAACAGTGCTTTATTAGCAGGTCATGCAGCCATTACATAACAGCAGTAAGTCTTACTTTCACTTTTAAGTTGTACAGAAAGTCCTATGTATGCACAGTGACACTTGCAGGCCATTTGTATAAACACCACACCTGTGATAAGGATTGGTCCCCCGGCATCATTATTTCTGTCTTAAAGTTATGTTTATATATATATCACGTCATACTTACTGATCATTGATTTATTTTGCTTTCTAAAGGTGTCCACAAATCGTCCATTAATCCCCGCTTCACCCGCTGCTGCCAGAAATTCAGACCGCACCCTGAGCAGCCCCCCTAGAGATCCTCATGTGCAAGTGGTGAGAGTTTATATTTTATAGCTTTTTACACTATAGTATAGAAGGAACGACCTAGTGGATTCCATCCATACAGTGACACACAAGGTTAGAAGTAACCCATCTGTAATTTTTAATATTCGTCCTTAAAGGGGTGGTTCACCTTCAAGTTAACTTTTAGTATATTGTAGAAGGGCCACTTCTAAGAAACTTTTCAATTGGTCTTCATTATTTATTTTTCATAGTTTTTTAATGATTTGCAATTTTCTTCTGTTTCTTTGCAGCTTTCAAATGTGGGTCACTGACCCCATCTAAAAACAAATGCTCTGTAAGGCTACACATGTATTGTTATTGTTACTTTTTATTACTTATCATTCTATTCAGTCCCTCTCCTATTCATATTCCAGTCTCTTATTCAAATCAATGCAGGGTTGCTAGGGGAATTTGTACCCTAGAAACCAAATTGCTGACACTGCAAACTAGAGAGCTGCTGAATAATAAGCTAAATAACTATAAAACCACAAACAATAAAAAATGAAAACCAATTGCAAATTGTCTCAGAATATCACTCTCTACATTATACTAAAAGTTAACTCAAAGGTGAACAACCCCTTTAAAGAACAAGTAAACGTTTTTTTTTTCTATCTCTAAATTTGCTCTAAACAGCCCCTCAAATTAATGTACCTTAGTCCCTGCTGCAAGTCTGCTCTGGTTTCTGTGTTATCAGCAGCTTGCTTCACCTTCTTCCTGGTGCAGAGTGAAGCCCCGCCCCATAGCTTTCTGAGCTGACCTTATATCTTGGACTAGTCCAGAAGATCATTTGCATATTATGACATAGCAGAGAGCAGTGTGTGTAGCAGCTTTTGCTTGGGGAAACTAGCTTACTAATGAAACACTGGCTCCCTCTTCCTCTCTATTGTGGAACAGCAGCAAATGGACTGCTCAGTAAACTAAGGGGCGGGGCTTCACTCTGCACCAGGAAGAAGGTGAAACAAGCTGCTGATAACACAGAAACCAGAGCAGACTTGCAGCAGGGACTAAGGTACATTAATCTGGGGGGCTGTTTAGAGCAAATTTACAGAAAGAAAAAGAAAAACATTTACTTTTCCTTTAACATGGTTGCCTTTCCCTGGACTCTTTAAGTTCCACAATGTCCTTTTTGTATAGTGGAAACCAAAACTGCATTGTGTGCTCTAATCAGGCCTTACTAGTGCTTTATAAATGGAAAGAGGGCCCCCCTACTCCTAGGAAACTATTCCCATTTATTGGTGGCTCTTGCTGCTCCCAGCTGGCATTGCTTGCTACAGCTAAGTCCATTATTGACAATAGCCCCTAGGCCCTTCTCCATCAAGGGTTCACCTAATTTACTCCCATTATGGGTAGAAGTACCTTCATACTAGGGATGCACCGAATCCACTATTTAGGATTCGGCCGAACCCCCGAATCCTTCCCGAAAGATTTGGCCGAATACTGAACCGAATCCGAACCCTAATGGGTGGGAAGGGGAAAACATTTTTTACTTCCTTGTTTTGTGCCAAAAAGTCACGTGATTTAGCTCCCTGGCCCTAATTTGCATATGCAAATTAGGATTCGGGTTCGGTTCGGCCAGGCAGAAGGATTCGGCCGAATCCGAATCCTGATCCTGCTGATAAAGGCCGAATCCTGGCCGAATCCTGAACCGAATCCTGGATTCAGTGCATCCCTACTTCATACTATCTAGTGTACAATGAATCATAGCTGTCATTTACGTTCTTAGTTTACCTGTTCATTCCCAACCCATCCTATCTGACCTCAACTTATCTACATAGTTTGTTCATCAGAGTATATGGACACACTGCTTTGAGTCCCAGCAATGAAATCATTCAAAAACAGACTTATTTAGGTCCAGTCCATACTATAATCCACTTTTTTTTTTTATAGGTGTCTCCATTAAACTCCACGTCTTCTACCTCCACTCAGAATGTAGACCGACCTCTATTTAACACCCCAAGGGAGCCTGACGTACGACAGGTGAGGTTTATTAATATATTTTATATATATTTATATTGCCCGCTGCTATTTACAAATAGTACAAATGAAATAGAGGGATCCCAGTGACATTTAAGATAATCACTAGTGATGAGCGAATCTGTCCCATTTCGCCAACAAATTTGCAAAACTGTGAAATTTCGTGAAATGCTTTGAAGTCAATAGGCGTTTTTTACGCGTGGGAATTTTCATGCAGGCATCAGTTTTTATTGCTCCAAATGCATTTAAGTCAATCGGCGTTTTTTTCTTATGGTGACTTTTTTTTCTCCAAATGCATTAAAGTCAATGGGCATTTTTTTAATGGGTGTTTTTCTCAAAATATTTTGCACATGCGAAATTCTGAGATTTGGTAATTTATTAATAAATTAACATTTTAATACTTGGATGAATTAAATCGTTCCGAAAACTTCCGAAATGAATTCAAATTGAATTTAAAAAACTCGATTAGGATTTCAATCAATTTGGAGCTATTTGCAGCCTTGAGTTGAAAAACTCAAATGTCAGGAGGGCTGCAAATAGTTCCAAATTGATCCCTGGACCTCTCCCAATGATGCAAACTGCAATTCTTAAGGGGCCACAGTATGATAAATCTCAAAATCTTGAACTCCCCAGTCGAATTGGACAGCTTTGACTATAAAAAAAAAAATGTGAAAATTTGAATTTTCAATTCAACCCTTGATAAAAGTCAATGGGCGTTTGTTCTTATGGCAACTTTTTTTTTCTCCAAATGCTTTCAAGTCAATGGGCATTTTTTTGGGGGTGTTTTTTCCTGAGATTTGCTGCAAATCCATGGCTGGCGAATAAATTCACTCATCACTAATAATTACTCTTTCCATGAATTAAGGTACAAAACCAACTGGACACAGGCATTGTCTGCTCCGAAGTAGGCTAGAAATGTTGTACAGGTATGGGATCCGTTATTTGGAAACCCGTTATCCATACAGCTCCGAATTATGGAAAGGCCGTCTCCATTTTATCCAAATAATCCACATTTTTTAAAATGATTTCCTTTTTCTCCATAGTAATAAAACAGAACCTTGTACTTGTTCCAAACTAAGATATACAGTGGAACCTCAATTTTACACCCCCTGATTTTAGGTTTCCCTTCATTTTACATTGTTGGTTTGTGGCCCCACCTATATATTATGCATTATACATTTTCCTAGATTTTACACCATTTTTTTCTGGTCCCTGAAAAATGTAATATGGGGGTTCTACTGTAATTCATCCTTATTGGATCAAAACCAGTTTATTAGGTTTATTTAATGTTTACATGTGCTTGTGTACCAGCCTGCAGCAACCGCAGCCCTTTAGCAGTAAAGATCTGTGTCTCCCCAGTAGATGCCCCAGTAGCTCCCCATCTTCTTTTCTACTGATTCACTGATTCACATGCTCTGTGCTGCTGTCACTTACTGAGCTTAGGGACCCACTCACAATATACACCTGATAGTGTCATAGAAATATAGTCACAATACACATCATTAATACACATCATTAGAAACCGGTGCAATTAGCTGCATCACAATTTAATAATCAGCAAGGTGTTTAGTGGCAACAGGGTTTCCTTCTCCTTTAAACAAATAGCAGCTTTCAACAGGCAGCAATTTTCCCTCTGACACATCTATAGTAACATTGACATCTGCAAACAGGACAAGTAGCTGTAAAGTTCATGCAATGCAGAATGCAGGTTTAGACAGGCACAACATACTTTGATAAAAAGTTTTGCTGGGGTTGAGCACTGTAATGATTAAAGGGGTTGTTAACTGTCAGTATGATGTAGAGAGGGATATTCTAAGACGATTTGCAGATGGGTTTCACTTTTTATTATTTGTGGTTTTTGAGTTATTTAGCTTTTTATTCAGCAGCTCTCCATTTTACAATGTCAGCCATCTGGTTGCTAATCCCCCCTAGCAACCATGCACGGATTTGATTAAAAGACTGTAATATAAATAGTAGAGAGGCCTGAATAGAAAGAGGAGTAAAACAAAGCAGCAATAACAATAAGGGGCAGATTTACTATCGGTCGAATCCGAGGGTGAATTAACCCTCAAGTTTGACCAATCGAATTGTGGTCCAATTTAAAACCTTCAAATTCGAATATCGAATTTGAAGGTTTTTACCGCAATTCGATCGATCGATTAAATCATTCAAATCGAGCGTTTGGAACGATTTTAACAATTCGAATGATTTTTTTTTTTTATTCAATCCAAAAAACTTAAAAAAAAACCCTAGCTTCCCATAGGGTTTAATAGTAACTTGGTAGGTTTAATCTGTCGAATTTAAATTTAAAGGGCAAGTTATTCGACTGTCGAATATTCAAACTGAATTTTATTAGCATTATTCGAATCATTCGATTCGATCGAATTTTCAAAATTCGATGGTCGAAGCGGCCTCCAAAAATATTTGAAAATTCTTATCATTCATGTGAATTTAGTAAATCTGCCTCTAAATGTCCAGCCTTACAGAGCATTCATTTTTATATGGGGTCAGTGACGCCTATTCAAAAGCTGGAAAGAATCAAAAGAAGATGGCAAATAATTAAAAAAAAAAAAACTATACAATATAGATCATGAAGACCAATTGAAAAGCTGCCTTGTATTGGCAACACTATAACATATTAAAAGTTAATTCATAGATGAACCACCCCTGTAAGATGAGTTCAGGAGAGGTGGTTAGGAACAAAAAATAGGATCAGACAACTACAGCAGCGTGCTATCTCTTCATTGGCTGTTAGACTGGAGCATGTGTTTAATAATCTGAGCTGAGAAGAACTAAGCATGCTCAAAAATCAACAACCAAAGCAAATTCCTGAGGGAGGGGGCAGAGTGGGTTAGAGGAGGAGAAGGATTTCTAAGTGGTTAAGGAGAGACCGCAGTCTTACTGCTAATCTTTGAACAACCAGAGTGGCAATTATATAAATATTTCAAAGAGGGTGTTCACTGATTACATTTTTGTGGAGGGAGTTTGCATGTCCATTAAAACCAATGATCAAGTCCTACTTAACTGGATGGACGTTGCAGTATATTTAGAATACAACAAGATGACTTTCAGTCCTATAGCAATCTGAGTCCCTGTGAAAACAAGGAGAATATCAACAATGTTTGCCCACGGCTCTTCAGAAGCTCCTGTGGTTTATTGGTTGCCTTTCAGTAATATAGGACTCCACTGATGCATTACAAGGCAGAATTGCATGCAATATCATTATGATGTAATAGTGCATTCCAATATCATTATGATGTAATAGTGCATTCCAATATCATTATGATGTAATAGTGCATTCCACCAGTACCATCTGTAGCGTCATAAGCAGTTCCACTAAATACAGCATATGTTACAAAATAACATTCTAACAGTATGGAATAGGAGCAAAGTGTTTAAAAGTAAACTCACTTTACTGATGCTGCACTGTGTATTTTTGCCCTTAAATATGTTGCAGAAACGTTTTCCGAGTCCCAGTGGTTCACCAGACGCAATTTCGTCCAGCAATGCAAGTCGCCGTGATGTTTCAAGGGTGAGATATCATAGATGGATTGGCTACAAATGTCCAGGTTTAGCTGAAAGATGAATTCTGGACAAAAAATTAGTTTAGCCAGTGGCATTACATGCCGAGGGCAAATTTTTGAATTCATGTGTGTTTTTAAAAACTCCCCTAAACTCCCATAAATTCGGAATTCGATCAATCGTAATTTTCACGGTCGGCACCCAATACCAGAACAAGTGCCAAGCACCCTGGTCTTGGCTCGTGCTTCACCAGTAGTGTGACCACCTTTGGCTTCGGGAGGAGCCCTCAGCTACTCAGATGCCACCTGGACTTATACGAGAGGTGCAGAGCAGGAGTTCTGGCCAGCAACGGGGCACGACTGTAGATAAGTCTTTTAAGGCCGATGGTCACGGTACAAGAAGGAGTAGGCAGGTTCGTGGTCAAACAGGCCGGGTCGAGGCAGGCAGATAACTAGGATCGTCAGGCAGGCAAGGGTCAAAACCGGGTAATCAATCAGAAGGATGAGGCAGAATCAGTAGTCAATAACAGGCACGGGTCAGGATACAGATATTCAGAATAGTCAAAGCCAGGCAGGGTCAAAAACAGGAATCAGGAACAAACAGAAGCTTAAGCACAGATACAGGCACCAGGAATAAACCTATCACGGGCAGTAAACAATTTCCAAAAACCCCTTTAAATACCCCTTTAATTTTTGAATTTGGCGCCAGCGCGCATGCACCTTTAAGAAGCGGAAGTGCGCGCCGCGCGCACACTAGGAAGTCCGGCAGCAGGGAGGACAGAGCGGCGTGGCGGGCGTCCCCGTCGCACCACTAGACCACCAGGGTAAGATTTCCTGACAGTAATTAATTGATAAAATCAAATTTTTAAAATTTGGATGAATTAAAATCGATCCAAAAACTCGAATCAAATTGAATTTAAAAAAACTCTATTTGGATTTCGATCAATTAGGAGCTATTTGCAGCCTTCCTGACATCCGAGTTTTTTGCTATTTGCAGCCTTCCTGACATTCAAGTTTTTTTTTCTGAGAAAAAACTCGAATGTCAGGAAGACTGCAAATAGCTCCAGATTGATCCCACTATTTTCAATTCGGCCAAACCACTGTGTCACGGTCGGTACCCAACACCAGACAAACATCAAGCACCCTGGTCTCGGCTCGTGCTTCACCAGCAGTGTGACCGCCTCTGGGCCTCGGGAGGAGCCCTCAGCTTACTTGGATGCCACCTGGACTTAAAGGAGATGTGCAAGATAAGGGTTCTGGATAAGCAGAGGGGCACGACTGTAGTTAGAGTCTATAAGGCCATAGGTCACTGTACAAGCAGGAGAAGACTGAAACGTAGTCAGACAGGCTGGGTAGAGGATGGCAGATAGCAATGATCGTCAGGTAGGCAAAGGGTCAAAGGTAATCAATCAGATGGGATGAGACAGAATCGAATTCAGATAATAGGCGGGAGTCAAACCAGGAAGTCAATCAGGATAAAGCAGAATCAAAGTCTGTTTCAGGCAAGAGATCAGAGTAATCAAAGCCAGAAAGGGTCAAACACAGGAAATCAGGATAAAAAAAAAAATACAAGCTCAGAGCACCAGGTATAGGAAACTATAACGGGCAATGATCAAATACAAATTTCCCTTTAAATACTTTCAAATTTCATGCCATTGTCTGCTGACGTAGACACGCCAGCATGCATGCGCCTACAAAATACGGAAGTGCACGCCGCAAAAACACTAGGAAATAGCGGGCACAGAAGAGGAGCGGCGCAGCGGGCGTACCCGCCGCACCACTAGGGTTGCCACCTTTTCCTGAAAAAAATACCGGCCTTCCTATGAATTTCTAATTTTTTTTACTATTAATAACATTGGGATCAACCATCACAAATACAGGCCAGGTGGCAACCCTACGCACCACTAGACCACCAGGGTGAGGTTTTATTACACACTGAATCCTTCCCAAAAGAATTGGGCCACATACTGAATTGAACCAGGAGGAAAAGGGAAACATTTTTACTTCCTTGTTTTTTCTGACAAAAAGTCACGCAATTTCCCTCCCCTTGCATATGAAAATGAGGCTTCGGATTCGATTCAGCTGAATCCTGCTGAAAAAAAGCCTTATCCCGAACCGAATCCTAGATTCAGTGCATCCCTTCTTATTTATATGCATGCTTTTATTTTTTAATATAAGTGGGAGGTGCAATACTGCAAGCTGTGGTAAATTTAGATAAAAATAAAAGTCTAGTTTCTACTGAACAGATTGAACACCCCCCCCCCCC
>CM044431.1:11290843-11306387 GCA_024363595.1 Xenopus borealis
ACCCCCAGAATTCTTAGTAGGACAGCACAGGCGCAATTCCATCTATAAATACCCCCAGAAGACCAAGTCCAGCATTGAGTTGACTCTGGATATGTTGTTAAAGTCAGGGTATGTTTCATCCTTTAGCTGGCATGTATAAACTACTGTCGAGGGTTTGGTCTGTATAAGTGATGGGCGAATCTCCCCAGTTTCGCTTCGCGGAAAAATTCGTGAATTTCCAGATAAATTTGCGAATTGGCAAAAAATTCGCAAAACGAGTCGCAGCACGCTTTTGGCGCACGTCACGTCGTTTTCGGCGCACGCGTTGTGTCTTTTTCGTCGTGTCGCGTCAAAAGCGACGCGCAACTCGTTTTTTCGGTGAATTTTAGCCAGGTGAAATCTCGCTGGCGTTTCGCAAATTTATTAGCCAGCGGAGAATAGCGGGAATTCGCCGCGAATTCACCCCTGGTGAATAAATTCGCCCATCACTAGTCTGTATGTCTGACGGGGGGCACATCCCTGAACAACTACTGTGTGAGAAAAATAACTGTGCTTAGCATCTCCCCGCTTGACTTACCGCAGGTTGGTTTCAATATTTGGTTATTTTTGGAGAGGGGCCATTCAGCCGCAGAGCAGGAGGATTAACAGGAGCCAGGCAGTGAGGCGCCACATGTGACGTGCCAACGCCAAGCCAAAGCATAACTAGTTGCTTCCGGGCCCAAGATGTACACTGGGCCACAGCCCCCTTCTAGATGCGTTTTTTCACACTGTGGCACAGTCTTCATTGGGCTTCAGGGGGAAGCGGACCCTGGTTCAAATGCACCCCCTGTATTTATGCCGCCACTATATGCAGGTGGGGCTTCCGTTACAGACACACACATACAGCGATGAAACTTGGGCTGCTGCACTAGTGGAGTTAAAAACCCCTTGTAATTGGTTGCTCGCTGCCACCTGAGGCAAGGTTCTCACCTTGCCTCATGGCAGGAGCAGCCCTGGACACACACCAGCAAAGAAAAACAAAACAGAAATCTTTTTGTAAAAAAAAAAAACGGAGGAGGAAAATTCAGGGGGGGGGCCACAGCCCCTGTGGCCCCCCTGGTTCTGAAGCCTATGCATCATTCTACAATTCAGTACAATTTGCACAAAGAACATCTGTATGGCAGGGTGATGAGAAAGAAGCCCTTCCTGCACTCACAAACACAATCGCTTGTTGTATTCAAAAGTTCATTTAGACAAGCCACAGTCCTTTAGGAACAAAGTGCTTTGGACTGATGAAACAAAAATTTAGTTATTTGCTCATAAGAAAAAGCCCTTTGCATGGTGGAAGAAGAACACCGCATTCCAAGATAAACACCTGCTACCTACTGTCCACCAAATTTATGCACCTGTCTAAAATTTGTTATGATTCATATTGTATATTTTCTGTTAATCCAATAAACTTTATGTCACTGCTGAAATACTACAGTTTCCATAAGGCATGTTATATATTAAAAGGAAGTTGCTACTGAAAGTTCAGCCAATGATAATGATAATTAAGAGGGGTTCCCAAACTTTTTCATATGACTGTAAATAAAATGTTAATTATTTGATTACAATGGAGTTTATGGGAGACTTCCAGTCATTTGGAGCTTTCTGGAAAACAGATCTACACCTGATTCACGATTTATGTTATTTTGTATAATTTTATTGTGTATAATGACTGATTTATAGCTAATATATGTAAGCAATGTGCCCTCAATATGTCAAAATAAATCAATCATCTGTATTTTTGCCCAAGAATAATTCTTCATTTTTCAGTGCATGTAAAAGGGTTCTTCACCTTTAAATTAAATTTTAGTGTATAACCTGCAGAATTATTGTTCAAGTCAAGGGAGAGGTGCAGGGATCAATTTGGAGATGTTTGCAGTCTTCCTAACATTTGAGATTTGAATCAAGTTTGATCGAATTCAAATCAAATTCAAGTCGAGTTTTTGGGTCGTTTAAAGGGGACCTGTCACCCAGACATAAAAAGCTGTATAATTAAAATCCTTTTCAGAATTAAACATAACATCCAAATTCTTTTTTTCATTAAACCATTCCTAGTTATTGTGAACTCATTTAAAAAATCTCAACTGTCGATCAAATATTGCCTGTCCCTCCTCTATGCCTTAGAATCGGGACATACAATTACTTCACTTTCCATTCAGCACTTACTAGATGTCACTGCTCTCCCCACATTCCCCCTCTCTCTCTTAACCATTTAATTGTGTAGCCAGTGCATGGGGATGGACATCAGATCCCCCATTCTGGTGCAACAAGAGTCTGAGATGATGCAAGGCTTGCCTTAAAGGGATACTGTCATGAGAAAACATGTTTTTTTTTTCAAAACACATCAGTTAATAGTGCTGCTCCAGCATACGTCTGCACTGAAAGCCAATTCAAACTGAATTGTTGATATTCAATTTTCAAATCTGACATGGGGCTAAACATACTGTCAGTTTCCCAGCTGCCCCCAGTCATGTGACTTGTGCCTGCACTTTAGTATGTGACTACTTTCTGGCAGGCTGTTGTTTCTCCTTCTTAATATAAATGAATCAGTATCAGTTGGACTTGACTTTTAATATTGAGTGTTTTTCTTAGATCTACCAGGTGTCACGGTCGGCACCCAATTCCAGAACAAATGCCAAGCTCCCTGGTCTCAGCTTGTGCTTCACCAGTAGTGTGACCGCCTTTGGCTTTGGGAGGAGCCCTCAGCTACTCAGATGCCACCTGGACTTAAACAAGAGGTGTAGGGCAGGAGTTCTGGCCAGTGATGGGGCACGACTGTAGTAAAAATCTTTAAGGCAACAGATAGCGTTAGGCAAATTCAAGGTCAGACAGGCTGGGTCAAGGCAGGCAGATAGCAAGGATCATCAGGCAGGCAAGGGTCAAAACCGGGTAATCAATCAGACAAGGATGAGGCAGAATCGATAATAACAGGCACAGGCCAGGATACAGAATAATCAGAGTAGTCAAAGCCAGGCAGGGTCAAACAGGTGATCAGAAACAAACAGAAGCTTAACAGCACAGGTACAAGGCACCAGGATTTAAACCTATCACGGGCAAAGTAAATTTCCAAAATGCCCCTTTAAATATTTAAAATTTGGCGCCATTGCGTGATGACGTTTGACGTCAGTGTGCCTGCGCACCTGCGCCTTTAAATGTCAGGAGTTGAATTCTCCTTTAAAACACTTTCTTTTGTTGGTGTTACTGTTCCTTTAAGTATAATAAAAATTATCACCCATGTTCCCAGTACTGACTCACAATTCCCCAGAAATAGCAAGGCTGGCTTTTTTATTTACACACCCGGCTGGTGACGCACAGTTGTGCAATGCACCGTTCTGTGTGTTATTGTGCTGAGTGATAGAGGTTTATTGGATTAAATGATTAATGCCCTCGAACAGCATCACAATGAGGTTACGCCTGAAAAGGAAATATTTACCAATTATTGATTATTTGCTGGATATTTTAAAGGTCTACTGCTGCCAAGCAGAGAAATATTTGTAATACTCTCCTATTAGATTGGGCTGTTTATGGTCAGGAGCTCCTGAAGATCACCCACTAGCACTAAGGAGATACTTGCACAAGTGGATTAAGCTGTAGCTTGTCTCTACTTTAAGAGTTTTATAGTGACTAGGGATGCACCGAATCCAGGATTTGGACAGGATTCTGCCTTTTTCAGCAGGATTCGGCCGAATGCTTCTGCCTGGCCGAACCGAATCCTAATTTGCATATGCAAATTAAGGTGAGGGAGGAAAATCACGTGTCTTTTTGGCACAAAAAAATGTTCCCCCTTCACACCACTAATTTGCATATGCAAATTAGGGTTTTGATTCAGTTCGGTATTCGGACGAATCTTTCAGGAAGGATTTGGGGGTTCGGCCGAACCCAAAATAGTGGATTTGGTGCATCCCTAACAGTGACCATGGTTGGGTTCTGGTATCTGAACCAGCCAGTAGAGGTCACAGCAATAACATCCTGGGGGCTCCTATAGGTTATAGTTTGATAATGACATTGACAAATCAGAGTCTTTTAAAGACATAAAGGGGGTTGTTCTTTCAGTGTATATATGCTAATGCATAATTAAAGCAATACTTCACCTTTTAGTTAACGTTTAGTATGTTACTGAAACTGGAGAGCTGCTGAATAAAAAGCTAAACAACTCAAAAAAGTAATAAAAAATGAAAACCAATTGCAAATTGTCCCGGAATATCACTCTCTACATTATACCAAAACCACGTACCCACGACCCGCGATCCGCAACCTGGACCCGCTGACCATCAAGAATCAGGAAGTGCTGTCATTGTAAAACGGAAGTGACATCATGGGAAGTAGCCGTGATCAGAAAAAAAAGGAGTCAAACAGGAAGTGCTGTCATTGTAAAGCCTTATATTGTGACTATATTTCTATGACACTATCAGGTGTATATTGTGAGTGGGTCCCTAAGCTCAGTAAGTGACAGCAGCACAGAGCATGTGAATCAGTGAATCAGTAGAAAAGAAGATGGGGAGCTACTGGGGCATCTACTGGGGAGACACAGATCTTTACTGCTAAAGGGCTGTGGTTGCCTTGGGCTGGTACACAAGCACAAAACATCATGTACAACATTTATACACACTTCTTTACTTAGGCTTTACTTCTCCTTTAAAGGGAAATGTTCCCTTCCTATTACAGCGCTACAAAATAAGTCGGCGCTATAGAAATACATGTTAATAATTAATAATAATAATAATAAAGGCATGTATTGACAGTTCTCAGCCTATAAAATGTAGAATAAAACCTTCAACATAAAATAGACGCACAGACTGAGCTTTGGACTGTCCCTTGGGGGTGAATATTTGTGACGCACAGTTTCCCAGTATTGTGTGTCGTGCCTTTATCATATGTTTGTGAGTGGGTGGCACATCGCTGGCACATGCCCGGCTAGTTACACTCTGTTCTGCCTGTGCCGGGTGAAGGCTGGATTTTATTACTCGGCTCCAGAGCACCCTATGATTATTGTGTCTGTGAGAACTCATTGAGCATTGGCTGGTGCTGTGTCTTTCAGTATGGCAAGTTGGCAACTCTATTATACCCTCCTGCCATGTGCAATTCTGGGTCTGGACAAAAATAATTAGAAACTTTTCTCAAATCTTTCCTAAGCAGAAGAACATCAGCCTCTTTCTTTCTCCGGACAACTTCCTTGACTACTTGGTGGTCAGACTGGTGGTAAACTGACCAGCAGGTGGCGCTGTTGGAACAAGATTCATTCATATTAACAGCACATTTATCACTTATTATCTTGGAATTAAAAATAAATAAATAACGAGATTACATGGCAAAAGTATAAGTAACTTTCCATTTATCCCCCTGAAGAATCTCATTGAACCATAACAGCACTTTCACTGCCCATGGAGCCTTAATTATTTTCTTATTCACATATGGTCTTAGTAGTGGCAGCAGCCATACTGGGCCTGATCAGAATAAGCAGTGAAATATCCCCTATTCACAGGTTCATTGGTATACGTCTCACTGTGATTAAACTGTTGGGCCCTAGTGCACACAATTAGATCAGTCCGATATTACCCAACTCAAGGTGCGCATATCAGGGGGGGATCCACTTGTTTGGCGATGTCTTCCTATGTATGGCTAGCCAAATGCATGAGGTTGCAAGTTTATTGCATCTCACTGTAGCAACTTTTAGGCATTTGGTCCTGCAGAAAAGCGACTGTATGTGGTCAGTATCCCTTTAAAGGAACAGTAACACCAAAAAATTAAAGTGCTTTAAAGGAAAGAAAATATCATGTAGTGTTGCCCTGCGCTGTTAAAACTGGTCTGTTTGCTTCAGAAACACTACTATAGTCCATATAAACAAGTAGCAATGGCGGAAATTGAAAAACGGCTATGTGGCACAGGATAAGTAATGGATAACAGATAACATTATGTTCTACAGAGTTTATCTGCTGTGTAACTTGAGCCTTTTCTCCTGTGAATGGCTGCCCCCATGGCTACACAGCAGCTTATTTATATAAACAATAGTAGTGTTTCTGAAGCAAACGCTGCAGTTTTACCAGTGCAGGGCAACACCACATTACATTTTTATTACTTTAAAACAATTTCATTTTTTGATGTTACTGGTCCTTTAAGCGCTGTGTGATGCGGCATTTGCCAAGCTAGGGTGTCCTTCGTGTGATGCGGAATCGAACAGCGCAGAGATAATAAAGTCACCGGCCTCCAAACTGCTCAAATAATGACAATATTTTGAATATTTTTTGCTAATGTGGCTTTTATTGTGATGTCTAGTGTGCGTCCAAGGTTTGCAAGTCAGATAACAGGGAGTATCCTTGAATCCAGTGTGTATGGAATAATCAGTACAACAGCCCCTAGATGAATGGAGTAAATACTGAGTAAAGAAATTGGGACTTCTGACCCCAGTGTAGTAAATTTCCAGCAACTCAATGGTGCCCTATTAATCCCATTTTATTAATCCCACCCTATTAATCCCACCCTATTAATCTCACTCTATTAATCCCACTATATTAAAACCACCCTATTAATCCCACTCTATTAATCTCAATATAGTAATCCCACGCTATTAACCCCATACTGTTAATCCCACCCTAGTAAACCTACAGTACTACAAAATGTGTTGGCCCTATGGAAATGCATGTTAATAAATTAATCCCACTCTATAAATCCCACCCTATTAATCACACCATATTAATTCCATGATATTAATCCCACCCTGTTAATCCCAGCATGTTAATCCCACCCTATTAATCCCACCCTGTTCATCCCACCCTGTTCATCACACTCTATTAATCCCACCCTATTAATCACACCATATTAATTCCATGATATTAATCCCACCCTGTTAATCCCACCATGTTAATCCCACCCTATTAATCCCACCCTGTTAATCCCACCCTAGTAATCCCACTCTATTAATCCCACTCTATTAATACCACTCTATTAATCCCACCCCGTTCATCCCACCCTATTAATCCCACTCTATTAATCCCAATGCTCAGAGCAAACATCCTGGATATAAGGTGCCTAGGACGTAATACACAAATCTACCTAGAGGGGGTGCAACTGCAGGTCGCAAAAACAGTCCCTCTTATTTTTACTTGTATTTATTTAACTGTAATGTACTTCCCTAAAACAAAAAACCCTTTACGGTGCAGTTATGAAAAAGTGAACTTGCACACGCTCCAGATGATCACATGCAGGCGGATTATCACAAAGGGTAGTCACATGACTCCAGACACAAATCATACCCCCCAGTAAAGGGACTAAAGATAAATCATTATAAGGAATATTCTCGCCTGGTTGGGGGCCTGGTGGGGATTTGGGAAATGTAACTTGTACTTTCATAATCAAACACATAAAAGATGAAGAGAGTTGGTTAGACAAGTTGCTGTATATACTGTGTATATAAAATACATATTGCAGGGCTAATATTATTATATTCAGGACAACATCATAGGCCAACGGGGGGCACTATTGTACTGGGTCTAATGGATGGCCCCTTTGTGCTCCACTTTTCAAAATAGTCTGGCCCCCCTTAGGGTTACCACCTCTCCGGTTTTGACCCAGACAGCTTGACATCACAGTCCCGCACACATATGTCACAGTCCTGTCCCATCATGTCATGGCCCGTCCCCCACTACATCACGGTCCCGCCTCCCCCCCGGAGTTCGTCGGAGGAAAAGGTGACAACCCTAGGCCCCCCTTGACAGAGGTAAAGTCTTAGAATAGTCGAAGTCCCTAATAGCCGAAGAGCCAAAGTCCTAAATAGCTGAAGTCTCTAATAGCCAAAGTCTTGAAGAGCCAAGAACCGAAGTCCCAAATAGCCGAAGTCCCAAAGAGACGAAGTCCCAAAGAGCCGAAGTCCCGAATAGCTGAAGTCCCGAATAGCTGAAGTCCTGAATAGCTGAAGTCCTGAATAGCTGAAGTCCTGAATAGCTGAAGTCCTGAATAGCTGAAGTCCCGAAGAGCCGAAGTCTGGAATAGCTGAAGTCCCGAATAGCTGAAGTCCCGAAGAGCCGAAGTCTGGAATAGCTGAAGAGCCGAAGTCGTGAATAGCTGAAGTCCCTAATAGCTGAAGTCTCAAAGAGCCGAAGTCCAGAAGAACCTAAGTCCCTGAAGAGCCTAAGTCCGGAATAGCTGAAGAGCCAAAGTCCCGAATAGCTGAAGTCCATAATAGCTGGAGTCTCGAAGAGCCAAGTCCCGAAGAACCGAAGCCCTGAAGTCCCGAAAGCTGAAGTCGAATATGGGGCAGAAGTCCCAAAGTCGCGAATGGAGTCATAGCTGTGAAAAGACCTGAAGTCCTGAAGTCATGAAAAGACCCGAGGCCACGAGTTCAATTCTGCACCAATGTGTTTTTTTAAAATTCTTATTAAACCCCCGACCACCAATGTATTATTTTAATACTCTACAGACCCAGAACATGCCCTGTGATTTCTAATGGTGGCCCTGATTATATTATATTCCTGGCTGAGAGGACAGCCCTGTTGCATTAATACTGTATCCAAGCCACAAAGGGACAATGCTCATCTATATATACTATCTCTCTGTCTCTCTATATATATATATATATATATGTATAATATACTATATCTCTCTCTCTCTATATTTATAATATACTATATCTCTCTCTATATATATATTTATAATATACTATATCTCTCTCTATATATATATTTATAATATACTATATATCTCTCTCTCTCTCTCTATATATATATGTATAATATACTATATCTCTCTCTCTCTATATTTATAATATACTATATCTCTCTCTCTATATATATATATTTATAATATACTATATCTCTCTATATATATATTTATATTTATAATATACTCTATCTCTCTCTCTCTATATATATATTTATAATATACTATGTCTCTCTATATATATATTTATAATATACTATATCTCTCTCTCTCTCTCTATATATATTTATAATATACTATATCTCTCTCTCTATATATATATATTTATAATATACTATATCTCTCTCTCTATATATTTATATTTATAATATACTATATCTCTCTCTATATATATATTTATATTTATAATATACTATCTCTCTCTCTCTCTCTCTCTCTCTCTCTCTCTCTCTCTCTCTATATATGTCCAGAAGGTACCTGCACTCTTGCAATATCTTAGCTTGGGTGCTTGGTCAAATCTTCCATATAATCCATAAACTGACCAGCACTCCAATATCTTCAATCAAAGTGATATTTATTACAGTGTCACTCACGTGTCCAATGTTTCGGCCCCCATATATCTCTCTATATATATATATTTATAATATACTATATCTCTCTCTCTATATATATATATATATATTTATAATATACTATATCTCTCTCTCTATATATTTATATTTATAATATACTATATCTCTCTCTATATATATATATATATATTTATAATTTACTATATCTCTCTCTCTCTCTATATATATATTTTTAATATACTATATCTCTCTCTCTCTCTATATATATATTTTTAATATACTATATCTCTCTCTCTATATATATATATATTTATAATATACTATTTCTCTCTCTCTATATATATTTATAATATACTATATCTCTCTCTATATATATTTATATCTTTGGCTGGGGCATCCGTAGACTCGATGCTGTCTCAGCCCCAGTTTAGAAGAATAAGCAGAAGAATGAATAATGAGTGAGTGGCTCTCAGAATGGAAACCTTATTTACAGGAACTGCTCTAAAGCTGATGGGGAAATTGGGCGGAATTATGTTTCTGACGTATTCTGTTACATTACAACTTAGGCAACTTCTCCCGTCTGGTACAACCTGTGCCCTCCTCTCTAATTAGATAGTTGGATAATTATATATGGAAGGATTACCACCTAAGTATACATCCCAACTGTCCTGTTTTTCGTCGGACAGATTTTGACAGCTCAACCCACAGTCCCCGATTGTTACTTAATTGTAATTGTATTTTTTCCCCGTAAGGTTTTTATTGTCTTTTACAGTTAGACACTATAGAGTTGTTAGCATCTTTACTGTTGCATTGGGTATGAATTGTAACAATTTAAGATAAGCAGGTCTCTTGGGGAAACTGTGACTTGCATCTTAAAGGGCAATTCTTAGTTTCTGTAAATAGAAAAATCAAATGAATGCAACTTAGCGTTGAATATTCAGGGCAAGATCATTACAATATAAAATCATATTGGCATTCAGAATGCTCAGCTGGCTCCTGCTACATTGTTTCATGAATCCCAACCAGCAGTGCAGAGAATGCAAAGGACAGATCCTGCTTTGCTCGGGCATTACATGTCCCATGGAGGGAATTATATAGAAACAGAATATAGTTTATAGAAAGAGAGAGAGGCTACAGAGAGTTCACAGTTAGTGACTCACCAGTTTCCTTTCCAAGAAGGGAGAAGCTCAGAGAACCCCCCCAATTTCCACCCGTCTCCTCCTAACTCACATCTGAAAGGACAAAGCTGACTTTTCTTTCCTGGAATTTACACAAATCCTGATATTATCAGCCAAAGAAATCAGGGGGGGTTCTGGGAGTTGTAGTTTAAAAATAAAGCTAAGTAAATTGTAATGTATATTCCGGAACTACGTATTTGCATCCACTTTTGTCCCATTATTTGTTCTCTTTTATAGCAGTACATTGTATCCTACATGGAGGGAGAAAAGGGAGGAATGCTGTAGGGGGTCAGATACCAGTGTTACCAGGGACCGCAGGGCCCTTTTTACTCCTGAGCAGGGGAGGCAATGGTAAAGTGCAGACTATTTTACTCGCAGCATTTTAACTCTCCCCACTCCACATTTTCTGGCATGTTCCTTTCCTGTTAAAATGTACAGAAGAAGTGAGAGAGGGCAGAGTGCCATGGGAAGCTTGTGCCAGGGATAATTCTATTTTGGATGCGCCACACCTTTGTCTGTTATTGAGACTTCTGGGGGCTCAGAGACCACTCTTCCTCCTTATGAGCTTATAGTGCTATCTATAGTATCTATCTATCTATCTGTCTGTCTGTCTGTCTGTCTGTCCATCTGTCTGTCTATCTACTCTATATGTCTGTCTATTACATCTATCTGTCTGTCTGTCTGTCTGTCTATCTAATCTGTCTGTCTGTCTATCTAATCTAATCTGTCTGTCTGTCTCTCTATATATCTATTATCTCTATCTATCTATCTATCTATCTATCTATCTATCTATCTATCTATCTATCTGTCTGTCTGTCTGTCTGTCTGTCTGTCTGTCTGTCCATCTGTCTGTCTATCTACTCTATATGTCTGTCTGTCTGTCTATTACATCTATCTGTCTGTCTGTCTATCTAATCTAATCTATCTGTCTGTCTCTCTATATATCTATTATCTCTATCTATCTATCTATCTATCTATCATCTATCTATCTATCTATCTGTCTGTCTATCTATTATATCTATCTGTCTGTCTGTCTATCTATCTATCTAATCTAATCTGTCTGTCTGTCTCTCTATATACAGTATCTATTATCTACCACTCTTCCTCCTTATGAGCTTATAGTGCTATCTATAGTATCTATCTATATGTCTGTCTGTCTGTCTGTCTGTCTATCTATCTATCTATCTATCTATCTATCTATCTATTATCTATATCTATCTGTCTGTCTGCCTGTCTATCTGTCTATTATATCTGTCTGTCTGTCTGTCTGTCTATCTATCTATCTATCTATCTGTCTGTCTGTCTGTCTGTCTGTCTGTCTGTCTGTCTGTCTGTCTATCTATCTATTATCTCTATCTATCTATCTGTCTGTCTGTCTGTCTGTCTGTCTGTCTATCTATCTATCTATCTATCTATCTATCTATCATCTCTATATGTCTGTCTGTCTGTCTATCTATCTATTATATCTATCTATCTATCTATCTATCTATCTATCTATCTATCTATCATCTATCTGTCTGTCTGTCTGTCTATCTATCTATCTATCAATAATATGTCTATTTGTCTGTCTACCTTCAGTATTTATATGTCAGTTTATATCTGTCCATCTTCAGTTTTCAATGCACCTGTACTATATTTTGCTGATCAATTACAGGTCTAATAACCCATAGCAACCAATCAGCAGGCAGTATTATTAAAAACAAATATTTGAATGCTTGCTGTGGGTACCTAGAACTGGACAGTCTTTGCATTTGTTTATTAAATGATCCTGTTATCTTGCTGCACCCCCCCCCCCGTAAAATGATCACTAACCCCCTAGCCAATCAGATCATTCGGTCTTCTGTAAAACAGGGTAATGTTGTCATTAAGAAAAATGTTTGTCACAGCCCAGCTAATTAGAGCAACACATCAACCTTGATTGTCACATCACTTAGATTGTAAGCTCTACGGGGCAGGGACCACCTTCCTCTTGTCTCTGTCACTTGTCTATTGTATTACATTCAGAGTGTGGACACAAAGGCAAAGCCCTAGCATAGCTGGCTATACAATAACTGGCAGCTCTCCTCTGCAGCAGGTGCCATTAGTTGATGAATATATCAGTAGGGTTAAACCTGAAAGGTTAACTTTATATGGTTATTTAAAAGAAAAAAAGAGATTGTCATGAGAACTAAGGGGGGTTCCAGAACTAAGTTTGATACCAACTAAGTAGGGCATCTGTATAGAGTTTGAATTCCAAGAGGATAGATGCCTGAGAGGTTCAGAACTAATTGGGTAAAGGCTGAGAATGCCAGATCTAAGTGAGTAGATGCAGAGAGTCTTAAAACTAATTGAGTAAAACTAGAAGGAAAGAGTTCCAAAACAAAGTGGGTTGATGCCAAGAGTCCTAGAACCAAGTGGGTACATGCTGAGAGTCTTAAAACTAAGTGGATAGATACCGACAGTCCCAGAAATAAATGGGTAGATAGACCAGAACTAAGTGAGTAGAACTAGAAACAAAGAGTTTGAAACAAAGTGGGTAGATGCCAAGGGTGCCAAAGGCAAGTGGGTAGATGGTGAGAGTCTTAGAAATAAGTGGATAGATGCCAACAGTCCCAAAACAAAGTGGGCAGATGCCAAGAGTCCATGAACTAAGTTGGTAGAACTAGAAACCGATAATTCCAAAACAAAATAAGTAGATGCCAAGAGTCCCAGAACCAAGTGGGTAGATGCTTAGAGCTTTATAATTAAGTGGGTAGATGCTAAGTCAGTATATGCCAAGAGTCCCAGAACAAAGTGAGTAGAAGCCAAGAGTCCCAGAACTAATTGGGTAGATGCCAAGAGTCCCATAACTAAGTGGGTAGATGCCAAGAGTCCCAGAACAAAGTGAGTAGAAGCCAAGAGTCCCATAACTAATTGGGTAGATGCCAAGAGTCCCATAACTAATTGGGTAGATACCAAGAGTCCCAGAACTAAGTCAGTATATGCCAAGAGTCCCAGAACAAAGTGAGTAGAAGCCAAGAGTCCCAGAACTAATTGGGTAGATGCCAAGAGTCCCATAACTAAGTGAGTAGATGCCAAGAATCCCAGAACTAAGTGGGTAAATGTTGAGAGTCATAGAAGTAAGTTGGTAGATGACAAGAGTTCCAAAACAAAGTGGGTAGATGCCAATAATCCCAGAACAAAGTGAATAAATGTTAAGGGTCTTATAACTAAGTGGGTAGATCCCAAGAGTCCCAAATTAAGTGGGCGATGCTAACAGTCCCAGAATAAAATGGATATATGCAAAGAGTCCTAGAACCGAGTGGGTAGATGTCATCAGTCCCAGAACAAAGATGCTGAGCATTTTAGAACTAACTGGGTAGATCCCACGATTCTCGAAATTAAGTGGGTAGATGCCAACAGTCCCAGAAATAAGTGGGTAGATGCCAGGAGTTTCAGAACTAAGGGTTTCAATGTTAGCAAATCAAGAGGGTAGATATCAGGAGTTCAAAAACTTAGATGCAGACATTCCAAGAACTTATCAGTGCCCCAGAAGTGAAGCTGGACATATGCCCAACGTGGGTAGATGCTTAGAGTCCCAGAACTAAGTGCGTAGATGCAAAGGGTTCCAAAACAAAGTAGGTCGATGTCAGGAGCCCTAGAACTAAATATGTAGCTGCCAAGTTTATTTGAATGAATAGGGTAGTTGCAAGTTGTAGCTAAGTTGGTAAACAACCGGAATTCCAGAGCTAAGGGTTTTAATGTCAGGCGTTTCAACAATGACATTGCCAGAGCTTATTAGTGTCCCAGATCTGAAGCTGGACATATTCCCAGCACTTCTCAACTAAGGCTGTAGGTACCGACAGGTCCAGAACTCAAGAAAGCCTTTGGTTTTCAGTGGGATGCTGGTAGTTGACTACAGCTGGAGGACCACAGGTTAGACTTTCTCGATGTACGTGGAAAATATCTAAACATTTTTAACCATACACATTATCCATTGCATTTATCCATTTTAAGCCGCTTAGGGGTTGAGGGACAGGGGATATTCCCTAATTATTTCTAAGCTGCCCTATAGCTCCACTGCATTACCCAGCACTCCACTTTTCCAAGGGTGGCCAAACATTGCCCATGAGATCTATTGGGTAGGCTTAAAAATCATATTGGGTGGGGATCTCATTGACCTGTTGATGTGATCCTTTCTGGATGGTCATCAACTCTAATGTACATGGAATCAATTCTCTCTTTATTTCAAATATAAGATACAATATACACAACTCATCAGTGACAGGGCAGTCTACTATCAAGGCCAAAATATGTCATACACCCCTTACCTCTTGCCCTGAGTAACACTTTGAAATGCTGCTCCTGTGCTCTCTGGCACGGCTACAACCACTTCAAACCCTTTCCTTTCACACACGGCTGCCTGTTTGCCATTGAAAGGTGTTAAATTCCCACTTAGGCCATGGGCATCCCAAGCACAGAGTAATAAATGGGAGCATTTAGATTCATGAGCTGTTCTGTTACATTACGGAAGGCTACAGGCAAATCTGAGGATATTTAATCTGATTCTATTTCCTTTACTGTTGCTCTGCGGCAATGACTTCCGAGCTGCTCCATCCAGGCGGAATGCTGAATCCTCGTGGGACACATAACGAGTCAAGTTGGGATAAAATTCTCTGCAAAAAGCTGTGTAATACGTTTAAACTGAAAAGTAATGTGTGTGACTATGTACAGATCCTGGCACACTATGTAGGACTAAGCCACGTTCTCTAGTATTTACCCTAATCTTGTAAATCAACCTGCACCATAGGTGTAACTGTGTTAGAAACGACAATGAAGCAAACAGTACAAACCAATGGCACCTGCATTATAATGTCATCTTTACACGAATAGAAACAAATTACATCTGGGAAGCAATTAGTTCATGCTGTTAATGGCTGATACATCAAAAGTCAGGACTTCATTCAAATTCAACAAAACAAATCAAAGTTTACTCAACCGAATGTCATTGATTTCAATTAATTTTTCTTGAGTCTTCTCAATGGCGTTTTTCAACAAAAAAACTGGAGCTAATCTCTGCCAAAATCCTCTGTCAGGGGACAAATCATGACCAGTAACTGTGTCTATAGTAACAGTGGATAATAGTCTCTGGGAAGGGAGTGTGACTGTGGTATAGCA
>CM044431.1:11326929-11339247 GCA_024363595.1 Xenopus borealis
GTGTGTGTGTGTGTGTGTGAGTTACAGGAGTGATGTGTGTTTGTCTGTGTGTGTGCACCAGGGCTACTTTATTTCATTCACACTTCCAACAATGACACAAATCAGTGGGTTTTACACAGATACTTTATTTCACGTGTCTTCAGCAGGCTGCTCTCCTCCCATGGCGTGGCACTTTATTCTTCTTTCCTGTGCCACTTGGCTAGTAGCCACACACTGGGGAGACAACGTGGTGTCCTGAACTGACCTGCCACTAGCCCTTCATTGTACTCTGACCCGGGTGTGTTGCACTGTTACTGGGTGTCCTACCCTTGTGTCTTTATCATTAGTAATGGCAGTGTAAGTGGCTCCTCTGGGCCTTGCATTTATTGTCTGGCTTGTGTCATCATTGTGATGTCATACCATGATGTCTACGTACCTTAGGTTTATTAATTATTAATTTATTATATCCACTCTGCTGTACATCCCCCACCTGCATCACTATAACTCCCCCTGGTGTGAGCAGCTGGAGCTGTCTGGCAGAGGATGCTGGGAGATGTGCTGCACAACTGGATGACATCATTATGGGAAAGGGGAGTTCAGTTGTGTAGAATACACAGAACACTTCAAACACAAAATGACATTTATTTCCCTAACCTGCAGAAGTGACAGGCTGGACTCGCTGTAGTTGGGGGGCCCCTTTCCCCCCATTATGAATTCTTGAAATATTTGCTCACTCATGTCTGTTCCTATGACTAACACATGTGTAACTGCTGCTGATGTGGCACTTGTGTTCCACACTCACTCTGTGTGCTGCAGGGGAGGGGTGTGTGTCTTTAACCCTTTCACTTGGCCATAACTATTAAAGGACTTTTAGTAGGGCGGCTGTAGTCAAACTACAACTATAAGCATCGGGCAAGTGCTCTGGGATGGCAATGAGCATAAAGTACTCAAGGTACTACGTGACTTTGAAATTATGAGACAAGCTTGCGGTTGGTCTGTATGTTCCATTATTTCTCTTTTTCATGAATCTTTTCATTGTAGACCATAGACATTGGTTGGTTTATTGGCTGTATTAATTATTTTGGAGCCTGGCTCGCAAGTGATTGGTTAGAAACTGAGCAGATTGTGTGAGTCTTGTGTTTGGATAGATTGAGCAGATATCTGATGTTGCCTCTGTATCTATTCCATGGGCGCAGGTGAGACTGTACATAGTACTTATCTGTTATCTACTGTGTATCCTGTGCTTGAATGGCTGCCCCCATGGCTACACAGCAGCTTGTTTATATAAACTATAGTAGTACTTATCTGTTATCTACTGTGTATCCTGTGCTTGAATGGCTGCCCCCATGGCTACACAGCAGCTTGTTCATATAAACTATAGTAGTACTTATATGTTATCTACTGTGTAT
The DNA here is from genome assembly GCA_024363595.1 of Xenopus borealis. NCBI lineage: Eukaryota > Metazoa > Chordata > Amphibia > Anura > Pipidae > Xenopus > Xenopus borealis. Next base: position 11,328,318 of record CM044431.1, read on the forward strand.
CCTGTGCTTGAATGGCTGCCCCCCATGGCTACATGGCAGCTTATTTATATGAACTATAATAGTGTTTCTGAAGCAAACACATCAGTTTTTACCAGTGCAGGGCAACACTACATGATATTTCCATTACTTTAATTTTTTGGTGTTACTGTTACTTTAAGCAGCAATAGTCTCTCTGTGATCACATGTGTGGCTGCTTGTGGGCACCTAATGCTGCCTAAGGGTGTTTGGGGGGGCGGCTAATGGGATGACCCCCCCTCTGCTTAAAGTAGACCAGAGAATTTTAGACTAAGTAATACCTTTAACGTATGTATCCCTTTAAGCCTAAATCCCTGGGATTAGAGGTACATCAGAATGATATGTACTGGAGTGTCAGCCTTTGGGGTTATTTTTAGGAGATCTGGGTGTGTTGGCAAATAGCTTTTATTTTGCCCGTGTGGTGCTGGTGTTCCCTGCTGAGTCAGGCTCCTTATTTGTCGGTGCTGTGCCGGGAGTCCAGTAATGTGGCTCGTGCCCTCGGCTAACCCCTTGCTGCTTCTCCTGGGGAGGGATTTCCTTTAACTATTTAGTTACCGTGTAACAGCCATTTACCTGCCTTTAACCCCTGGTGATACCCAATACTGAGTTTAGTTGTCAATCTCCCCGTCTGAGCAAAGGGTTACTTAGGGTTACTTGGGAACAAACTGACGGGCTGCTCCTGCTGAATTGCACTTGGGTAATATCCCTGCTGGCATCGTCCTATGTCTGGATATAGTTAGGGTGCCGCCTTGATACCTACATGGGTGTGGGGGATAAAAGGGAAATTATACAGTCGCCTCAGACCTGATTGTAAAGGCAAAGTAGCAGACAGTAACCCATTACCTGCCCTGTAATTGCCTGTAATTTATTTGTGGGAGTCGGAAAGTTTGTGGCCCTGACAATGGCACCAGATGGTTGAGTCGCTGCCTGTTCCTGTTCTGTGCCCGGCGGCTCCCTCACCTCCTCCGTACATGAAATATTTGTTCAGCACTTACTGATTGTTTCAACAGACTCTCTTATAACTCACGCGTTTTGTGCGGACACACCCTGTGCTGCTGCTTCCCTTCCCTGTGCTCACTATCTGCTCTACTAGAGGCTTCTCACGTGGGTCACCGAGCTATAGACAGGAGATCGGTGCCAGGGGATAGGGTGGCATGAGCAGAGGGTGGCATGGAATGTGTCTTGCATTGTGTAATGCTGTGGGTAATGCTGTGGGTAATGCTGTGGGTAATGCTGTGGGTGCACCTTTATAATAACAGTTGCACAGGGGACGTATTCTCTGTTGGATAAAATAATGTCTAGACTGGCGACCAAGCGTCAGAATATACCCATGCCCGAGGATAGGAGGAGGAGTGAAATGCCCTGGTACCAGCAATGAAATGTATTTCACATTTGAATTAAATGATAGGTGGCAACATACAATTTACCCCGTGTGCCCACCAGCCTTATCATTCATTGCACAGAAAGTGAGGCTGCTGAGCAGTGAGGGTTGGCACAGAAGAAGCAGATCCTAACCAATGCCAATGTGTTTGCCCTACAAACCTTATAGAAGAGGACACTGACTAGTAGTAAAGCAGCGGTGTTGGCTCTTGGCTACAGGGGGTGCCCTCCCCGCTCTTTATTTCAGGCAAGTCCTCTAAGTCTATGATGCAATGGGTAGGGCTCTGATGATGTCATATGCCGTCAGGGCTGAGACCGCAATGAGTTCACTCCAGTAACCCATGACTTATATGGGAGTGTCATTCCATTTCTGTGAGAAAGAATCGGGAATGTTATGATGGGGCGAAGGTGGGTCGGATAGGGGCGAAGGTGGGGCGGATAGGGGTGAAGGTGGGGCGGATAGGGGAGTAGGCAGGATGGGGGCGTAGACCTAGTGCTAATTTCTGACTGGTTTCTGGTTGTTATGGGTTACTAGACCTTCAATGTGCTGTACAGGTGCTGGGTGTCTATACATATGACTTTTTGCATTCAATAACTGACTGCATTTATTATCTTGCATCTACCCCCCCCAACCCCCGTAGTAGCAAACTGATGAAACCTGCCTGGTTGCTATGGGTAACCAAGGTAGGTGCCTTGTTGCCCTCTTACTCCAGCATTCCCTTCTGTGGTATTATTACAGGGTAATATTAGAAGAGATCTCTGAGCAAAGAGCAACCAATCGGTCAATGGTTACCAATAAATTCATCGTACTGATTGGCTGCTGTGAGTTCCCGGTCGGGCACAGACACAGTGCAGTGTGGGTGCCATTGTGCCCACAGCATGGTTTTTTTGCCCTTGGCATGGTCTATAGACCAGCAGTGTCTGTACAAAGGAGCACTGTGCCTTTATGCAAGGGGAAGTAAAGCCTGAATTCTTCAGGATAACAAACCCATTCTCTGCTTAATGGAAGGGTTTGTGCCTTAATACCCGGTTCCTGAGTTGTAGCCGTTGCTTATTAACCAGCACATTTTGTTTTCCCCCTGCGCTGGGATGCCAGTCACATCTTCGTTCAACGCAGAGCGAAACAGCCGTAAATAGTCGCTTCCTCCGCTCATGCTGGGGCGGCCAAAAGGCAGAGTGAGCGGCAAACACTGTTATTAGCTTGTCGGCTAAATGGATTAATAGGGGCCTCTGTTCTTCTTCCTCTCCGCTCACAACAGTCCCGGCTCTTTTTTTTTTTTTTTTTCTAAAAAGGAAATTACTTTTTTTTCATTGAATGCAGCATTTTCTGTATTTTCTGCCTTTTCTTATACATTTGTGTATTTGCCATAGAGTTGTATGGGTTGATAATTGTGGCATTACTATGGTTTGGCTGTGTTCTATTCTGCCTTCGCTCTTTAGTCTTCATTAAAACAGACCTTGTTATAGAATGCATCCGCTGAGGCAATGAATATGGCAGCACCCACCTTATAGGAATGAATATGCAGGGCTGGAATGCTCTGGGCACACAGTAAGCCATGTGGTCTCTCCCATCCAGGTTATCCCAAAAAGAGAGCTTGGACGGCATGCAAAGTTGTGAAATATCTTCAGACGGCACTGATGATCCTCTTAGTAGCGGCCCACGGAGACACCGGCAACCTCGAATAGTGATCATTGGGGCGGGGCTCGCGGGCCTGTCTGCTGCAAAAACCCTCCTGGAAAAGGGCTTCACGGATGTGACGATCCTCGAGGCGTCTGACCAAATCGGAGGCAGGGTTCAAAGTATTAAACTTGGTAAGAGCATCCCCCCACATACACCCAAATTGTGCATTAGTCTTGGGGTACCACCAGTGGCCTAACTAGATGTTACTGGGCCCCACAGCAAATTCATTTTAGGGCCCCCCAACATATCTAGAGGTTGTCTTGTTTTACCAGTATAATTTGAAATTTCTCATTAATTACGGACTCATAGGGCCCCCTTTAACTCCTGGGCCCCTCCTGCAACCGCAGGGTCTGCTTCCTCTATAGTTCCGCCCCTGGGTACCACGGAGGTAGGGCCACTAGTTGGCATATTTTAAGGAGCTTCCTAAAGGCTGCCTGCTTTCATGAACACTATCATAGCTGCCAGGGATGCACTTATGGATGCAAGGTGTTCTCTTAGGGGTTGTGCAGCTACTAATATTGCAAAGGGGTTTGTTACAGTGAGAGCTGGGACCTGTTCTCTGGTTTCCTTCCCATTTTTCTGTTGTTAGGCTGCTGGGGAGGGGGAAGGGAGGGGGTGATATCACTCCAACTTGCAGTACAGACGTAAAGAGTGAGTGAAATGTATCAGAGCACAAGTTACATGACTGGGGGCAGCTGGAAAACTAACAATATATTTAGCACCATGTCAAACTTAAAAATTAAATATAAAAAAAAATCTGTTTGCTCATTTGAGAAATGGATATCAGTGCAGAATTCTGCTGGAGCAGCTTTATTAGCTCATAGTACAAGTTGATCCAGGGACTGGTCCCATTGCATTTTGGAGTCCGAAAGGAATTTTCCCCAAATTGGAGAGGCTTTTTTTTTTTCTTTCTCCTTCCTCCGGATCAACTAGCAGTTAGGCAGGTTGTATATAGAGTTAAAAGGTTGAACTTGATGCTTGTGTCTTTTTTTCAACCTAACTTCCTATGTTACTTGGCTGGCTGAATAGGAATCTAAGCGTACAAGCAATCTGTAGGCCAAGCAGTTTAACCCCGGCTAGATCTGGCTACTGCTTTGTGCAGTGATTTATCTGGCTTTTGTCTATTTATTGCCCCTCGCAGAACACGCCACGTTTGAACTGGGAGCGACTTGGATCCATGGTTCCATCGGCAACCCCATCTATCATCTAGCAGAAGACAATGGCTTGCTGGAGGCGACTACGGACGGGGAGCGGAGCGTGGGCCGCATCAGCCTGTACTCCAAGAATGGCGTGGCTCACTACCTCACCAACAGCGGCCACAGGATCCCGAAAGATCTGGTTGAAGAATTCGGTGATGTATATAACGAGGTGGGTGCCTCTTGGGATTCTAATCAAAGGGCAAATATGCCTCATTTCCAATAGTCCGGAAAAAATAATTCAAAATAAAATAACCTGAAAATACAGGGCCTGGGTGGGGGTTAAATTGGTGTTGTCGGGATTGTTACACACACATGAGTTCACAACAACCTTGGCGGTGAAATATCAATCCGGCCTCGGGAATTTCCCCCGGGAGCTGAACCTGCCCGACGTGGGCTGATTGAATAACGCAACGAGCTGAATGTTTAGCAACAAAATAAATGAGCTCTCCCAAGCGGGGCCCCCCTCCTATTCAGCAGTCAGTCGGCTTCTTGTTGGTCAGGCTTTGTCGGCTACAAAGGAGTGGGGGAAACAATTTTGTTTAATGCATATTAATAAGGGAAGGGCCCCTTAAGAATATTCCATATTTAGGCCTGTCCACAAATCTCTCTAGGGAGAGACTCTGGGAGGTAAACCTATATAGGACTAAGGCTTTTTAGCACCATTTATTCCTTACAAAAATCCGTGTATTTGTTTATAGGTATGGATGCCGCCATGCTTGGCGCTGCCCAATGAAATCGGGGCTGCCCCTGCTTTTCTTAAAAATATTGCAGAAATGAAAATTTAATATAAGCTTCCTCATACTGAAGTAAGAAATTTTCTAAATGCAATGAATTCAAAATTCTGTACCGTTCCTGATATAATCGAGTTTATCTTCACTATCCCTCTCTCTGTTTCTCTTCATTCTGTCTTCATGCAGCAGTCAGATATTCATTGGGGGTCATTTATAAAGTTCGCGCAGCACATAATTGTTCGCAAATGGTAGTTTTGCCCATGCTTTTTCCTGAACGCTACAATATTGCACTACCGTCTTTTTGCGAATTCGCATTGTGAATGAATTTTCGCAAACAAGACGGGTCTTTGCGGGGTTGTTTTGCGCAAAAATAGCGTTAACAGTAACTTAAATTCGCAATTTGCGAAACAGTTTTGCGAATATTTTCTCCGCCACCAAAGTTGTGGCGCAGAGTGTTCGCAATTTTTAGATCTTTGCCATATTTAAAAATCTCCTATAGATATTCGCAATGTGAAAAACAAATTCGCAAATCTGATTGTACCATCTTATTCAGCTTTATAAATATAGTCAGGCGCAGGGCAAATATATTCACTCTGCGAACCAATCTGCCCTGCGCGAAGTTTATAAATGACCCCCACTGGGGTCACATCCAATATATCTTATAGGGGGGCTTCCTTTCCTAGCAGATGTATTAGAGCTCACTCAAATAACTGATTCCAGTACAAACAAAATCTAACAACTGCCTTTGCAGAAATTCTGCAAGTAGAGAGACATGGGGGCAAATTCACTAAAGCGCGAAGCATCTAATGCTGACGTCATTTTGAAACTTCGCCAAATTTACTAACAGTGTCCCTGGCGAAAATTAATTAGCGAAGTAGATAGACTAACGCAAGTTTGCACCCTTATGCCAGGCGAAGTTTCGCACTGACGAAAGGACGCAACTACGCTTATTCTCTGAATGAAGATGACCATTTTACTGAACGTTCCCTCTTGCGCTAGACTTCAATATAATAGATAGGTGTTTGAAAACGCTGGCGTCTTTTAATTTTTTTTTTTTTATAGGTAAAATTTTTATTGTTTTCACAACATATAACATAACATAAACCTAAACATGCCATATCCAATTTACATTTGGTGTGATTCCAATTACAGAATAATAATTATTTTACCTTATATTTATATTACCGTTTGATACTTGGTTGACACTTCATTGTCTCTGAGTCACAAATAATTACATATTTAGACACAAAATATATCAGATTTGGTCTGTCCTAATCTGTGGAGTTATTGAGCATATTTATGTAAGCCGTTACCTACAGTTGTATCTTATGCAAGAGTGCCACATCCTCCCTGTCTTTTAATTTTTTTAGGGTGATAGTCTGAAAAATAATTTTTTTGGGGGATTACCCTCCCTCCTTCCCCCCCCTACATTTCCTAACATGGCAACTCAACTATACAGGGGACACGTGTAGTGTAATGTAGTGGCTGTCACATATACTTCTATTATATGTTTAACTTCGCGCCGTATGCAAATTAGGCATCGCTAGCGTAAATTCCCTTTGCCTGGCGAAGTAACAGTAGTGCAACTTCGCTAACGTTCGCCGCCCAGAGCGCAAATTCGCATTTTAGTGAATTGGCGACGGGCTGGTAAAAATTTGCCTGGCGAAGTGCGGCGTATTTTCGCCGCTTAGTGAATTTGCCCCATGATGTCTGAGCTCTAATACATCTTCTAGGCAAAAGGAGCCCCCCTATAAGATATATTGGATATAACTGTCAATGAATATCTGACACCCAACTCCTGCATGTAGAGAGACATGATGTCTGGTGAGTTTAATAGAGTGAACTGTAATACATCTTCTAGGCAAAAGGAGCCCCCCTATAAGATATATTGGATGTAACAATGAATGTCTGACACCCAACTGCTGCATGTAGAGAGACATGATGTCTGGTGAGTTTAATAGAGTGAGCTCTAATACATCTTCTAGGCAAAAGGAGCCCCCCTATAAGATATATTGGATGTAACAATGAATATCTGACACACAACTGCTGCATGTAGAGAGACATGATGTCTGGTGAGTTTAATAGAGTGAGCTCTAATACATCTTCTAGGCAAAAGGACCCTCCTATAAGATATATTGGATGTACCAATGAATATCTGACACCCAACTGCTGCATGTAGAGAGACATGATGTCTGGTGAGTTTAATAGAGTGAGCTCTAATACATCTTCTAGGTAAAAGGAGCCCCCCTATAAGATATATTGGATGTAACTGTCAATGAATATCTGACACCCAACTGCTGCATGTAGAGAGAATGAAGAGAAACAGATGCTGAGAGAGGGATAGTGAAGATAAACTTGATTAATTCATTAATGGTACAGAATTTAGAAAACGTCTTATTTCAGTATGCTGAAGCTAATGTTAAATTAAAATTTTCGTGATAGTTCCCCTTTAACGTCTCCTCTAAGCAATTCCTGGAAACGCATTCAACTCTATGGCTGGCTCATCAGATCATTAGTATTCAGGACGCTCTCTTCTGTGGATTGGTTAATGGGCTTCTTTAAAGGGGAAATCTGCTGTATCCAGAAGTATGAGCCAGTCCTTTAGTAATTCTATATTTGGAGGATTCTGGTGTCTTTGCCTCTTTATGAAGATGAACCAGTTCTATGATGGTAGATTGCAGGCCCTATAGCCAATCTCTTGCTGTGATCTCTCCGCAGGTCTATAACCTGACTCAGGAATTCTTTCAGAATGGGAAGCCAGTCAATGCTGAAAGTCAGAACAGCGTCGGAGTTTTTACGCGTGACGTTGTGCGCAAACGCATCAAGGAGGATCCAGAGGATTCGGAGAACACAAAGAAGCTCAAGCTGGCTATGGTCCAGCAGTTTTTAAAGGTCAGTGCTGCCCCCAATTCCCTGGCTCCCGTGGGCTCTTCCGCGGTGGGTTATTGGCCGGCATTTCAGAGGCAATTAATACAAAGGCGTTGAGTTGCATGAGGTTTGGAAAGGCGAATCCTGCTCTGTGAATAAAAGACAAGAAAGGGTTGCTTGGGTGATGAGTTTTAGATTAGAAGCATTTTTCTTTTATTTCGGCTTCCCAGCTCATTCTGCAAATGGACCTGAAAGCCTGATTACGTCCATTCAATTTCATGTGAAAGCACTTGTGTTTTGTTTTAAATAAAAAAAGATTCGTAAATCCCCGTAGTGCAAGATTGGAACGTTTTGGCTCGCCGCCGGCCCTTTCTCTCGCATGTGCCTTATTTAAGCCTTTACCTTAATCTTTTATACGGCCGGCACCTGGCGGGGAGCTGCTTTGAAGGAGAAATAAAGGCTACAGTTAAAGGGGGACTATGGCTTCCAAACCAAAATTCGATAAAGAGGCCCACTTACCAGAGAAACCCCTAAAATACCCATCACAGTTACTTGTTTGTTTAGAAAATAAATGCCATTTTCTTTACTGAAATCCAACTGTTTAACAGTTCTTCTCTTTCGCCATCATTTGAAATCCTGGCAGGGAAGGAGGGGCTGAACACTTTTTACACTTATTAGTTCTTACAATTTGTAACAATTTCTTCACGGCTAAGGGTTAGGACACACTGGGCATTTTGGGGAGATTGAGCCGCCTAGCGACTAATCGCCGCGACTTTGCGTCGACCAATCTCCACCAACACCTTCCCTCAATCTGCCCCTCGCTTAAAGGGGTGGTTCACCTTCAAGTTAACTTTTAGTATATTGTAGAAGGGCCAATTCTAAGAAAGTTTTCAATTGGTCTTCATTATTTGTTTTTCATAGTTTTTTAAAGATTTGCAATTTTCTTCTGTTTCTTTGCAGCTTTAAAATGGGGGTCACTGACACCATCTAAAAACAAATGCTCTGTAAGGCTACAAATGTATTGTTATTGCTACTTTTTATTACTTATTCTATTCAGTCCATCCCCTATTCATATTCCAGTCTCTTATTCAGATCAATGCAGGGTTGCTAGGGTAATTTGTACCCTAGAAACCAAATTGCTGACACTGCAAATTACAGAACTGATGAATAAAAAGCTAAATAACTATAAAACCACAAACAATAAAAAATGAAAACCAATTGCAAATTATCTCAGAATATCACTCTCTACATTATACTAAAAGTTAACTCAAAGGTGAACAACCCCTTTAAATGGAAAACCGGAGGCGCTAATCACACGTGGCGATTCGTTTTCCAAAGTCGCCCGAAGTTTCCTTACGAGGCATCTTCGGGCGACTTTGGAAAAAGAATCGGCACGTGTGATTAACGCCGGCGATTTTCCATCTAAGCCAGGCGCAGAGTGAGGGAAGGCATTCAGGTAGATTGGTCGCCACAAAGTCGACAAGGCAACTCGATCTCCCCAAAACGCCCAGTGTGCTCTAACCCTTACAGGCAGCATGCAGGAACTACATAACCCACAATGCATTGCACTGTGATGTTCTTATCCTTATTGAAATCACGTGTGCAGAGAATTGTGGGGTTTGGAGAATGCAGGCTGAGGACAGATGGTGGCTGAAAAAAAAAAAAGTAACAGTAGTCAGCCAGCTCAGCAAAGTAGTCAGAAAGATCAGCAGGAGAGCAGGGGCTAGGCTGGGGAACTGTGGGAACCATTGAAACCATTAAATGTTGGCATATTTCTTAACTTGTGTATATTGCAATTGTTTACTTTTTAAAAGCTTATGTTTTTGTGAAGTTCCCCTTTAAGTTAGCTTTATCTGAAAGGTCTATATAAATACACCAGTAACTCAAAGTAATGCTGCTCTGAGTCCTCTGTCAAAAGAAACACAGCATTTCTTTCCTTCTATTGTGAATACATTAGGGATGCACTGAATCCAGGATTCAGCCATTTTTTCCAGGATTAGGATTCGGCCGAATCCTTGTACCTGGTCGATTCGAATCCTTAAAATCCTGTGACTTTTCATCACAAAACAAGGAAGTTAAAAAAAAATGTAAGCGGCACACTCCATGCGCGGCTCTTTTTACCCTCCCCCTCGCTAATTTGCATATGCAAATTATGGTTTGATTTTCATCCGAAACTTTCACAGCGGATCCGGGGGTTTGCATCCCTAGTATACATGGGCTTCTGTTTTCAGATTTAACCTCCAGGGCTAGGGCTTGAGCATGCTCAGTTTGCTCCTCTCTCCTTCCTCCCCTCCCTGCTGTAATCTGAGCCCAGAGCTAAGTGTGGGAGAGACTTGGACAGGAAGTGATATCACTTTAATATGGCAGCTGCTGACAGAGCTTCTATAGCTGATTACTCGGTCATGGTAAAGCATACTTTGGTATAGCTTGCACTATTGTGGCCATTGCATAAACTGCTTCAGTAGCTTTCCTTCTCCTTCAATCTGCTTTTATTCTCATTTGATTTTTTTTTTTTTCTCCATAAGGTTGAGAGTTGTGAGAGCAGCTCGCACAGTATGGACGAGGTGTCGCTCAGCGAGTTCGGCGAATGGACGGAAATTCCTGGCGCCCATCACGTTATCCCGTGCGGATTCATTCGGATAGTAGAGATCCTTTCCTCCTCTGTCCCTGCGTCGCTGATCCAGCTGCGCAAGCCTGTGAAATGCGTCCACTGGAACCGCTCCATCAGGAAACAGATCGACCGGGTCGCCGACCACAACAACGACCGAGCGGAGGACAAGGGTTTCCCCGTCTTCGTGGAATGCGAAGACTACGAGTTCATCGCGGCCGACCACGTCATTGTGACTGCCTCCCTGGGCGTCATGAAGAAGTTCCACGAGACTCTCTTTCACCCCAGTCTCCCGGAGGAAAAGGTGACGGCCATCGAAAAACTGGGCATCGGCACCACCGACAAGATCTTCCTGGAGTTCGAGGAGCCGTTCTGGAGCCCCGAGTGTAACAGCCTCCAGTTTGTGTGGGAGGAGGAGGCCGAGAGCGAGAGCCTGACGTATCCCGAG
>CM044431.1:11365504-11377969 GCA_024363595.1 Xenopus borealis
TTTGCTGGTGGACTTTTGCAAGGGGAACCATTGTTTTTTCCAAGGACTTCTTCTGATTAATTCTTATAAAAACAGTACACATTTTTTAATTAAAGTATATTGGAGACAGATTTCTTTGTCCCCAACTGCCGGGCTGCGACCACTAGTGATGGGCGAATTTATTCGCCAGACGCGAATTCGCGGCAAATTCCTGCGATTCGCCGTCGGCGAAATGAGCCGGAAATTGCGCGACGCGCACCAAAAATTATGTGACACACATCGAAAACGTGACGCGGCTCGTTTCGTAAATTTTTCGCCATTTTTTTCCGAAGCGAACCGGGATAGATTCGCCCATCACTAGTGCCCACTCCTGAACTGGGCCACCAGCCTAGCGCTGAATTAATGAGGCACAGCAAATTGCTGAATTGTACTAGAGCATGCCAGAACTGGACGTTGACCCCTCCCGACCCCCTCCTGACCGACCCCCTTGCACCAGATCACGAAGGGACCGATATTCATCAAATTCTTTTCTTTTGGGTTTATTTATTTCTGAAACAGTCTCCTTGGGGCAGAATAAACGCGCGTGTGATTTCCTACAAATGTGACAAGAGAAATACACGGTACGACTGTGGCTTGCGGGGTCGGTGATTAATGTTCAGTGGGGGGGGAGGCTGCGGGGAGTTATAAGGGAGTTGCAGGGCAGGTGATATCTGCAGAGGACTTCACTAGCCACAAGGCAAATACTTTACAAGGTATCATGGAAAATTAATTGTTATTGTAGAAACAAGCTGGAAACAAAGTGCAAATAAAAAAGGCAAAAAACAAACAAACCAGTTGTGTTGATGTGCAAAGATTAAAGGACAAGTAAACACAGCGGACATAGCGGTGCAATAAGTTCACTAAATAAAATACAGCAGGTTATTTTCCAAAAGGTTGACCCCTGGATGAAAGTTGAGAGGGCTCTTGTGTATTAAAAAGTAGCAATAACAAAATGTTAGACAGAGTATTTGTTTTTTAGATGGGGTCAGTGACCCTCATGGGGGAAAGAGATGGCAAATAATTAAAAACCTATAAAGTTAAAAATGTAGGCCAATTGAAAAGTTGCTTTAACCTGGCCATTATATAGCAATAACAATACAGGTGTAGCCTTAAATGTGTTTTTGTCAGAAGGAGATGGCAAATAATTAACCAATTTCGCAAATTTCCCCATGAAACGGTGAAAAATTCGCAACAACGACAATTTACCGCGCGTCTATTGCATTGGTCAATGGGCCTTGCGGTTAATTGTCACTGGTGTTGAAATTTTCCCCGGTGTCAGTATAGTCGTCAGCGAATTTTTGCTCCCATTTTGTTGGCCGCAAAAAAACAGAAATTCACCTCACGAGGAAACTTCGGGCGACTTTGGAAAACGAAACGCTTAACACATGCGACTTTTCATAATTGTGGAAGGGAAGACGCCTCAAGGCAGTTCGAGGAGATTGTCGCCCAGAAGAACAGGCGATTAGTCGCCGGGCAACTAAATCTCCCCGAATCTGCCCGTGTGTCACTGCCCCTAAAGTCATTGGGTGTTTTTCTTATGGCGACTTTTTTTCTCGAATTAATTAAAGTCATTGGGTGTTTTTATAATGGCGACTTTTTTTTCTTGAATGAAAGTCATTGGGCGTTTCTCTAATGGCGAATTTTTTCTCGAATTAATTAAAGTCATTGGGTGTCTTTCTTATGGCGACTTTTTTTCTCGAATTAAAGTCATTTGGTGTTTTTCTTATGGCGACTTTTTTCTCGAATTAATTAAAGTCATTGGGTGTTTTTCTTATGGCCACTTTTTTCTCGAATTAATTAAAGTCATTGGGTGTTTTTCCTATGGCGATTTTTTTTCTCGAATTAAAGTCATTGGGTGTTTTTCTTATGGTGACTTTTTTTCTCGAATTAATTAAAGTCATCGGGTGTTTTTCTTATGGTAAAGGCAATGGATCAAGCAGTACAGTGACTCATATATAAAAAATCCCCTTTAAAGGACCAGTAACATCAAAAAATGTAATTGTTTTAAAGTAATAAAAATATAATGCAGTTTTTCCCTGCACTGGTAAAACTGCTGTATTTGCTTCAGAAACACTACTATAGTTTATATAAATAAGCAGTTGTGTAGCCATGGGGGCAACTAGTCAAAGGAGAAAAGGCTCAAGTTACACAGCAGATAATCTCTGTAGAACATAATGTTATCTGTTATCCATTACTTATCCTGTGCCATATAGCCGTTTTTCAATTTCCGCCATTGCTACTCAGCTGCTTGTTTATATGGACTATAGTAGTGTTTCTGAAGCAAACAGATCAGTTTTACCAGTGCAGGGCAACATTAAATGATATTTTCATTACTTTAAAACACTTACATTTTTTTGGTGTTACTGTTCCTTTAAGAGGCATCAGGCTGCTGGACCTGTATGAGTACTAATAAAATCAGCAGCTATTTAGCTTGCCCTTTATTTGTCATTAAAGCAAAGTCCCGTGGTGCTGCTGGCAGTCAGGCATTGATAGAAGAAGATCAGATTCACAAGAGGCCGAGGGCCCATTTTCCCTTTTTATCCGGCTTTATCATTGCGCCGACTCTGCAAATCCCTATTATTAAACGTGTATATTTTTAGCTGCGACGATAAAGGGCCAGTCCTTAACCCCTCGGCGTGTTCCCAGAATGCTCCGAGAGAGAGCACAGAATTATCTGATTACTCTCCAGGTTCATTAAAACCACAAATAGGTTCTTTTAATAGATATTCCTATTTATTAGCCAAAAAAGCTCTTTTCCCAGACGTTGGCTCGAGTTCAGCCCAGATCACATAGTTGTGGCTGAATCCTTTCCATGCGCCCATTTAATTAAATCCCATACTATATTATTGTGCATCAACCTTACACTTGGGAAATGCTCATTTGCGGCTCTGTTTATCGTCCAATCAATTGCAAAGATTTTTATTTAAAGGGGACCCAACTGTAGTGGTAGTGGATAACTAAAACTTTATTATAGTTTTTGGAGATAAAAACTAGTAACTAATGTGATTTCTCATTCTCTTTTTTTTTTTTTTCAATGAATGCATACCAGGCTTCTGTTGTGTTAGTATTAAGCTGTGTATTATTTACTCCTGCTGAAATCAGCCAATAAGATCAAAGGAACTGTGTCAGTGACTCACAGCATGAGTGGTTGCAGCAAGAACAATAATGTTAAACACACACTGCTACAAGTTAGTGGATTTTGATGAGAACATCCTTCTCAAAAGACATTCCCATAGGCGTCTATTGGATGGGCCACTTATGTGATGTTTCTATAATAATTATAATAAATATAATAATGATAATATTAATAGACTGTTTCTCACAAAGCACCCACTTACAGCCAAAGGCACATACAGAATGGCCACAATTCTTCCAGGACGGCTCTTCCCTGCTCCCTTTTTCCTAGAGAAAATAGCAAAATGGTTCATTTAATGATGCAATTGAAGTGCTGCTTAATGTTCCGGGGGCTCGTTTACACAGAACTTTGGCATTTTATAGTAATTGCTCCATTACAGTAGACTGAGTCACGCACCAGGGGTCCAAGTCTTGCGTTAAATACTGATTGCTTATTTAGTAGTGTAGCCAGATCGATGCAAGGGAATAATAAAACTGCAAAGAAGGAAAGGAAAACTCTAATTAATTTAAAGTGTGATTTAACCTTGTAGAGGCTTATTGCCTTGAAAATGTGATGAGCACAGAGCATATTTTACACAATCTTTGATAGGGTTGTCTTAATGTTTTGCCTTATCAAAGATATATGTATTTTTACATCATTTAAAAGTCCAGCCCAAAAGCCCAAGCTTTTTTAGGCTCATTGTTAAACCATAGGCATCTCCAAGCAGTACCCAAGACTAGGATAAAACCAAGCATGACATTAAGCAAAATTTTGATAAGACCAAGTGAAACAGTAACCAAGACAAGCATACGACCAAGCCTGATATTAAGCTAGACTTTAGTAAGACCTAATGAAACAGTACCAAAGGCTAGCATAATATCAAACACAGCATTAATCAAGACTTTGATAAGACCAAGTGAAACCGTACCCAAGATTAGGATAAGACCAAGCACAACACTAATCAAGACTTTAGTAAGACCAAGTGAAATGGTACCCAAGGTTAGGATTATATCAAACACAGCATTAATCAAGACCAAATGAAACAGTACCCAAGACTAGGATAAGACCAAGCAGAACATTAAGCAAGACCTTAGTAAGATCAAGTGAAACAGTACCCAAGTATACAATAATATCAAGCACAGCATTAAGTAAGACTTTGATAATGTCAAGTGAATCAGTACCCAAGACTAGGATAAGACCAAACATAACATTAATCAAGACTTTAGTAAGAGCAAGTGAAACGGTACCTAAGGCTAAGATTATATCAAGCACAGCTTTAAGCAAGACTTTGATAAGACCAAATGAAACAGTACCCAAGTATACAATAATATCAAGCACAGCATTAAGTAAGACTTTGATAATGTCAAGTGAATCAGTACCCAAGACTAGGATAAGACCAAGCACAACATTAAGCAAGACCTTAGTAAGACCAAGTGAAACAGTACCCAAGTATACAATAATATCAAGCACAGCATTAAGTAAGACTTTGATAATGTCAAGTGAATCAGTACCCAAGACTAGGATAAGACCAAACATAACATTAATCAAGACTTTAGTAAGAGCAAGTGAAACGGTACCCAAGGCTAGGATTATATCAAGCACAGCTTTAAGCAAGACTTTGATAAGACCAAATGAAACAGTACCCAAGACTAGGATAAGACCAAGCACAACATTAAGCAAGACCTTAGTAAGACCAAGTGAAACTATACAATAATATCAAGCACAGCATTAAGAAAGACTTTGATAATGTCAAGTGAATCAGTACCCAAGACTAGGATAAGACCAAACACAACATTAATCAAGACTTTAGTAAGACCAAGTGAAATGGTACCCAAGGCTAGGATTATATCAAGCACAGTTTTAAGCAAGACTTTAATAAGATCAAGTGAAACAGTACCCAAGACTAGGATAAGATCAAGCACAACATTAAGCAAGACCTTAGTAAGACCAAGTGAAACAGTGCCCAAGTATACAATAATATTAAGTACAGCATTAAGTAAGATTTTGATAAAGTCAAGTGAATCAGTACCCAATACTAGGATAAGACCAAGCAAGACCTTAGTAAGACCAAGTGAAACAGTACCCATGGATAGGATAATATCAAGAACAGCATTAAGCAAGACTTTGATAAGTTCAAGTGAATCCATACTCGAGACTAAGGTAAGACCAAGCACAGCATTAAGCAAGACTTTGATAAGATCAAGTAAATCCATACTCGAGACTAGGGTAAGACCAAGCACAACATTAAGCAAGACCTTAGTAAGACCAAATGAAACAGTACCCATGGATAGGATAATATCAAGAACAGCATTAAGCAAGACTTTGATAAGATCAAGTGAATCCATACTCATGACCAGGATAAGACCAAGCACAACATTAAGAAAGACTTTAGTAAGACCAAGTGAAACAGTACCCATGGATAGGATAATATCAAGAACAGCATTAAGCAAGACTTTGATAAAACCAAGTAAAAAAGTTCCCAAACCTTAGAAAAGATCAAGACCAATGTGAAACAGTAGGTAAGACTTTGAGAAGATTCGAGAACAGTAAAGAAGAATGGGGAAATATGAAGAACAACAGACAACAACAATACTTAAGACTAAAACAGACTCTAGTACAACAACAGACAATGGCCCATGCATAGATGCCTTTTAAGCATACCCAAGCTGGAGACAAGCTAAAGACCATCAGCACTTTGATACAAAGACATAGAAGAGGAAGAAAAACTAGTAAATAGGTCTGTTAGACACAGGACACTGGGTGGAAGGTTGCGGAGAGCCTGGTACAACTGCAACTTACAGGAAGACTTTAGTGTGAATCACCTTTTCAGAATCCAGGCAAATGAAATATCAGCTTCTTAATATTGCTATCAGAGAGATACAAAGGGAAGAGAACATGAGGATATAGTGTCTTTAATCATATGCTTATGCAAACTAATCATTTAAATGCATGAAGTGATATTAAAATCCTTGTGTCTAAAGGTGCCAAAGGATACAACACTTGCATTGATGGGCTCTTTCTAACACACTAGGAATAATATGTGGCATTGTTATCTGGTTTTAATGAAACACATCACAAGTACAAAGCCACTTAGCCAGCCGAAGATCATTACTCCTCTCATCTTGTACAGATAGGCAGACGGGATGCTCTCGCTAATATTTATTGAATTTATTCATATGCAGTCCATCCAAGTAACAATTGTGGGAACAAAGGTAGCTTCTCTTCTTTAGCTGAGATCAATAGCAAGTAGATAAAGGCTGTCTGTTAGTCCTCCCTATTAATTAGCACCAAATGAAAGAAGGAAAAGGGAGAGAGAACTCATAGGGAGTCCTAAATGCTGTCATTGAACAATCTCTTCCCTTTCATTAACTGGAAGCCATTTATTAATCTATCTCTGTTAATTTGAGTCTGTTCCTGTTAGAGTTGTTTGAGAGAGGAGGCTTACACTAAGCACAAGGTTGATATCTGATCCCCCTGCTCTGGGCAACTTGCTGTTGGCTGTTTGGTCTCCAAACGTTTCGCCTTCAAGTAAGAGAACAGTAAGTATATAAATGGCTGCTTTTCTAATGTGTTTCTTTATATCAATCTGTTCTGGTGGATCTAAGCCATAGGACAATAGGACTCCCATGGGGTGGGTTTGCAACATTCTCCTCAACCAACAAAAATGTATGCCCTATCTGCTCAAGTTGGGGGTTCTTCTAATTCCGATAAGGCTTATGGGTTGCCATTATATTAAGAAACATATAAATGGTGGCCAAAACCTGCCCCTGTAGGGGTACCTTTATTGTTGGGGTTGGCCTCTCTCTGGGAATCCCTAAGTATCATATTGGGACACCCAATGCAAAGGTCA
Organism: Xenopus borealis; assembly: GCA_024363595.1. Lineage (NCBI taxonomy): Eukaryota > Metazoa > Chordata > Amphibia > Anura > Pipidae > Xenopus > Xenopus borealis. The sequence goes on from CM044431.1 coordinate 11,372,488, forward strand.
TTTTTGTGGAGGTTAGGAAGGGAGGTTTGGAATCCTGCTACAAATGAGAAACATTGACTGTTATAACAATGTCTGTTACCTTGTCACAAGCTGAAAGGACTGCATTTTCAACCATAGAGGGGATCTTAAACCCAGAATGGAAAAAACAGACTAGTAAACCATTGTAGATAATTATCACTTATAAGCAGCAGGCGTCTCACTTGTTACTAAACCTAGGTCAAGTTCTGCAAAATATAACTCCCTTAAGTCTCTGAAAACCTTTGTCTCCGGAGAGACATCAACTTTGTTGTTCTTGTGCAAGGTCATGATGAACAACCAGTGGCTGTTTTGGGGTAACTGAGCTATAGATCCATGCACTCCCCTCCTAATGGTTGCCTTTGCATGCTATAGAGGCATACATGCTATAGAGTCAGTAGTACATGTATTTTAGCTGCCATTACAATTGAAAGAGAAAGTCCCTGGTTGATTCATCCCTATGGCACCCCATCTAGAGGCTTGGTCTAGAGGCCAACCTGATGGTTGTCTTACTTTGAAACATAGGAATATAGCCAAACACAATGTAATGTCAGAAACCCTAGACATTGGCTAATGTTGTCATAACATATAGATATGGAGTCTCCACTCAGCTGGGTTGTTATTGGCAACCCTAATCCCCAAAAGACCTGATTCTGCCCCTGCTGGGTGCATGTATTGGCCCCAATTTCTGGACTCTTCCAAACAAAAGCCCTGTTCTCAACAGAACATGTACTGTACTTATATAAAAAGTAACATGTGCTCTTCAGTCCTACTGAATTCCCTGCAAGGCCAATCATTATTCTCCAGCGTTTGTATCACTTCCATCGGGCTGATGGATTCTGGTAATTCCTCTGCGCCTGCTGCTAATAATAGTAAATCTAGGGCTTTATGGATTGTAAAAATATATTGGAATCTTGCTTTCCTTTTCTGGCATTTGGTTTTTTTTTTTCAAGGTGATATTAATTTTCCAAGGCAAAATCAATACCATGAAGCTACAACTTTGTTTTTCAGAATGTAACGTTATATACAGCTTTCTGATTTTCTTAATACCAACTCAATGTTACATTACAGAACGCAGCAAATGCTGACTGGTTTAATAAGAAAATGTGAAACATTATTTCCCAGGTCACTCAATAAAACAAGCCGATGATACAGAAAGCAAGGTACGGCATTGAGGTCAACTAAACATTTATGGCTTACGAAAAAAAAGGTCAACATTGACCCTTCTGTTGTGTTGTGGAGCACAATGGTGTTGTTGTAGTTAGAAGATGGGTCTAATAATCACTTGTGAGCTGTGAACTTAGCATCTACATCATCAGCTGGAAAGTGGAGGAGTTTCCAATATGGCATGGTGTTTAGGGTGGCTGGGGCAGGTATCTGCTATACATGAGTTATCAGTTGGGCCAAGGAGTTGGTTTTGCCACTGTAACCCTTTCTTGGCTATAATTAACCAAACCAACTAGCATAGGTAGAGCATTGGTTACACGCGACTCTTTCACTCTCAGGTAGGGCTTTCGCTAAGTGGAAAATCACGTGTGAGGTAGTTGAACTACAGCTCGATACTGCATATAGTGTGTAATAAAGGTTGTTGGACGCCAGGGGTTCTTTGTGCAAACAAAATAGAACAATTTATTTACAATAGCAGCACAGGGTAGTATATACTCACAGACAGTGGTATTAAATCAGCAAGGCTTAGCACAGGTACAGCGTAGATTATGCCCTCGGGTAGGATACCAGGATGGGAGTTGTAGTTGCACCAACCAGGTTATCAATGCCCATGTGGTCCGGATCCCACCAGCAGGTTCAGGTGACTCAGGGGTTAAGTACTCTTCCTGCAGTCCCTATGTCTGAGGTCCCTTCACTTCAGGCAAGGTAGAGCCTGGGGGAGAGCTACTCCCTACTATCCTCCTTGATGGGGCTTTGAGCTGCCCTTTCTCTCTTCCCTCTCTTTCTCACCTCTCCTAGAGAGTGCTATGACAGGAATATCCTAACTCTGACTATTCCTCGTTCACGGGGCCCTGTTCCCCGACTTAATATTTGTAGTACCACTAAAGGTGTGCTGTCCCTTTAGGGTAGAGCGCCTCTGGGGCCCGGTTGGCACCCAGGCTCAATGGAGCACTGCCCTCCTCCTCTGCTGCAGGCCAAAGAGGAAGTGCCACTCCCTGCAAGCACTTTTATTACTGCACTGCAGGGGTGGATCACAACCTGTAGCCAATAATATGAAACAATCTAGCCACCTGGACCTTAGTCCAATAGAAGGCAGCTAAAGAAAAGGGCAAGGGAAGAAGCCATAAGGGCCATGCTACTTATGGGTCCCTACACCACTTTTTTGGTTTTGGAGGAAACATTAACCACATTCTTGAAGAAGACTAAGATGTTACCTGCAGCATAAGACAAGAAAGACAACATGTAGTGCTGAGAATGTGTTTAGCCGATGGGTGGAGCACCTCCAAGATGATATCGAAAAAGGTTTATGGCTTAAGAGCAGAAGGCTTATGGGGATTTGTCTATGGACATATGGAATGCTCTTAAGAACCAAGTTCTCCAATGACTAAAGGGTGCTGACAATGGATGGCTGGAAACTAAGCTGCAATATAATGGCAATTACATTCTCCTTTGCTGAGATTAGGAGAGAATTTACTCTATATGTAAAATTGTAAGAGTGAAATTCATTTGGGCTTTCCTGGCTAAGCTACAGATCTTACTTAAAGCCTTGGCCAATTGGTTTGGTATTTTAATAAATAGCACATGGCGGGCTCTGAAAATCATAACTCTTTATTAAGCAAAACATCTATATGTACCTATTTCTTAAAGAAACGCATCCTGAGGCACTTCGTTTTACAAAGGGGTGGGAAAGCAGCAGACATTTGATAGCAACCTCTTCATCTAAGGGCATTGGTTTCAAGAGATAAAAAAAAAAATCTCAGTCCTAATGTAATTAAATAACTATCAACCAGGCTCCTGGGGCTTGTTTAAAGAAGTTGGGGATGGGTGCATAGTGCATTTTTAGGTGGATTTTTGATCTGGCAGAGAGCAGTTGCTTGGCAAGTGAACTTTAAGGGTGGGCTCTTGTGCATTTCAGGGCTCTAGCACTTGCTCCTGCACAATAATAAATGACCGGTAATTGTCTAATCAAGCAATAATACATTTTATTATCTTATGTGCATGTCAATTATTTTCTGTCATATATATTTCAGTAAAAATATATAAACGTAAACTATTTCCTGCACACAGGGGGGGAAAAACAGAGGTATTTCATGGATATATTTAATTGATATCCTGGAGCTGGTATTTGCCTCTTTTACCATGAAATTGCTGCTTTGATTGGCTACTGGTTGGTCTAGCCTTGTCAATGGTTTGATGCCCATGACTTGATACAGGTTTGGTCTAATCCCATTGATCCCCCCTGGATACAGGTTGGTGTAGCCCTTTGAAGGTTTAGATGCTGAGATCAGCTACATGTTAGTCTAGCCCAGTCAATGTTCTGAACCCCTGATTGGGTACTTATTGGTCATGCCCGGTGAATGTTCCAATTTTCAAACTAGGTATACACAGGTCTAGCTAAAATTTACCAGACACTTTTGGTGGGATATTGAGTGCCTTTGTAATGCCAACTAATAAAGTCAGGGTCCAACTGGGCAGACAGAACACTGGGAAATAAACCAGTGGGCCACATCCCCAGACTTGTTTCCCCCGCTTGCCTGAAGCTATGCATTCCCTGACCTCCCACTGCCCAACTGATAGAAGAAAAGCAGGTGGGCGCTGGAGGGGAAGGGTTGTTGCCCAGGGTGGGTGTGTGCAGGGTCTTGATGCGGCAGCCCCGGTGGGCCCTGACCCCCCCCCAGTTCGACACTGAATAAAGTCTTCTATCAGTTCTCAATAAATTCATCTTTTTTAAAAGCTGGGAATTCTGGGCTTCATAATACTGTTAAGTACATTTTAAGCTTCCTGATCCTCCCCTCATACAAACGAATCCCTGATTAACCTGATCACCTTCTTCTCTAGTAAGGTTCCTTCTAACTCTCAGCACAGCTATGAAATTCAGGGGAGGTGTTGGGCATCAGGGTGGATGTGGCTGGTGCAACAGCCTTAGGGCAAGGCCAGACGGGGAGATTCGGGGGAGATCTGTTGCCTGGCGACTTATCGCCGCAACGAATATCCCCCGAATCTCCCCGAATAGCTAGATAGGGCTGCGCACCCACTAGGCTTAAAGTCGCCTGCGCTTGTTCACACGCAGCGGCGCGATTTTAAAAGTCAATTTTGAGTGACTTTTAAAATCGCGGCACTGCGTGTGAACAAGCGCAGATGACTTTACGCCTAGCGAGTGCGCAACGCTGACTAGAGATTCGGGGAGATTCGGGGGATATTCGTCGCGGCGATGAGTCGCCAGGCAACAGATCTCCCCCGAATCTCCTCGTCTGGCCTTGCCCTTAGTCAGACAGTTGCTGACTGGAAAAAGCAACTAAAAACAAACAAACCGTCTGAAAAGGATAAGTATTTGTTATTAACTCTATTTTATATATTTTTTTTCTGTTTTTGGTGCTAAATATCAAAGTTTCGTGTGCTATTGTGCTTACAGCAAGTTTGTCACAACCTGCTTTACTTTGCAGTGAGTTTTCTTTCAGTTTGAGGGGGTGGGGTTTGATTAGTTGCACCTGAACAGACTGTATAAATAGAACCCCTGGGACTCCAGTGTTTAGCTGCTCTTAAGTCTTTGCTCTTTAAGTGGGGGATCTATAAGTAGAGTTACAAACCCTGGAGTTAGTGGGTGATCCATACCTCCCAACATTTTGGAAGTAAAAAGAGGGACAAAAATGTATCTTGCCCACAGCATGGCAACATTTTTGTGTCCACGCCCATTTTTGTGGTCACACCCCCTAATTACCATGTTTATTTTACTAAATTTGACAGGTTATGAAAGTTTGAAAATATTTCTCCTTATCTAAACTGTTAAAATTACTTATTTTCTTATCTCAAAAGTGTTACAAAGCATCTTATTTGCTGTTCTTGGCTCTCTGCCAGAGGCCAATTAAGTTAAAATCTTTGTTTTTTTTTTCTGGCTGTTCAGTGCAGAGAAAAGAGGGACTTTCCAGTACAAATGAGGGATAGTGGTTGAGCTCTCAAAAGAGGGACTGTCCCTCCAAAAAATGGACAGTTGGGATGTATGGGTGATCTGTAAGTAGAGTTACAAACCCCGGAGTTAGTGGGTGATCTAAAAGTGGAGTTACAAATACCGGAGTTATTGGGTGAACTAAAGGAGTTCAGACTCGGTCAAAAGTTTGTTCTAAACCCTAATTTATTTTAGTTTTGATCTGTAACTGGGATAATGAGTGATAGCAAGATTGAAGGTCTGACCCAGTGCACAGTCTGCCATATGTATGAGATTTGGAACAACAGATCCATAATCCTTACCTCTGTGGTAGATGTGAGCAAATTGCCACTTTGGAGGCTGGAGTTAGAGCACTAG
>CM044431.1:11383284-11396338 GCA_024363595.1 Xenopus borealis
GTGAAAGAGTGGAGGGGTGTGTGTATGGATGCTGGGTTTTAATTTGGAGGGGTTGAACTTCAACCCAATTTAACTATGTAACAATGTAACTATTTTCTGCCACTGAATTTTTCTGAATTTTTTTTTAATGTTCCCTTAATTCTGTGTACTGTTCTGTTTATAACAGATAATAGTGTACCAGAAAATAAAAACACTACTTAGGTAAAATGAATGCAGGTTTCTTAACTAAGAACAGTTAAAAGACAATTTCTCATCCACGCCAAAGTCTTTGAGCTCCTGAACGTCTTCTTTTAAACTTCAAAGTCATTTTTCTAAATACAGAAGGTCAATGGCTACCAGATGAGAAGCAGCTGATTTCCTCCTTGTCTCACGGGATGAAATATTCACTTATGAAATGTGTTAAACAGGTTTCCTACAGAGGTAGAAAGGGGCTCTTTGATGGCTGCTCATCACAGCCCATTGTAACTTAATAGCCCCGCTGTGAGCCAAACCCCTACTGATATCAATGGCAGATAATGACATTCCAAATAATGGAATGGCCAAAAGACTGGGGCAAGTTCTTTTATCTTGATATAACTTAAGCCTGGGTTGCACGGAATTTAGCATCACTTGGCCAAAAAGACTGAGAGTTGTAGATCTGAAGTGCAGTAGGAATGAGCTAGAATATTAGCATTGTAATAAAGGAAAGAACTTGTCCTTTGTCAATTAATCCACACAATTAACTTCAATTGGTATTGATCAAGAATGTGGGAACCAATCCTGGATGAATGAGAACCTATGAAGGTTCTCATTCATCCAGTGTATCTATATGAGTACGACAAATGCAAAAAAAAAAAAAAAAAAATAAATACAAATACAGCAAGTCCAGTTGATTTCACTTTCTACTAGTCATAGGGGGAAATTCACTTAAATCCGAAAATTCGCTAGCGTTGGCTTCATGAATTTTCGCAAGCACTACGCAAATTCACTAAAGTACGAAGTTACGCTCAGGTCGGCGAACGGTAGTGTAGTTGCGCTAGTGTTACTTCACCAGGCAAAGCGCAGTTACGATAGCAATGCCTAATTTGCATACGGCGGGAACTTAAACGTATAATAGAAGTGTATGTTATAGCCACTACATTCCACTACACAAGCCCAGGAAACCTTTAATAAATAAAATAAAGTTGTCCAATTGCCCTACATGTGCCCCCTGTATAGTTGAATTGCCATATGTTAGGAAATGTAGGGGGGAAGGAGGGGAACACCCCTATGGTTGCCACCTGGCCGGTATTTTACCGGCCTGGCCAGTATTTTTTATTGGTTGGTCCCAATGTTATTAATAGGAAAAAAAGATAAACATATAGGAAGGCTCGTATTTTTTTCAAGAAAAAGTGGCAACCCTAAACCCCCCCCCCCAAAAAAAAATCGATTGTTTTCAGACTATCACCCTCCAATGGTAAACACACCAGCTTTTTTTGGGACCTAGAAAAATTTTGAAATTTTTTTTCAACCTCCTATCTATTGTATTGAACTTCGCCAGGTCTGACCAGGCGAAGTAAAGTCTAGCGTAAGTGGTAACGTTCACGAAAATTTTGAGCTTAGTGAATTTGCGTAATTACGATCCTTCGTCAGTGCGCAACTTCGCACCCTTATGCCAGGCGTACTTCGCTAGTGAAAATTCGCCAGAGTCGGTGTTAGTGAATTTCCAAGGTTGCGAAATGACGTCACGCTGGGGAATTAGTGCTAGCGTTAGATGTTTCGCGCTTCAGTGAATTTGGGCCATAGACCCTAACCTTAATACTATAGATAGACCCTAAAAAGGCAAATGAGAAATCATCAATTATCATCTCTATAACTGGTCTACATTTCAAAAAAGAAAACTTTCTAATGCCGGTGATGAAATCTCTTTTCTTCATTGGCTATACTCTTGTCGCCAGCACCTTCCTATGAACAAACACATCCTATATTTCCACAATGCACAAAGGAAACCCCAGAAGTAGCACCTCTATATACAGGGTCTAATCCCAGAGCCCCCTTACATCCATGTTCCCTTTCCTACAGAATCACCCTCGTCTCTTCAATAAGAGATATCACTGCATTAAAGAAAAAAAAACTATTGCCTTTATATCAATGGGCCCCTGGTATTGTCATGGGCATCTGCTGTGAGCTGGAAATCGCATGGTAGGAATAAAATGCATGAGAGAAGATCTTCCTGAAGACCAAAGTGCATTGTAGAGCAGGTTATGGCCTGGGGGGAGATAACTGAAAGATAAATCCTCCTTAAATATAGGATATATATTCCCTTTAAAGTTAAGCCTTGGTAGTTGTGTAGTCATGAGATCAGAGTCAGAAAGTTTTATTAAGCAGATTTTACCATCAGGCCATTGGATTCAGTCCATTGCATTTTAGGAAAATTACAGTTGAGGGTTGCCATGAGTAAACCATTCTTCATAAATTGGGTGCTAGTGTTTCTTTAAGCAAAATGAGAACTCTTTATTTTCTGGATAATGTACAATCTGAGGGTGCTGATTAGATGATTCAATAATTTCTTAAATGCTTCATGCACATTTATCCCTTGGATTGTACAAGTGTAGTGTTCACAACAACACATACAGTATGTAGTACTCACAGATCAGTAAACTAGTCCCCGGCACTAGCAAATGTTTACTCCAGCAATCGCTTATCCCTGAGCCAGATCACTTGAGTCCTTATACTGGTGGGCAACACTGCAGGGTATGGAGCCTTATGGTCTTCTTGTTGGAGCCTCTGGCTGCTCTACTAGCTACCCTGATCCTGCCTCTCACTTCTAGATGAAGCTATTACAAATCTTTCCTAGCACTTACAGTACTTCACCTGCTGAGGTCTACCTCCACCCCAAGCTCTTCAGCACACCACCTCCTCAAGTGAGGACCCAAGAGACTGAACATATAGGGTCTTCCTTTGGTAACCCTGACACCAACTACCAGGGAAACTGCACCCCTTCCCTGTAAAACAGGTCCAATAGGTCCAAAACCCTCCTGAAAATTGTTGGGAAATAGAGGTTGCGCAGGTATCAGATGTCTAAGCCCTGTGTATTCTAGCCATTGAGGCACAAGTTTGGAAATATCAGTGACGTCATATTAAAACTCTGGACAGATCATGGTTGCCAAATGGGCCCATTAATGTTCACTGGCTGAACTAGAGGAGGAGTTCAGCTTCACTTTTAGAGCCACAGCCCATGATCTCCAGTGTAGATAAAACCATTAGTTCAATGTCTGGGCGCAAGTGGCGCCTTCTCTGAGTCGGACATCCCAGCATTCCATACTGCAATGCAATTACACAGCTCTGGTTAATTATTTATTTATAATGCTTTTTAATTACTTTTCTCTGCAAGAAACAAAAAATATATTCCAAGACACATTGTTGGGGGCTTTACTGTTCCTATAAATTCTTCCCCCTTTAGGGCATCCCTGTTAATTGATGAAGTAAAATATAGGAAGGAAAGAGCCTAATGGGGCCCATATCGGAGTCTTTGCTGAAGCAAACGGAGCATTTCAGTGTTCTGATATGAATCCATTGGGGACGTTGCAGCATCTGTGCGCCTATTGTGATTCTGGAGCTGGAACCCATTCAAAGTGTCCTGCTGTAAAGAACTGACTAATCTGTGCGGCTGCAGGAGGCGGCAGCACCAACCGACAGTGCATCTATCACTCGTGCCTTTGATATTTAACAGGAAATTATTCCAAAGGAGGGAAAGATATTTGATGGAAAAGCTGAACACGTGTATACGAGTAATTCATTGGGGGAAAAATATTATTCTTAAAAAGATAAAGACACTTTTGAAGTAATGGGACTCCCCTTTGCACTTGTTGTAATCTTATAGTTGAGCTTTGTCTGGCAGGGACATTCTCTTATTGCTCTATATCGTGTACAATAGAGCAGGCCCCACCCTGGTACAATGCAGAGCAGAAAGCAAACCCTGCATGGAGAACATCCACCCCGTTTTACCCCCTTTTCAAGCGGGATTCATTCTTTTTGCCCTGCATATTTTGGGGCCCCCAGCAGAGCAGCAGTGACAAAGATCAGATGCTACTACAGAACGTCTATATATTCAGATGAGTTCTATATTGTTAAAAGGAGTATGAAAGGCTAAAACTGAGTAAGCTTTATCAGAAAGGTCTATATATACACCAGTAAAGCCTCAAAGTAATGCTGCACTGAGTCCTCTGTCAAAAGAAACACAGCATTTCTTTCCTTCTTTTGTGTCACATGGGCTTCTGTATCAGACTTCCTGTTTTCAGCTTAATCCTCCAGGGCTAGGGCTTGAGCATGCTCAGTTTGCTCCTCTCTCCCTCTCCCCGTTCCTTTACCCTCTTCCTTTACCCCCTCCCTTCTCCCCTCTCTGCTATAATCTGCGCCAAGAGCTATGAGTGAGCAGGGAGACTCAGGCAGGAAGTGATGTCATACCAAGATAATATGGCAGCTGCTACCCTAAACTAACAGAGAGCTGTTTACTCAGGTATGGTAAAACATTCTACAGAATAAATATAGTGTTATAGCTTGCACTATTGTGGCTAATCTATTGGCAATATGCTGCTTCAGTAGCTTTCCTTCTCCTTTAATAAACTAAAAATAAGCAACACCAGATGTCCATTCGTATGGCTTGAAGATATGGCACAAGGGTCATGAGAAAAAGGAAGCAGATATCTTAAAACAGAGATAGAAAAGGAGTTTTAAGAAATAGACAGGCTCATTTAAGGGTGCAGAAATAGATATGTATTAAAATATCCTTTACAAAGTGCTTGCTAGGGCGAGTCGTTTTTATGCCAGTTTGCTGGTTGGTTGCATGAAGCACATTGACAACGAGCAGCTCAATACCAAACACCTGATTGGAGGAATGGAAATTGGCTTCACAGCAAATATTTTTGCTATTCTGACCATATTTAGCTCAACTTCCAACATAGAGCAACTCTGTCACCCCTTTGGCACAGTGGCCCCAGCAAATTTATAATATTCCCAGCGATTAATCATGTAGCGTGCACAGCCATTTTGTTACACAGTTAGGGTTGCCACCTGGCCGGTATATCACCAGCCTGGCTGGTAAAAATGATATATAGGAAGGCTGGTATTTTTTACAGATAAGGTGGCAACCCTAGACACATTAGATAACAGTGTGACCCCAGTATTTCATGGCACAGTCTACCAAGCATTACTCAACAGTGGCTCCTGCAGTTTTGAAAACAGCAATGTAAGGTCTTCTGGAGCAGGGATTGAATAATGGATGGTCTCCAGTGGCGGAACTAGCGGGGGAGCAGGGCGTGCAATTGGGCCAGGGCCCACACCCCCTCAGGGCTCCCCTGCAGTGTTGGGGGTTCCAGGCTGCAGGTCCCGCACCCAAGCATATAGTTACGTTAATGATGGTCTCATGAGGCAATAGAGCTCTCTGCTTGGTCAGTTTATTGTTGGATGGCTACCTTCTTCTTCTACTCGTTGGGGAGCTACAACCAGCAGGGCCGGTCATACCAAGTGCGGGGCCCAATTGGGACCATTTTGGTGGGGCCCCCTAGAACGAACTTTTCTGTCTGTCACAGGGTCACAGAGCTGGATGGGCAAATAGTGCTGCTTTCCCCTCTGTTCAAGTGATGGCTGCCAGTTTGGGATGGGGGCAGGCTGGGCAACTGCGAGAAAATGTTCCCTCACTTTTTTAATCTATGTGCGCTAAAAAAGAGTGCAAATTTTGGTTAACACTGTAAACTGTGTTGGGCAGCACCATGGATTATATATACAACATTAATGCATTTCACTTGTTATTTGGGCCAATTGGGTTTGGGGGTGGGCTGGGCCAATCAGGTTCAGCTAAGGCCTGGGCCAATCAGGTTTGAGCGGGCTGGGCCAATCTGGATTAGGGGTAGTCTGGGCTACTAGGAATAGGAATCAGAGCTTGCACCGGAGCGGGGCCCCCATAAGAGCGGGGCCCAATTGGGCCAAATTGGTCCAATGTGCTTAAGACTGGCACTGACAACCAGGTGTGGACTGGGTAAAACTAGGTGGGCCTGGCCCTTGTGGGCCCCACCAGCCCAGCCCTGCACCCATTTAAAGCCTGGGCTGCTCCCTGATTTTGCCCCCTCTGGCCCAGATTGAGCCACAACTACCGGATAGGTTTGCACAGGGGCCCAAAGAAGGGGTTGTGGCTGAGGCAGGGGTCTTTAGGGGGTTTGGCAGAGGCATGGGGCCCAGAGGGGGGATGGGGGCCCCTGTACTGGAAGGTAGGAAGGTAAATGTTGACTGAGCTCTCTCAGAAGATGAGGAGTTCATCCAAAGAGGTGGTGCATATTGGGAGAGCTGTAAAGGAGGAAAGAATGGAACATTAGGAGAGCTTGGAACATGGGCAAGGAGGAGAAACTGACCTATGGGGAGAGTCGGTAAAGGAGCAGAGAATGAACATAGGGGCGACATAGGGACAATCAGTAGTTAATGTCATGTGTCATAACCAGTGGGTTTCATGGGACAGGTAACAATCAACAGCACCTGAAATCAAATAAAATGCCTGTTGCTCATTGGTTATTGTTGTACATTGAGATAACATCACCGTCTGAACAAATTCACAAGCAGCTACCCTATGTTTCACAGATAAAAATAAGGTTTCTCGTAGATGAAGGATTTATTTATTTTAGCTGAGCCGTGCTTGAAGCGGAGTTTATACAAGATTTTAAGGAAATTTCATATCTTGTTTCTCGTTCTGCATCAGGCGGCCCCCTGTTCTTATGCTAATGCACTTATCTCTGAAGTTACAGTGGGGAGGCTGAAACCTAAAAGTCTAAAGCACTCTCTGTTTTATCTTCAATTTGCTATCATGCTGTCACATTATTAATATACACGATTCCAAGTTCTTCTGCAAAGCTCAGGCATTTTGGGAAACAGATCTCATACTGGAATCACTCTATGGAGGCTATGAGCAACACAGAGGTCTGTCCCTGCTGGAACTGGATGTTTGGAATACATGAAAGGCGTGAGAAAACTAGTAACATGAGTGCATATTGTAAGGTAAATGAAATAACAAGTTTTCTCAGTATAAAAAATGGATGTAAATATTCCCATCACGGTACTTCATAAAGTCTTACCTTCAAAAGACAATTGGTTGTACCAGGTAGAAATGAGTAAGTACTGTCATGGGAAAAAAATGTTAATAGTGCTGCTCCAGCAGAAATCAGTTTCTCAAAAGAGCATATATATATATTTAATTTTGAAATCTGACATGGGGCTAGACATACTGTGAGTTTCCCAGCTGCCCTCATTCATGTGACTTGTGCCCTGATAAACTTCAGTCACTCTTTACTGTTGTACTGCAAGTTGGAGTGAAATTACCCCCTTCCTTCCCCCCCAGCAGCCAGAACAATGAGAAGGTAACCAGATAACAGCTCCCTAACACAAGATAACAGCTGCCTGGTAGATCTAAGAACAACACTCAATAGTAAAATCCAGGTCCCACTGAGACACATTCAGTTACATTGAGTAGGAGAAACAACAGCCTGCCAGAAAGCAGTTCCCTCCTAAAGTGCTGGCTCTTTCTGAAATCACATGACCAGGCAAAATGACCTGAGATGCACCTACACACCAATATTACAACTAAATACACTTGCTGGTTCAAGAATGAAATTCTATATTGTAGAGTGAATACATCATAAAAAACATGACTGAATCCCTTTAAGAGAGAAAGGAGTTGATGACTAGAGGTTAGCCTATTTCAACAAGTGATTCCAGCATGGACTAATGGAAATGCTTGACAGTAATCTGCACTATTGAAAATAATTTTAGTTTAAGATTTTGCTGGAGATCCATGATCCATAGATTTCTCCACCGAGCAAAGCAAACACATGGGCCCTTGGCACCCTGGGGTAGATTAATCAAAGAGTGAAGTTAAGAGTGAAGTTCCGCCACTAGATGGAAATTCCGCAGCTCTCCATTCATTTCTATGGGATTTTTGAAGGCGTATTTATCAAAGGGTGAAATTTCACTTTCACCCATTGATAAATACGCCTTTCAAAATCCCATAGAAATGAATTGAGAGCTGCGGAATTTCCCTCTAGTGGCGGAACTTCACTCTTAACTTCACTCTTTGATGAATCTACCCCCCTGACTCATCTCTGGTAAGTGGGAGAAGCACAAAAGATCAGTAACCCCATCTCTTTTGAAGTATCCATCTCTGACTTCTAGTTGAGGGCTAACTAGATAGACTGACCTTATAGCAACTCTGAGAGACTCTTGGAACACATCTTGACCACATGGAAAGCCACTACTTCCTACCTTCTCCTTTTCTTTCACTCCTGTAGAGTATTTTCCTGGTATTATCTCCCAACCCTGCAGTACTATTTGGATGTTTGTACAACAGCTGAATAACAATTATATGTCTTGCAGCTCCCAGTACTCCAGTGTTCTAGTCAGATGGGCAACTTTTATTAACGTGGGCACGCTGCACATAAGTGTTTACATATATACCTACACCGATAGGGCACAGGGGAGACCCATCTCACACTAGGGTACTACATGCCAGGGAAATCTGTTTCCAATGTGACCTTCTTGTAAAACGCAACATCAGGATAAATACGGTTATTTTTGCTGAGTGGTTTTGGTATGTAAGTTAGAGAATAATAAGAGCTACAGTATCTTAACCCTCGGAGCAGTTAAGAAGAGATGAACGTGGCTGGGTAACTTTCTGCCCTCACAGAAACTCAGGGCAAAATCAATAACAATGAGTGTTGGGCAGATTGACGTTTGGCAGATAAATGCACCCAAGCTGACTGCATAGCCCAGAGGCCTGTGTGCCAACCTGCAATCACCAAGTCTGACAGGAAAATCAATGGCATTAGGGGACTCTGGTGCCAACAAGTTTACAGATTTAGCCTCAATGCTCTTTGCTAAAACTTTCATTTACTTTAACTATCATTGTATATGATGCTGAAAAAGCCTTGAGTTTAATCTTTTTTGAACCCTCTTTGTACTGATGCAGAGTAAAAATTTGGAGGAAGACTTGAGCATTGCAAATCAAAGCTGCTATTATTGCTTTAGACATCACCATTTATAAACCATTATATTCTCTGCAAGGCATTTATTCATGTGTGGTACCAATGCCTTTTTTATAATACCCAGCCTTCTTAACTTAATAAAATGGGGCATTTTATGTATGGGTTCCTGGTTTTGACCTGTAATATGAGCTTGTTATCAACTGCTGCCTGTTATGATCTCCTGCTAAATGGACTTGTTATTGTTTGCCTCCAACTTTGACCTCTCGCCTGCCACCTGCTTCTGCCATTTGGTCAGTTTAGAAACTTAACTTGGAGTTTTGTCTCTTTCTTCCGTTTGTTGTCAATGTTTAATATATTAAACCTCATGTACAATTGCATTGTTCTGGGTCTTCATCCAGCTCCTGACCCATATTTTCTGGGCAATACAATACTTAGGTTTCTACCTACCAGCCCAGACCCAGTAGTTGTTTGTGTAGAACACATATGTCCAGGGAAACTGACCAATTTACAGTGAAGACAAGCACACCATACTTATAGTTAGCATCAGATGTGCAGGATCTACTGTGGATGGTCTTGTCTTTGAGGCACACTGATAGTAAGATGGGTAGCTACACCGTAGACTCCTTACAAAGACAGAAGACCAAGCAAAGTCAGAGGGCCATACAAAGACAGAAGTTCATAGAAAGACAGAGGACAATTCAAAGACAAAGGACCATGCAAAGACAGAGTAACATACAAAGACATAAGATCATAGATAGACAAAGCACCATGCAAAGATCATAGAGGACGATACAAAGACAGAAGATCATAGAAAGAAAGAGGACCATGCAAAGACAAAGGACTATACAAAGACAAAAGATCATAGAAAGACAGAGGACCATGCAAAGATAGAGAACCATACAAAGACAGAAGATCATAGAAAGACAGAAGACTATTTAAAGACAAAGGACCATGAACTCATATATTCAGAGAATATACAGATATACAGTGAAGACAAGCTCATCATACATATAGTTAGCATCAGAGGTTCAGGATATACTGTGGATGGTCTTTGTCTTTGACGCACACTGATAGTAAGATGGGTAGATACACTGTAGACTCCTTACAAAGACAGAAGACCATGCAAAGACAGAGTATCATACAAAGACAGAAGATCATAAAAAGACAGAGGACAATTCAAAGACATAGGACCATGCAAAGATAGAGTACCATACAAAGACAGAAGATCATAAAAAGTCAAAGCACCATGCAAAGACAGAGGGCCATGCAAAGATAGAGGACTATGCAAAGACAGAAGATCATAGAAAGAAAGAGGACCATGCAAAGACAGAGGACCACACAAAGACAAAGGACTATATAAAGACAGAAGATCATAGAAATACAGAGGACCATGCAAAGACAGAGGACCATACAAAGACAGAGGACCATACAGAGGCAGACGATCATAAAAAAAGACAGAGGATAATGCAATGACAGAAGACCATACAAAGACAGATAATCATATAAATACAGAGGACCATGCAAAGAGAGAGGACCATACAAAGACAGAAGATCATAGAAAGACAGAGTACCATACTAAGACGTAAAATCATAAAAGGACAAAGCACCATGCAAAGATAGAGGACTATACAAAGACAGAAGATCATACAAAGAAAGAGGACCATGCAAAGACAGATGACTATACAAAGACAAAAGATCATAGAAAGACAGAGGACCATGCAAAGACAGAGGACTATACAAAGACAGAAGATCATAGAAAGACAGAGGACCATGCAAAGACAGATGACTAAACAAAGTCAGAAGATAATAGAAAGACAGAGGACTGTGCAAAGACAGAAGCCCATACAAAGGCAGAAGAACTTATAAAGACAGAGGACCATGCAAAGACAGAGGACAATAGAGAGGCAAACGATCATAAAAAAAGACAGCGGACCATAAAGACAGAAGATCATAGAAAGACAGAGGACTGTGCAAAGACAGAAGATCATAGAAATACAGAGGACCATGCAAAGACAGAGGACCATACAAAGACAGACAATCATAGAAAGACATAGGGCCATGTAAATACAGAGGACCATACAAAGACAGAAGATCATAGAAAGACAGTGGACCATGCAAAGACAGAGGACCATACAGAGGCAGACGATCATAAAAAAAAGACAGAAGACCATACAAAGACAGATAATCATATAAAGACAGAGGACCATGCAAAGAAAGAGGACTACAAAAAGGACCATGCAATACAGCGCATGAAATATGTTGGCACTATGGAAATACATGTTAATATTAATGCAAAGACAGAGGACCATACAAAGACAGCTGATCATAGAAAGACAGATGACCATGCAAAGACAGAGGACTACACAAAGGCAGAAGATCATAGAAAGACAGAGGATAATGCAAAGACAGAAGACCATAGAAAGGCAGAAGATCATAGAAAGACAGAGGACCATGCAAAGACAGATGACCATACAAAGACAGAAGATCATAGAAAGACAGATGACCACACAAAGGCTGAAAGATACTGCAACTGAGACAAATATACTGTATAGATAAATCTTTCATAAAACAGGTAAGAATCCTGAATACAAATATCGTAATGATAGGAAAAAATGTTCCTTAACTCCATCCCAAGAATCTCAAGGGAACTATATTTTACTTGTTTTTAAATAAATCACACTCTCCTAGAATAAATTGACCATCTAAGAATGTTTCAAAACATTTTCATTGTTTTTAATGTTTCCGCCAACATAACTTTCACCGGCAGAAAATTCCATCATTTTATGGCTCCTTCTGCGAAGAATCGTATCACTGATAGGTGTAATGACAGCAGAGTTATTCTGGCACCGCATCATTCCTGACATCTCATGAAAAGGAAAAATTCGATCTATCATTTTATAAACCAGGAACTATGTTTTAGCAGCGAGAAGAGGCATATTTCCTAAACAGCATGCATAATGTGGAATAAACCATCATAAAAACTACATTAATAGTCAAATTGCGTGCTAGCTGAAGGAAACCTTGGCCAGGGTTCTAATGGTTTGTTGGACTATAACAAAGGCAAATTAAGGTTGAAGGGTGCAGCCAAAAGTAATTTGCTGATGTCTTCAATGGAAGAAGAGAATAAGAAGAAAAAGTGAGACACTGGATTGCACAATTGACTGATTCATTCCCATCTTATATTTCTGTCAATAAACAATACTACATTAGTAGAAACATTGGGAGGGTCACTGCTATTGACTGGGAGTGTTTATTTGTTAACATTTCTCTGAAAAGGTGAATATTGAATTACTTTACCTACTTGAATTCAACATGGCAGCAAAAACACAAGCCAATGACTAAGGCACATCAGATTCCTGACTGACCCTTTGAGGTCCAACCTTTGGACAAGGCCACCTTTGATCCATAACAAGGTAGTAGATACAGTAAAACATTGGTGACATTCAGCCATCTAGAATATCTAGGAAAGCATCCTATGACCATCCATGACATTCAAGCTGGATGTTTCAGTGCTTGTAGTACAGTAAATACATTTACTACTCAAATTGCGCACAACTTATCTTCTAGTCTACTGCTTCAGGTCCATCCAGAGTGTCAACCCCTCTGGCTTAAAGGGATACACTATGTTATACTACTATGTATATCCAAATAACACAAAGACCTAATCCTTATCTTAGATACAAAGCCAATGTATTGCCAGAGACAAAATCCAGAAACGAAATCACCATTCGTACAATGATTGGTGGAGGCTTGCAATTTTCTTTTGGAATGATATAGAAGTAATAGAACTACAAGGAAGCACCCACACCCGACCTTATCCTGCCCCCTCTTAACCTGCATCTGGTCCACCACACCGTTCCCCCTCAATTTATAGACCCATGCCTGCCCCACCCCATACATTGCTACCTTGTAGTTAGACTACTTCTTTATCAGATTTGAGATTATTCCAGAAGCTACTATTCACTAATTGGATATTGGCCATTTGTCTGTGAATATCACGTTTTGGTTGGACTTTTGTCTGTGATGATCACGTTTTAGTTGGACATTTGTCTGGGAAGATCACGTTTTAGTTG
>CM044431.1:11407290-11434289 GCA_024363595.1 Xenopus borealis
GATCCCCATTATAGGAAGCAGCAGTCCTGCCCTGCTTTATGGCAGCTGAGATTCTAGCCCCAGTGGCACAGATCATATCTGATTGGGTCGTTAGCTGGAACCATCCTCTCTCATCAGAGAAGACACTGCCTATACTGTGTGTCAGCTTTATTGTATTGTTAAGATGGCAATACATGGGCCAATAAAAACTGCGGACTCCATTCTTTTAGACTGAGTCTACTGAAAATCAGGCAGGTTGGATGCAGTCCTCGCCTGATGGACCTCTATGAGCCCCAATGCATGACCCAACAATTGGCTTCAAGACCAGCGATCGGATCAGACAGTCGTCGTTACCAAATAGATAAACTTGTTTCCTTTAGTATAAATTAGTATAAATGATTAAATCTACATTAAAATTAAGATTTCTTCCTTTCCATAGTCACAAGAATTCCATAGACCTCGGGAAACAGGAATGGGACCCAATGCCCCGCCAGGAAATGGAGACTTGACGGGGCTAGGAGAAGCACCTGGCCCGCCCCCTTTTTCAGGGCTGGGAGGTGATTGGCTGGCTGCTTCCCGGCCAGTGCGCAAGAGGTAGAGTTGCACAGACTCTCTTCATTCAGCGCCGGGACGTGGAAGCAGCAGGATCGAGCATCCCACCCCCCCCCTCTCTAGTAAGAAGCTTTTGTTGTCACAGTTGGTGGAGGGTACCTTTACAACTAGCCCCAGGGGAGGTTAAAAATGGGGTATTTCACAGCTACTGCGAGTAGCCGGCAGGCCTGGGCCTTATGTGAAGGCAGGCAGTCACGTTCAGGGCTCGCAAGAATGGAGCAGGAACCAAATTTGGTAGTTGGGGGGCAGTTTCAACCCCCCCTCCCCCCTTTTGCCTCAGGGGGGGAATTAGATAAGGTTGGTTAAAAAAAATGGTTGTAATACATGCAAAGAAAATGTTATACATGTTAAGGTTATTATACTTTGAAATAAACAACTGTGGCCATCTCTTTCCAAACCAGTGGTGTGTGTGTGATCATTGGGCTGGAGGCATGCGGTTGGGTCAGAAGGGTTGGGTGTAGACTCGACTATGCACCCGTCAAGGGGGGGGTGACTGCGGTGCAAATCGCATTATACGCATGCTGATCATGACAACTGATCTCTGCAAATGTCATTTGGGAATCAAAGCCTGATGGTGACGTCTACAACTCTGTCACTGTTATTCAAGCACTCTAGGGGTTAAGTGTAATTGTCATGGAATTGAACCTTTAGTCATCTACAACACTAGCTCCAGTCAAGAACACTGGCTGTAAAATGGACCCTTAAACAGGGCATCAGTGGCCCTTTAGCTGTGGTTTTTGGGGGATTCCTGGATCGGAAGTCAAACATGTTGGAGATGCAAATTAATAAATAAATATTTCCTGCACAGAGAGACCCATATTCCCTAGTGAACCCCCCACTTGCGCTACAGTTGCACAGCTCTGATTGAAAGTCAAATACCTCCTCGATCTTCTCATCTCTTTCACTGCCCACCTGCAGAGCTTACAAAGTATCTTTCCTACACATGAGCAGTCCCCTGGATGTTCTAAAATGTCTTTGTGTTTAAAACAATAATCTGTGCTCTTGTTGTATTTCTCCCTATATGCACCTATGCGCCTGGGCTAGCAGCACCAACTACAGAAGCCAGTTGCTGGCCATGGAGCAGCCCTGAGACCAGTGCAATTGGCTGAGAATGCAGAATTCAGGGGTTAGGAGAAGGTTGTGGAGAAGGCAAGACCAAGGTCAGGGAAGGAGACAGATAACTCAAAAACATAATTTGGATCTTCATACCTTAAGTCTATTAGAAAATCATATAAACATGAAATAAACCCAATAGGCTGGTTTTGCTTCCAATAAGGATTCATTATATCTTAGTTGGGATCAAGTACAAGCTACTGTTTTATTATTACAGGTATGGGACCTGTTATCCAGAATACTCAGGACCTAGGGGTTTCCAGATAATGGATCTTTCTGTAATTTCGATCTTCATACCTTAAGTCTACTAGAAAATCATATAAACATGAAATAAAGCCAATAGGCTGGTTTTGCTTCCAATAAGGATTATTTATATCTTAGTTGGGATCAAGTACATGCTACTGTTACTTACTATGTACCTATTATGGGTCAACATGGGGTGTTTATGGGGCTCCCTTTGGCCCCACCTCTTTTGCACCCTTAATCAGATCCTCTTGTGTATTTTCCTGCGACCCATTTGGTTTCCGTTGCAATAGTTAAATATTTACCCTGATCGTCTTCTGTTCCTGTTCCAGAAACTATTTGCGAACATAAACAAAAACCTCCCTCCCAGTACTTTGTAAATTCATAATCAAACCAACATTTCTTTCCCTTTTCCTCCAAGTGGATTTGAATCCACAAAGCAATTACTTGAAATTTCCGAGCGGAAAATAGTTAAAATCCGGTAAATCCAGAAGGTAAACAGAAATCCTGCCTCCGATCGGCCCCCATGTAAGTCTGACGTTTATCTCAACGTTAACGCGATTAACAGATAATAAAATTAAAGCGAAACTTTCAGTGGATTTGCCAGCGCTCTGCCTCGTCCCCAAGGGTGTAATTGTTCAGCTCTGTTTACTTCCCACACTATTCCTATAAAAGGATGAAAATAAATACTCGCTCTATGAGTGCCGCCAAGAAATTACCCGGAGAAGGGAACAGAATTAAAGTGCTCGGAGAAATCCAATTAAGAATGTGCTTTAAAGAAGAGTCGCCAAATAAACGTTTTATTGCTGACTCAAAAATATATCAAAATAATCCTCTATTTTCAGATTAATTAAAAGCCTGCAGAGTGAACATTATTCTGACACCGTGTTAACCAGAAAGAATCATCGTGTTTTGTGCCGAAAAGTACATTTATTATATAACTCCAACAGCCTTTATGTAATATTTGTATTGTCGCACTATTGTAAGATGTGGATTATTTGTTCATTCACCCCCATCATTGCTTTTCCATAAATAAATGTTTTTTTTTTCTCATAGCAGCGTTAAAGAGACAGGGTTGTTACTGAGGTCCCTGGAGTACAGAAAAAAAAAATATTATGAAATGAGAAAGAAAACAGTCAGATTCGAAACACTGGTGGAACTGAACCGTAGAAGGATTTATAAACAGTTGGTGTAATATAGGTACGGGATCTGTCATCCGGAAACCCATTATCCACAAAGCTCCGGATTACGGAAGGCTATCTCCCATAGACTTAATTAAATAATTAACATTTTTAAAATGATTTCCTTTTTGTCGGTAATAAACCTATTTTTTTTTATCCCAACTAAGTTATAATTAATCCTTATTCCAGGCAAAGCAATCCTGTTGGGTTCATTTCATCTTTAAATGATTTTTTAGCAGACTAAGGGTAGGGACAGACAGTGAGATTCGGGGAGATTCTGTCGCCTGGCGTTTTTAGCAGGTGACAATCTCCCCGAATTTCCTTCTCCCTGTCTGCCGCTAGTATTAATGACAAAGCGCCAGCGCCTGTGCACACGCGGTGCGGCGATTTCCGGAATCGCCCGAAGTTTCCTTACTAAGTGTCTTCGGGCGATTCCGGAAATCGCCGCGCTGTGTGTGCACAGGCGCTTTGTCATTAATACTAGAGGCAGACAGGGAGAAGGAAATTCAGGGAAATTGTCGCCTGCTATTAAACGCAAGGCGACAGAATCTCCCCGAATTTCCCTGTCTGTCCCCAGCCTTAAGGTCAAGTGTTCCAAATTTCGGAAAACCCTAGGTCCCAAGCATTCTCGATAACAGGTCCAATTCCTGTAGTTCTAATTTGAGAGCTTATTTGGACTTTAATGCCTCTTTAAAACCCAATTGCATCTTGTTTATGACTAGTGTCGAAATAATTAACACAGTTAGGGTCATTTATGAACACTGGGCAAATTTGCCCATGGGCAGTAACCAGTAGCAACCAATCAAATTGCTGCTTTCATTGTTCTACTTGCAGCTGGCTTTAAAAAGCTAATCACTGATTGGTTGCTATAGGTAACTGCCCATGGGCAAATTTGCCCAGTGTTGATAAATGAGCCCCACTAGTGATTCTTAACCAATGGCTCTGGACTCAAAATTGGGTTTTTATTTTTTTTAGGTTTGGTTTCCAAAAACCCCTTTAGGTTCTGCTGAAAAAGTCATTAATTAAGTATGGTTCATAGCTAATACTAAACCATTTATTTTGGGTCACAAAACTAAGTTTCAAATGTAATTGTGGTCTCCATTAATGATGGGCGAATTTATTTGCCTGGGGCGAATTCCTGCGATTCGCCGCCGGCAAACATTCACAAACGTCAGGAAAAATTCGGCTGATGAATATTCGTTGGTGTCTCGTTTTGGAAGCGGGTGTAATTTTTTGGATGCCGGCGTCCATTTTTTGACGCTGGAAATGTGCGCCAGTGCCCAAAAATGAACGCTTGCATCCAAAATGAGAGCGGCGTTTCACAAATTTATCACTGTTTTATGAATTTCTCAGGAGAAAAAATTTCGAGAAAAATTTCGCGAAATGAAACACCCCAGATCACAGGGGCAGATTTACTAAATTCACATGAAGGATTCGAAATTCGATTCAAATTTTCAAAAAGATTCGAATTCGAATGTTTTTGAAGACCACTTCGACCAGTGAATTTTAAAAATTCGATCGAATCGAATCATTCATATAAAAATCTATTTGAATATTTGACCGTTGAAGTACTTCCCCTTTAAATTTTTATTCGACTGCCCAGTTCGCCAGATCAAAGCTACCGAATTGGGTTTAGTTATTTTTGATCGAATAAAAATATTGAATGGTTAAAATCGCTCGAATCGATCGTTCCGAACTACTGTATTTTATCGATCGATTGAATATTTGCTATTCGATTGTTCGACCAATCGAATTGCGGTAAAATCCTTCGAATTCGATAGTCGAATTTGAAGGATTTTTATTCCCCAGCTATTCACATGGTTGAGTTTGAGGGTTTTTTAACCCTCGAATTCGACCAATAGTAAATCTATTAGTAAGTCTCCATGAGTAAAAGCTTAAAGGGGAAATGCCCTTCTTTTTGGCATGAGCTCATTCATTTTGGGTATGTAGAATAGGTTCATAAATACTGTCTGGCCTGCATTTTCTTTACACAGACATACCTATTCCACGGGTTGAACCATGATGTCTATGTATGATTTGTAAGAACCATTTCTGGAATCCCCTTTAGGCTCATAGTCATGCAACCCATTCCCTCGGTCCACTGTGAAGTGATGAATTTTGTGATTGAGAAGGCAACTGAAGTTCAATTCATCTTCCGGATCTTCGGTCTTCGTCTGTAATTAGCACCACTTTGGTGCATGCGCAGTTGGAGCAGACTTTTGTTCCTAGCAGCTGTGCATGCTCCAAAAGTGCAGTGAAGGGAAAGAAGAGGACCTGAAGAAAACTGAAGATCTGGAAGATGGTGCCCATGAGCTCCACTGCGCCTACTCTGCACCGATATGTAAGCAATGTATTGGGGACACTTTCAGGGTTAATGAACTATGTGGGGGGAAATCAGGGAGGGGCAATGTCGTACTGGGACACCAGGGGCTCACCCAAAAACCTTAGACCAGGGGCCCACCATAAAACCTTAGACCAGGGGCCCACCATGAAACCTTAGACCAGGGGCCCACCATAAAACCTTAGACCAGGGGCCCACCATAAAACCTTAGACCAGGGGCCCACCATAAAACCTTAGACCTGGGGCCCACCATAAAACCTTAGACCAGGGGCCCACTCTCAGTACTAATATTCTTCATCTCCTCAACCAACCTCTATTCTCCTGGTTTGTTTTCTTTACATACTATATTCAATTATTCCATCTATTTAGCCTCTTTGTTCTCATAGAAATAGGGAATGGTCATGAAATAGGCCAAAAGTTTAGCAGCATGAGGGCCCACTGACACCTTGGCCCACCGGGAGTTTTCCTGGTATTCTGATGGGCCAGTCCGACACTGGGGAGGGGGCTATCTAGGGTAGTAGGGGTTTTTCTTATTAGAGGGGTTTAGTTCTCCTTTAAATTTCATTGATGGATGAGTGTTTAAGGGCAATGACTCCCAACGCATTATTTGCTCATATAAAGACACTTTAATAAAAGTAAATAAATAAAATTTAATGAAACACTGTAACGAGAAGGAATTTCTGCAAAAATATTAACTCCACCTCATGGGGGTCAAACCCCCTTTACAGAATATGTCAGAGTGAAAGCAAAATATGAATATGTTATGGTTCCTCTGATCAGCTGATACCCAATAATGCTAAAAAGACTATTGTGTTCCAGTATTGTTCCACTATGGTCCTAAGGTAGCCATGGCGGTGAATTAACCACGTCCAAATGAGAAAATATAGTCTTAGGAAAATGATTGAAATTTCTTCTAGCATTTTTGCTAAAATGTATAGTCTTAAAGGCAGTGCCAGTCGCTATTTTTTCCATAAACAATATGAAACCTCTTGTTTATGGAAAAAAACAGCCACCAGGTAGATCTCTCAAGAAACACCTTCACCTCCAAGCAGTTAATTTTGAATAAAATGTTTGTAACAAAGCACATATGGTCGTCCAGACTCTTTGTGATAGATACATGGAATGCAGAGGTGATCGTATGATATATTGGGGGTCATTCAATCATATTATTGGGCATTGCAGACAGTGTGGTGCTCATGTGATGTTCCTTGGTGTATTTCAGCTTTACAAACAGGGACACAGAAGGTTATGTAGAAGCAAGTGCAACTTTGCAAGTGATCATGGAGATAGTGGTGTTGAATAAATCCACTGGCCCATGACCAGCTGGCTTGGCCTGACATGTCCGAGGGATTTCTGGGAAAGAATTTGTGTTGCTGGAACAGTTCTGGACAGGCCTCAGAGGACCTCACAGCTGGAATAAGACTTTTCATGGAAGTTTGCACCCGGGCCAGAAGAACATTTGGCATATGGACCGGCTCAGAAACACCCGAATTAGTATTTCATTACTAGGAACCATACAACCCACCTACTTCTTGTTCCTGTTTCTCCCCAGACAACTAGCTGAGGCAAATGTATTTTCATGTGAGTAAAGGGGGCTATACATAAAAGACAAGGTTGGCAACTTATTGGCCCATGTATGGGGCACTCCAGTGGTCTTACACGATCAATATGTTGATCGCATCTGCTTGATGATGTGGTCCTCTCTCTGACCTCCTGTACAACTGCCATTGAGATATGATCTTTGTGCCCTAGGACCCATGATCTGATCAGCTTAATATTGGCTCCTCAAGATGGGTTTATTGGGGAGAGATCCACTCATTTGGTGACCTCATTTGGTATAGCCAAGAATAATAATATAAAGTAGCCCTTCTCTTTGCAGCTTCTACTCTTTTGGGATTGCTCCCACTTGAAATATTGTTGGTGGCATTTGCTTCCATTCAGCTAAAAGTGCTTGAGTGTCTAGCTGGGCATCTTGCCCAATTCACAGCTCTAATTCACTCCACAGGGTTCAGTTGGGTTGAGGTCAGGTCTCTCTGCAGTCTGGTCAAGTTCTTCCACTCTCATCAAGACCATTGTGTTTGGTGCTTACTTTGTGCATGGGGTTTATTATCCTAAAGCACCTACTGCTGGATGATTCAGTGGCATCTATGTGGTCCAAGGTTTAGAAGGAATGGCCACACAATATAGAAAAAAGTAAATTATATTTGAATGTATGAAAGTAAAGTCCACTTTGCTGCTCTAAGAACTCCACACAAAAACTTCTGCCAATTACAAGGGGCACTGATGCTGGCACCAAACCAATTAGACTGGCAGATAAGCACCCAGGTAGGGCGTCATGTCTTATGAAACAGACCATTCCCTTGTCTCTTTACAGCATTGACCGACCTAAAACTCATTTAATTCACCAAGATTGTCAAATCTGTCCGGTGTGCCACCATTAAGGAGTAACCCCTGGTCTGGATCCCAGTTTCAGCCTAATCAGGGAATTTTCCAACACTTTTTTCTTTAAACAAACTGCTTATTTTACTTTCTTTCGGTTCATTTTGCACAAACCACGGGGCTTCATCAGCACGGTTACTGTTGCTATTGTGACAGTCCAAGCAGAATTAATTGGCTGAAAGCGTCCGGAAGTGATTTTTAGTTCAACAACTTTTCCATTAACCTTTAACTTACTGCAGTGTTTATTCCATTGCGATGCCAAGCCTGATGTTAGGTAAGCAAATGCAACCTCTAATTCTCCAGTCATTTATTTTAATAAGACATTTTGGACGGCTCGTGTGTCTTAGAAAACAATTTTAAAGGCGTTAAAGGCGGTTAAAGGTGGCTAACGAGAGCATGCAGAAAATACCAAAAGTAGTTGTTAAAGGGACAATTTTACTAGTAAAGAGGATAAAAATATGCAGCTTAAAGGTGACTACACAAAAGTCATATAATGTATAATATGGGGACAGAAGCACCAACTATTTCATTTCATCTGGGGTCCATCCTCTGCACCTAGCACTGAAATAGAAATCTGGAATTACATGCAGAATGCAGCACCAACGGGTACAAGACAGCCCTGTCCTTACTGTCTTTTTAAAAAAACATAGGAGCCAGGGCCTCCATTACAAAAAAAAACAAAACATTGAGGCCCCAGAGAATATTTTAAAACACACATTGGTGCTCAATAGAACTGAACTTGTGGCTTCAGGACTCCAACTTCGATATTTTCATGGTTTCGGGTCTTTTTACCACTTCCAGACTTCAACTATTCGGGTCTTTTCGCTGGTTTAGGACTTTAACTTTGGCTATATTCATGGCTTTGGATCTCTTCACCATTTCAGGATTTTGGCTGTATGGGACTTCGGAAGAGGAGGCACGGCTTTGGCGCTGTCAAGGGGGGCCGGGCTATTTAGAAAAGTGCAGCACAGCTGGACGCCCATTATGGCCCGATACAGGAGTAACCCCTGATGGCAGCGTTTACTAAACTCTCATCTGTTTTTTTGGGCTAAAACCCATATCTGAAGATCCACCATCTCAGAACTGCTGAGGTTGTGTATAAGTCAATGGCAGAGGTCCCTATCCTATTTTGCAGTTTCTGTGGTCTGCTCTAGAATTTTTTTTAAAAAATTTCTCCCATATCGTTCAATTTTGTTTCCGGAAAAAGACAGAATTTTTTGCTTTTCTTCCAGAAAACCCCCAAAAGGTTGGATTTCTGGCAGAAGAGCAAAAAATTCTGGATTTTTCCCGGAAACAAAATTGAACGATATGGGCGAAATTTTTTAAAAAACCGTTAAGATTCTGGTTTTCGTTGGATTTTATCGGGTTTTTACCCAAACCCATTAAATGAGTCTTCTTCTTAAGGTCAAATTGTGGATTCTAGCTTGGTCTGACTTTTTAAATTGAAATAATCAGAAATAATTCAGATTTTAATAAATAAACCTCCCCATGTAAGCCATTCTCAGATCGTCGATAATGCTAATAACACAAAAAAAAAAAACACCCTCCCAAACTAACTGATAATTAGCAATTGAAAAGAACATCTGCTGGCAGGTATTGACTTCTGTTTGGATGAAAGCAACAGGTTTCTTTGATCAGCATGTATACTAATAGGGCTTATTGATTTTTCAAATCCTCCAACACAGAGGCTTTGTTACAGCATGAGTAATTATAATGCTGATAAATAAACATACACGTTCCATTTACTCGTCAAGGAAGCCATAGGCCTGCTGGTTGCCCAAGAGTTCCTGCTATAATGTGCAGATAGAATACGGATTTTGTACAGTAGCTTTTTTTCTACTTTAACTTGTCTAATAGAAATTTTAAGAGCTGAATGTATATTTATCCTACCTTTGTTAATAGGAAAATGTAAACAATTTAGAAGCAAAATTCATGCATTTTCCATTCCAAAAACAACCGGAGTACCTGCCAACAACACAATCATGTGGAGCTGTTCTATAGCAGCCTACGCAGAATACGTTAAAGCAAATAACAGGGGAGCTGACCTATTATTTGCCTCCACTATGTGCAGAGGTAGAAGGTTCCATGCACCTAGTAAGCAAAGGTATACCAAGTACTGACCCCATTTATATTCCACATTCTACAGCTCTGCAACGCTCATCATCCCATGTTCAGCAGTTTCTATAGCAAAGCTAATCATAGTTTTGAAACGAGAGGTCCCCAACCTTTTTTTACCGTGAGCCACATTCAAATGTAAATAGAGTTGGGGAGCAACACAAGCATGAAAAAGTCCCTTGAGGTGCCAAAAAAGTCTGTGATTGAATATTTAGTAGCCCCTATGTAGACTGACAGCCTACATGAGGCTTTACTTGGCACTATACTTAGTTTTTATGCAATTAAAACTTGCCTCCAAGCCTGGAATTCAAAAATAAGCACCTGCTTTGAGGCCACTGGGAGCAACATCCAAGGGGTTGGAGAGCAACATGTTACTCACGAGCTACTGGTTGGGGATCACTGCTCTAAATTATATTCTCACTCTTTTTATTAATCAGTTTTTACCCTCCAGTAAGGTCAGCGAGCATTTTGTTTTACTTGTTCTCTAATCAAAAATATTAGTATTTGTATTTTGCTCATAGGTTTATCCAAAAAGTTAGCGTTCAAGAATTACTGCTCTTTTTTTTTATATATATTTGTGATTACTTATGGGAAATGGGTTTCCTTATGGCCACTTTTGCCCAGGATTTCTCTTGAAATAACCATAGCCTCCTCACTCCCTCTCAGGTCTTTCAATATCAATTTGTTCTGGTCTGTGAATGGTTGAATACCTGGTATGTTGGCCACACAAAGACTTGATTTAGCGGTGCAGTCCTCTCTTTCTGCAATAGGAGCTTACACTTTTCACGAAGATTGTCATACAGAATGCTTCCTCTTTTCACAACTCCTAAGTGAAATTATGCCCCTAAATATTCAAGGTTCTCACATTTTCATGGACTTTCGTGTTCTCCATGATACAGGCATTCATCATAATAAATAACTCTGGGGAACACTACATTTTGGATGGGGCTTCTCAGAAAAGGAGTGTAGTTTGTGGCTGGATGTTTCATGAATAGATCTGAGACAATGTCTGGATATTTGTAATTGCAAATGTTGGGAGCTTTTTGTTTTTGGCTTCCAGCCATAAAGGCCTATGCCTCCTGACTATTCACCCTGTGCCTCTTAATTATTAATAATGAACAATTATCTTGTGTCAAGGAGCCATGTTTCTGCATCATGAATAATTTTACATCCCCTCTTTTGAAAGGGCAAGGAAAGTCTAATATAAAATAACGCTAGAAATGCTGTATTTTGTATACTAAACATAAACATGAACTTACTGCACCACAAGCCTAATCAAACAAATGATTTATGCTTTCAAAGTTGGCCACAGGGGGCTGTCATCTTGTAACTTTGTTATACATCTTTGCAAGACCAAGACTGTGCACATGCTCAGTGTGGTCTGGGCTTCTTAGGGATCGCAACAAATGATCAAAAAACAAAGCTGCTTGAGTTCTGCATGGCTGGTAAGTAAGGCAGGGGCTCCCCCTGCTGTTCATAAGTATGATTGTTTCCCTGCCAGAAGTTAGGGACCGTCTGACAATTCCTATCCACAGCACTAAATGAAGGGAGAATTTCACTGCATACAGTCAGGTTTCTTATAAAAACGGTAAACATTTTTTAATCAAAGTATATTGGAGACAGATTTCTTTTTCATTAAAGAAAATAAAAATGGGATTTTATTTCTTTGCCTTTCTTTGCCCTTTAAATGCAAGACTAGTTAAGGCATGGCTGGCTCATAATCTTATAAACTCCATCTCACCTATGGTTGTTGTTGGACATCATAGGAATGCTACCCTGGCATTTTTGCCAAGACTGTGTGTTATCTCTGGTTTAAAGATGTTTCCAGTCACAGTCCATAGTTACAAGAATTACATGCAATTAGCACGACAATTATTTGGGATACAGAGGGGTACAGTGTATGGAACATGCACATTCTGTGTAACCACATGCTTTCAGAAAATATAAAAAATATCAATATTGTCTTCAAATTGTAGTTATAGAACTGCACTTTATTCGCCTCAACTAGAATCTGTACTCCCAAGAATTATTTTCTATTGGAAAACCCTACCAGAGCATTCCACCCAGACCACATTGAAGATTTGATAAATGATAGCCGTGGCTGACCTGCAATCAGGTATTTATTGGTAATTAAAGGGCAAGGAAAGTGTAAAATATAATAAGGCTAGAAATACTGTATTTTGTATACTAAACATAAACATGAACTTACTGCACCACAAGCCTAATCAAACAAATGATTTATGCTTTCAAAGTTGGCCACAGGGGGCTGTCATCTTGTAACTGTGTTATACATCTTTGCAAGACTAGACTACATACACATGCTCAGTGTGATCTGGGCTTCTTAGGGATCGTCATAAATGATCAAAAAACAAAGCTGCTTGAGTTCTGCATGGCTGGTAAGTAAGGCAGGGGCTCCCCCTGCTGTTCATAAGTATGATTGTTTCCCTGCCAGAAGTTAGGGACCGTCTGACAATTCCTATCCACAGAAGTAAATGAAGGGAGAATTTCACTGCATACAGTCAGGTTTCTTATAAAAACGGTACATATTTTTTAATTAAAGTATATTGGAGATAGATTTCTTTTTCATTAAAGAAAGTAAAAATGGGATTTTATTTCTTTGCCTTTCCTTGCCCTTTAATAAGCTTAATATATTAATATTTGTGTGTTTCTTTTATGCAGAATGGTGAGAACATGTTGAATGTTACCAACTGGTTGCAGAGTGCCTCTAGATCTACAAGTTCTCCAGATGAAACCTGTTCCTCTGTCGTCTCCAGTCCTACTTTCAAGCTGGTCCTCTACTCCCTGACCAGCGGACTGATTGTATCAACGTTCCTTGGAAATATTCTTGTGATCACCTCCATTGCGTATTTCAAACAGCTGCACTCTCCAACCAACTCCTTTGTGTTGTCACTGGCGGTTGCAGATTTTCTGGTTGGTAGTCTGGTGATGCCCTTTAGCATGATACGAACAATTGAAGGGTGCTGGTATTTTGGTTCGGTACTTTGTAGACTTCATTCCAGCCTTGATGTCATGCTTTGTTCTGCATCAATTCTTCACCTGAGCTGTATAGCCTTTGATCGCTATTATGCCGTGTGCAACCCTCTACTATACAGTTACAAAATGTCCACAAGAAGGGTGTCTGTTCTCATCTGTACGTGTTGGGTTATACCAGTGGTCATTTCATTTGCTCCCATAATGCTTGGACTACATCTTCTGGGGATGGAGCACTTACTGCAAGAAGATGCATGTCTCTTTGTAGTGAACCAGATCTACTCTGCCTGTGCCTCTCTGATTACTTTCTATTGCCCCATGACAATCATGTTTGTTGCCTACTGCAAAATCTACCGAGCAGCAAGAAAACAGGCGCTTCGAATACACGCTATGGAGCGAAATGTGACCACTCAATGTGGCGGAGATTGTTCCATCAAAAAAAGGAAGTATTCCTTAAAAAGGGAGAGGAAGGCTGCCAAGACCTTGGGGGTTATAATGGGTTTATTTCTGTTTTTTTGGAGTCCCTTTTTTACAGCAAATATTGTAGACCCTCTGATTGGATACAAAATGGGGATGGTGGAGTGGGAAGTCTTTCTCTGGTTGGGTTACATGAATTCTGCTCTCAACCCTTTCTTGTATGGACTGCTCCATAAATCATATCGTCGGGCTTTCTTTATGATTGTAGGATGTAAAACTTGCTACTCTGGAACATCTCTAAACATTGACCTGTCCACCACAAAGCAAGAGCGCCAAACAACGGGTCTGCACTAGAGGCAACCATAGAGGAAACATATACTGATGGAGTAGACTTCATGGATTCAATAAACAGAGCTCACCATTCAAATGACGGAACGTTAAAGACTCCTCCATCTGTATCACAAATATAAACGAAATGTAGTTGATGAGCAACGGCAATTCTAATTTCCGATACCCAGGACTGAGGGACCAGAGAAAGGAAGGGTGAATGTGCAACTACCAGTATTCCAACAGATGTATATACTGAAAATAGCTAACAATTGTTACATAATAGTAAACCTCTATTTTCTTTGCAAAAACTCAGTCTTTTTTGATCATCGTAAAAAAAAGCACCCCCTAGTAATTATAATTGCTTACCTTACACCCCAGGTTGATGCTCCAATCAGCAGACAACTGCACCGATCCGGCGGTTGTTCCAGCAAGTACCATGGAGCAATTGGCTTCCTTTTTCTTCTTTCTTCAAATTTCCCGGGGTAGACACATGCGCAGTAGAACGATATAGCCGACTTCTTTGTTGCAATTCATCATTTTGCATTTCTATGCCTGCATCTGCCCTGGGAAATTTGAAGAAAGAAGAAGATGTAGAAGGAGGCCGATCGCTCCGTGGTGCCCACCATAAAACCTTAGACCAGGGGCCCACTATAAAACCTTAGACCAGGGGCCCACCATAAAACCTTAGACCAGGGGCCCCCCATAAAACCTTAGACCAGGGGCCCACTCTCAGTACTAATATTCTTCATCTCCTCAAGCAACCTCTATTCTCCTAGTTTGTTTTCTTTACATACTATATTCAATTATTCCATCTATTTAGCCTCTTTGTTCTCATAGAAATAGGGAATGGCCATGAAATAGGCCTAAAGTTTAGCAGCATGAGGGCCCACTGACACCTTGACCCACCGGGAGTTTTCCTGGTATTCTGGTGGGCCAGTCCGACACTGAAGGGGCCTGTAGGTGTCACTGTGCACAGGAGTTGTGCTGTACATGCACAGTGCCTTCTATAGTATTAGAGTTCAAGTTACTGTAATGGCTGCATGTGCCTGCTAATAAAGCACTGTTAATCTCTGATCATCCTCGGCTACCAAAGCAAAACATAAAGCCTTTCCTTCTCCTGTAAGCCTTCAGAGTTAATTCATGCCTATAAATTTCTCAATGTATGCTACCTCCAAGAAGAGCTTTGTAGCCCCCCAAGGCCATTCACTCAATATATCCTCTCCATTACTGGAACCACAAAACACAAGCAGACCCATCCCATGAGCACATTTCAGCTCAGTTCAAAAATACCCTCTTTTCCCTGCTTAATTAATTTCCATCATCTGCCTTGATCAGCTCATGTAATTAACATGTCCATTGCTGAACAGGGAGCCTGACTGGGTTCGGGTTATTTTACTGAAATGAGTGTCTTGCTCTGAAACACAAATGTATCGGGAGCATAAAGGGACTAGTGAACCACACAAAGGATAAGCTTGAATGAAGCATGTCACCTCAATCAGCCATTCAAATGAATCCCACTGGATTTCTGTAGTCCCCATATAATCCAACTAAATGAAGATCCCCCTGATGTAGATGATGTCACTTGAAATGGTCGCTTTTGTTGATGGACAAATCGTTTATTTAAATGATCATTTTAGGTCCAACAATAATGAAAAGACCTTTTACAAATCTTAACATCTATGGACACCTTAAGCTTTTTCCTGCCCTAACACTGTATTTGGAGATCCTGATCTCTCCACCATGATGAAAAGTTATTTGAAAGTTCCAAGGACCATGGACCCTGGGGTTTCATTTTCAAGTGGCTTGAGGTTCATCATACTCCGAAAGGCACAATATACACTTATAACTGATTCTCCTGGCACAAGGACTCTGAACACAAGGGGGAGTGGGGTTCAGTATGGTCCTCCAACAGATGGTTCTTTCAGTTTCTGCAATTTCCAGAACTGGTATTTTTTGCATAGAAGAGAAACCAAGCAGGAAACTTCAGGGCAGGTCAAGAGAAGAATCTCGTCAGGCTGCTGAACAAACGGCCAAGATTGTCTCGCCTGTTCTGGGCACCTTTCCATGATTGCTTGAATAGCGACTCCAATGAGCACATTGTTCAACTTGTTTTTCTACATAGCAGGTGCCGCTCTCTCACAAACACCTTGGCTGATTTTCTCTGCAGGAGGATAATCTCCGCCATGTTAAAGGCTTAAAAATAGCCATGAAATTTCTTGAAAATGCTTTAAAGTGACAGCAAAATCACAATTTTACATAGTAGTCTTCTCTGCCAGAAAACATTTTTTTTTTCCAACCATTTCCGCATGTTTTGCAGTTAGTGTACCCGCTGTACAGCAGATTTATAGGAGCAGGGAGTGATGGGGGGAAAGTCCTGGGGAGAGTTAGGGTCATGGGGGAGGTAAAGCAGGGGGTCGGTGATGTGGAAAAGCCAGGTGAACATAATGGTACTGCTGAGCAATGGGCAATACCCACCAAAGATTTTGTGTAGGCAACAAATACATTAGGGCTGAATACAGCAAACTAACCTCAATTAAAACAGGACTTCTGCTTCAAAGGGAACGAGTAACAGGATAGGAATAACTAGCACAGCTGAACAAGGTTCCCACTAGTGATGTGCGGGTCAGGAAAACGCAAGCCTGATCCTAACCTCCAAAACCTGACGTTAACTTTTAGTTATGTTATGGCCAGTAACTTTTCAACTGGTCTTCATTTTGTCTTTATTTTTTATTTTTTTTTGCTAGCCTTCTTCTTCTGACTGTTTCCAGCTTTCAAATGGGGGTCGCTGACCCCATCCAAAAATCAAATGCTCTGGAAAGCTACACATTTATAGTTACAGCTACTTTTTATTAGTCATCTTTCTATTCAGGCCTCTCCTATTCATATCCCAGTCTCTTATTCAAATCAATGCATGGCTGCTAGGATTATTCGGACCCTAGCAGCCTGACAGCTGAAATGGCAAACCGCCGAATAAAAAGCTCAAAAACCACTAACAATGAAAAATGAAAACCGATTGCAAATGGTCTCAGTATATGACTCTCTACATCATATTAAAAGTAAATTTGAAGGTGAACAATCCCCGCACCTGACCCTGACTTGTAAAATGTAACCAATGTAGGACCTTCACCTGACCCGTAGCCGCATCTTCTGGCCCTGCAGGCTACTACTGTGCACCTTTGGGTCCAAGCCATGGGGCAAATTCACTAAAAGGAAAAGCGAATCGTCACCAGTGAACAATTCGCCAAATTTGCTAATTCGCTGCCACTACACAAGTTCTCTAAAGTTCGAAGTTGCGTCTCGGCAGCCAAACGCCTCTCGACTTTACACAAGCATTATTTCATCAGTGCAAGGAGTTTTATCCTACCGGTGTCTGCCCGATACCTGTGCTCGACCATCTTCCCCCTACCTTTTATAGACCTGCGCCGACCTGTCGATGACTCACAAAACGGGCGGGGTGAGCAGACACACATGTATAAAAGTTGAACCTTGAAGCTGGCATTGTAAGGCTGCGGGTGGGGAGAACAGGAAGAAGAGCTTAACCCGGACCAGCCCACTACCTGGAAAGGGGGGTGAGAGGTCAGCCCGAAGCTGCCCGGCCTACAGGTAGACCCGCAGGTCCAGCAGATATCAGGCCAGCCCACACATCATTAGTGGCCACTTAGTATTACTCATGTTCAATATGTTCAATACCCATGGGACCCACCTTACACTTCCAGCTTCTAACTTCCTTTTTTATAGACATACACCTGCTCGCCCCACCCCTTTGGTGACATCATCAGCGCGGGTCTATAAATGGAAGCCGGCAGTCGGACTCAGGTGGGGGCGCGGGTGGAGGAAGGGTCTGTTAGGGTCAGGGTTTATCCGCTCATCTCTAATATCCAAGGAAGCAAAATAAAGACAGAAGAGATCCTCTGATGTCCTAGACATGAGCTCACCCTAAAACAAATGAGGCGTTGCCCCCTCAAATGTCAACACAAAAAATCTTTAATAGCTTTAAAAATTTTATTAGATTATTTTAAAAATTTTAAAAAATTTTCTGGCATGCAGGATATCATGTCACTAACGTGAGATAGAGGAGGATGTAGCTTTGTTTTATCAGTTCGCCAGGTCTAAGGGGGGGATCGAAGGAAATTCTGGTGAAAGAGATAACGTTCTGTAAAATTCACAGAATTCCCAGAACGAAAATGTTGTCTGGCAATAGGGTGCGAATGTGTGCCAGTGACGGTCTCTTTCGCTAGCGAGTTGAGGTCTATGCCTGTTGGTAAGTTGGAGGATCATGTGATATCTGGAGAATTGTCGCCAGCGACAGCCACTTCTCCCTTTAGTCGTGAGCAGAAGAGAAGTGTACTTCTCCAGTCTGTCCGCACCCTAACCTTAAAGGAATTGTTCAGTATAAAATAAGAATTGGGTAAATAGATAGGCTGTGCAAAATAAAAAATGTTTCTAATATAGTTAATTAGGCAGAAATGTAATGTATAAAGGCTGGAGTGAGTGGATGTGTAACATAACAGAACACTACTTCCTGCTTTTCAGCTCTCTTGGTTTCCACTTACCAGGCAGTAACCAATCAGAGACTTGAGGGAGGGCCACATGGGACATAACTGAATGCTGAGGATCAATTGCAAACTCACTGACCAGTTATGTCCCATGTGGCCCCCCTTATAGTCACTGACTAACTCAGTTAGAGAGCTGAAAAGCAGGAAGTAGTGTTCTTTTATGTTACACATCCACTCACTCCAGTCTTTATACATTACATTTTTGGCTAACTAACTATATTAGAAACATGTTTTATTTTGCACAGCCTATCTATTTACCCAGTTTTTATTTGTTCACTTAACTGTTCCTTTAATTGCCAAATTTTAACCTGAACTTGCCCAACTCGGTGTCAAATCTCTGGGGGTCATTTATCAACACTGGGCAAATTTGCCCATGGGCAGTAACCAGTAGCAACCAATCAAATTGCTGCTTTCATTGTTCTACTTGCAGCTGGCTTTAAAAAGCTAATCACTGATTGGTTGCTATAGGTAACTGCCCATGGGCAAATTTGCCCAGTGTTGATAAATGGGCCCCAGTGTTTCTGCTGTCCCTGTAGTTATTATACGGTTACACAATCCTTATCCATTATATATTTCTCTACCACGAACCCATGAAGAAACAGCTCTGGAATAAAACATTTTCAGCCTTGTGTGTGTGTCTAAATAGCTGATGTTAGTGCAGCAAGTGTCCCCGTCATAATTGCGGTTATTTTTAGTCCACTTCTAATGATGTGATCTGATGGTAAAGAGAATAATGGCACACGCGGTACCAACATGGGACTGTTCACACCTTCATTTATCTGCTGGAGCTCATTGATTGCGCCACTCGTTGCCTGACACATGCAGCTTCAGCAGGAAAACCGGTTTATTTTTTATTAAAACACATATTTACTGAAATCATGGAAAACCTGTTACGTAACTGGAGTGTAACGCAGGGGGCATAAAGTGATTAGTGTCTCCAGTAGTGATGGGCGAATTTATTTGCCTGGGGCGAAATTGCGGCGAATTCATGCGATGCGCCGCAGGCGAATAAATTTGCGAAACACCAGAAGAATTTTGCCTGGCTAAGATTGTCAGCGTCTTGTTTTTGGATGTGGGTATTCGTTTTTTCGATGCCAGCAATGGGTGCCTGTGTCCAAAAATGGACGCCCGTGTCCAAAACGAAACGCAGCGTTGTTTCACGAATTGATGCCATTTTGCGAATTCCTACTAGAAATTTGTAAAATTCCGGCAAAGCGAAACGCCCCAGATTCGCCCATCATTAGTCTCAAGAACATTTTCGGGGGGGGGGGTCATCAATCACAAGCAACCTGTTTTATTAGAATTAGCCTGGCTACAGGGACTGAAGGAATGTCAGGTTTGCAGAGAATTAATGGGGTGGTTCACCTTTAAGTTAACTTTTAGTATGTTATAGAATGTCTAATCCTAAGCATCTTTTTGGTCTTAATTTTTTCTCTTTTTTTTTACCATCTTTGAGTTATTTGAATTTTTCTTTTAAGTCTTTTGAACTTTCGATGGGGGGGGGGGTCACTGACCCCATCTAAACAACAAATGCTCTGTAAGGCTACACATGTATTTTTATTGCTACTTTTTATTGCTCATCTTTCTATTCAGGCCTCTCCTATTCATATTCCAGTCTCTTATTATAATCAATGCAAGGTTGCTATGGTAAGTTGGACCCTAACAACCACATTGCCGGAATTCCAAACTAGAAAGCCCTGAATGAAAAGATGAATAAAAACCACAATTTCAAACCTACTGCAAATTGTTTTAGAATGTCACTCTCTACATCATACTAACAGTTAATTTAAAGGTGTAAAACCCCATTAATTCAACCGCTTCTATGAGTGTGTAACTAGGGGGTGCTGTTTAAGTCAGAACTAGCAGTGCAGTGAGTTTGAAAAAAATGTTTTTCATGTAAGGCCCTTTAAAGGAGTTGCTCACTTGTTCACGGTGACACCTGCTGGTCAGTTTCCCACCAGTCTGACCACCAAGTAGTCAAGGAAATTGTCAGGAGAAAGAAAGAGGCTGCTCTGATGTTCTTCTGCTTAGGAAAGATGTGAGAAAGGTTTCTAATTATTTTTCTAAGCAGAAGAACATCAGAGCAGCCTCTTTCTTTCTCCTGACAATTTCCTTGACTACTTGGTGGTCAGACTGGTGGGAAACTGACCAGCAGGTGGCGCTGTTGGAACACCTTTCGTTCACATTAACAGCACATGTATCCTTTAATATCTTGGAATTCAAACAAAACAAATAATGACTGTAAATTACAAAAGTGCTTAGAATAGCCCCCTCATTAATTTTACATTCACTTATTTTAAAGGTTTACTCATCCTTTAATTAACTTTTTAGTCAGATGGAGAGAGTGATAGTCTGAGACAATTTTTTATTATTTGAGTGATTTAGCTTTTTATTTAGGAGCAATTTGGTTGCCATGCTCTAATTTACCCTGGCAACCATAGACTGGACTATGAATAGAAGAGGGAATGAACTGAAAGAAAGATGAGTAATACAAGTAGCTGTAGCCTTACAAGACATTCATTTTAGATGGGGTCAGTGACCCCCATTTGAAAGTTGGAAAGAAGAAAAGGCATAAACTATAGAAAATAAAACATAAAGACCAATTGAAAAGTTGCTTAGAATAAGCCATTCTACAACATACTAAAATGTAAGCAAAGGTGAATCACCTCTTTAATGGGCTGCCCCATGCAGGTAGGTGGCAATATACATGAGTAGCAGCACACAAATATAAATGTGTCTAGAAAGGCCAAGTGATACTTGTAAAACTCATTCTGCAGGGGTTTGTGGGATCACTAGAGGGCCCTTTATTTTCCCAGGAATTCCATAGGATCTGCTTTGTTTCTCAAGTACTGGCAGCCTCCCTGTCCCATTTCTGCACACGAGGAAGCAGTAAATCCAGAGATTCGGAGTTTTTGAGCCCAGCCTTCTGGAACACAACTGCCACTATCTGGGGACAACGTAAAGCTTTAAATAGTTTTCAAGAGCTCACTGAAATAATCCTCGCAGTATTTTCTCATCATTTAACGGCCCATTTGTACCCACACGAGAGAAATGTAATTAATGGGGCACAAATAACGAGTAGCTTCACGCTTAGTGGAATTCGTAAGCCTGTCACGGTGAAAACGAATTTAACAGCCATTCTGGGCTCATCTTTGTTTTCCACAGACTAAGGATTCACCGAGTCCTTTGAGTTTGGCCGAATTCCCTGAATCATAGAGTATGGATTTGTCTGAATTCCAGACCCAATCTGTGTGTCCCTACCACAACCAGAAATGATTGACAAGGCAGAATGGGATACATTTCTAGGTTTCTCCCAAATTTTCAGTTCATGCCCTCCTTGGATTTCCAGCTTTTGTTTGGGGCCGCCCTTGGTTCACAACAGTATAACCCATTATCCAGAAAGGCTGTCTCCCATAGACTCCATTTTATCCAAAAAAAATTTAATTTTAAAAAATGATTTCCTTTTCCTGTGTAATAATAAAACAGTAGCATGAACATGATCCCAACTACGATATAATTAATCCTTATTGGAAGCAAAATCAACCTATTGGGTTTATTTAAAGTTTGAATGGTTTTGTAGTAGAGGTATGAAGATCCAAATTACAGAGAGACCCCAGGTCCTGAGCTTTCTGATTAACAAATCCCATACCCAGGGCCACCATTAGAAGTCACAGAGCCTTGCACAACAAATTTTTTTGGACGCCCCTGGGCCACACCCACTATAAAAAGCCGTTGGCAGGGCTCCCCATAAAAGTATTTTATTTTAAAACATTGGCACCAGGGCCCCCCATCAGGGCATCAGGGCCAAATCATTGGTGGTCAGGGCCCCCCATCAGTAAAAAAAAGTTGATGCCAGGCCCCCCCCATAAAAGTTTTATTTTAAAAAACATTGGTGGCAGGGGCCTATAGAGTATTTAAACAATATATTGGTGGCCAGGGGTTTAATAAAATAAAAAAAAACACACATTGGTGTTCAATAGAACTGAACTTGTGGCTTCAGGAATTTGGCTCCTTTAGTGACTTGGGGTCTCTTCGCGGCTTGCAGCCTTCAAGTTCGGCTTCTTCTGTGACTTAGGGCCTTTTCGTGGCTTTGGGACTTGAAGTCCTTTCATGACTTTGGGTCGTTTCGTGGCTTCAGGTTCGGCACCTTTCGTAATTTTGGGTATTTTTGTTTGGGAGTTTAGGACTTCAAGTTCAGCTCCTTTCATGACTTTGGGTCTTTTTGCAGCTTTGGGACTTTAATTTCAGTTCCTTTCATGACTTTGGGTCTTTTTGTGGCTTCGGGACTTCAATTTCAGCTCCTTTTGTGATTTCAGGTCTTTTCGCGACTTCGAGACTTCTTGTTCAGCTCCTTTTGTGACTTTGGGTCTTTTCGTGGCTTTGTGACTTCAAGTTTGGCTCTTCACTGCTTTGGTGGTTTGGCACTACGGCAGATGTGGCTCAGCAGTCAAGGGGGGCCTGGCTATTTCGAAATACTAGCACAGCTAGGCCCTTCTTTAGGCTCTGTACAGTATTAACCCCTGTGCGCCCCTGATGGCGGCCCTGTAGTAGTAGCTCTGTGTGTCTTCACCCTAAGGACCAGGGCACACAAGGCTACTGGGGGACATTAGTCGGCCAGCGACAAATTGCTTCTTCTTTGGGCGACTAATCTCCCCGAATTGCCTTCCGCCAGCTTATCCAATGGGAGAACACCAAGCCAAGTTCTAGAACTTTTATCACCTGTCAAAAAGGAGGTACTTCCATCACTCATCATAAAGAGACTGAATCCAGAAAGCACACACTGTGTGTTCAAAGTAAGATTTCATCGCTTGGCTTTACTGCTCGATGCCTCATTAGAAGGAGACTGGTACAGAGTATTATTTATGAGGTTGACAATGACAGCAAATGTTAGGACACCACTGTATCATCAGATTCTTGCTTGATTTTGGTGTAAATGTGAATGCAGCAGATTGGGATGGTTGGACGCCTTTGCACTGTGTAGCTTCACGCAATAGTGTTCACCTCTGCAAAATGCTGGTGGGGTGTGGGGCAGCCATCTTTGCTACCACTACTAGTGACACTAAATCTGCTGCAGAAAAGTGACGTGAGATGGAAGAGGACTACATCCAGTATTCCCAGTTCCTGTATGGTGTACAGGAGAAGCTTGGAGGGATGAATAAAGGGTTGGCATATGCACTGTGGGATGACGAGGCCCAGAACGC
Source organism: Xenopus borealis (assembly GCA_024363595.1). NCBI lineage: Eukaryota > Metazoa > Chordata > Amphibia > Anura > Pipidae > Xenopus > Xenopus borealis. The sequence continues at coordinate 11,430,809 of CM044431.1, forward strand.
TGACAAACTCTCATTCCAGAAAGGAGATGCCATTACAATCGTCACGTATAAGGATGATGTATAGATGGAATGGTGGTGGGGCTGCCTCAATGACAAGGAAGGATGTTTCCCTTAAAATCTACTTGGGTTGTACCCACGGATCAAACCTGTGAACTTTCCTTTAAACACATGACCATTCCCCCCCCCACTCACAAGGACTCCTGAGCCCACTCGCTGAACATACTTCATGACACTAATGGGAATTAGTCGTAGTTGACTGAATATTATTGTTTCCAGCTGTAAAGATGAGACACTGCAAACTTTTTATGTTTGATTCACCCGTGCCCTGCTTGATATGCCAGCAATGTTTTTCATTTTCTTACTTTGTTGACAAGTCCTGATGAGTTGCAGGCCTTATTGGCCAACTTGAAGGGTTCTATAAAGTGGGCACCTGCAACAGCCCTGTGCTTGGCCAAGAGGTTGAAAAGGGAATTTTCATGTGTGTTTTTCTCTTTTATTATTTCATATAAAAAGTTGTATAAACAAGTGTTCGAATTGGGGTGTATATCCCTAGGGACAGGACAATAGCACTTACGGGCAAATGGTAAAATGGTGGGAGGGCTGTGGGTGACAATTTCTTTGGTAAAAGCCGCTAGAGGAAAGAAATACAAGAATGAGCGTTAAACTACACCGGCCTTCAAGGTTTCAAAATGGCTGAAAACTAAGCGCACAATTTAGCCCTTTATCAAAGTAATAATAGAAATCAGGGACACCCAAAAATCAACATAACTGCGTTGCCTTTGCTCTTGGGCGTTGCTCATGACACACAGCCATCGGGACTCGTCTGTGCAGGAGCCAAAACCATGGCTTTTCAGAAGTCTGGAAATTGGAACCAAAACTGGTTTTAGATGTTGGCCAGAATTAATGTAATGTTGGGGGGGAGGGTGCAGACGACCTCTCCGATTGTTTAAGGAAATATTCATTGTTCTGTGCACTTATGGGGATCCCCAGCTGCTACAGGACTACATCTCCAACAATCACCACATCCAGGGGGCCTTGAGAATGATTTGGAGGATGGCAGGAATACATCAGGGAAGAAAGTAGAAGCTGGTTTAGCATTGACTTTGAAGTTTGAAGTACTTAGAATACAAAAAGGAGAGCATGGCTTGTACATGAGTGAGAGGAGAAGGTTTGGTGCCGAGGGGAGCTTTGCCCTAAGTTGCACTGTGTGGTGTTTGCGGTGAAAAAAAGCAGAAGTTTTTGTTTTTCTTTAATTTCCTTTACCAGTAACCATGGAGTCACTCTCCTGCCTGTATCAGGCCCCACCCTTGCACATAGTAGGTGCCATTTATATACGTTCCCTTCCGCTGGGCTACAAATGATCTCTCCGTGTTTGCATCCAACCTTCTATATTGTGGCGATGGTGGAAACTCAAACCGCTGTTTAAAATTCCTTTGCTACTACTGAAGCTCAAGTAAATAATTACGTTCATCCCTTTGAACATTCTTTTAGACTCGAGCAATTCATTTCATAGCATCGGAACAAATACACAACCATCCAGGACTGTTCATTTTGAGAAGGATGAGGTTGGAATGTAACAACACTGATTTTTTCGATTTTAAGAGAAAAATACGCCTAAGGGATAGTGCAGGGCTCTGCAGAGAAGTATTCGATTTCGATAGAGACATTATTAGGAAGATATATATATATATGTGTGTGTGGGATTGATTTTGCAGTCCTTTAATTGACAGTAAAGCCTCAAACTAAGCTTAATAGATAATGAATTCAATAGTTTCCAGGCAAAGCAAAACATAAATCAAATATCTGAAAGTTAAAGGCGATGTAGTGATTGATTTCATCTCATATGATGCCCCTTTTTTCCAGCAATTTTGGTCTGAGACTGTTTCATTTGAGCAGCAATGTTATTTCAGGTATGGGATCCCTTACCCGGAAACCTGTTATCCAGAAAGCACTGAATTAAGGGAAGGCCCTCTACCATTATAATCAAATAATTCACATTTCTAAAAGTAACAAAACAGTACATTGTACTTGATCCCAAATGCAATCTTTATTTGAGGCAAAACAGTCCTATTGGGTTTAATTAATTTTTAAAGGACAAGGAAAGTCTAAGATAGAATAAGTGTAGAAATGCTGTATTTTGTATACTAAACATAAACATGAACTTACTGCACCACAAGCCTAATCAAACAAATGATTTATGCTTTCAAAGTTGGCCACAGGGGGCTGTCATCTTGTAACTTTGTTATACATCTTTGCAAGACCAAGACTGTGCACATGCTCAGTGTGATCTGGGCTAAGCTTAGGGATCGTCATAAATGATCAAAACAGCACAAGTCAAATAATATCTGCCAGAAGCTGATACACAAGACTGATTAATAATCAGAATATACAGACTGCACTGGGTCCTGTGTTGTCATGTAATCTAATGTGGATTTTATAGTTTTTCTATTGTTTAATACAAACTTTCTCCAACTCTGCAGAACCAGTGGCTGCAGCAAAATAATCCTCCAAATAGAATCCCAGTTTATCTGTTTAAATCTGGCTCCATGATCTTTGTCCCTGCAGCTGGAGTTGGAAACAGTAAAGGGGATGTAAAGGCAAAAATAAAATCCAATACAAATCTCTACACAGTCGCCGACTGCTCTACAGGGAAACAAACAAAGCTGCTTGAGTTCTGCATGGCTGGGAAGTAAGGCGGGGGATCCCCCTGCTGTTCATGAGTATGATTGTTTCTCTGCAGAGCAGTTAGGGACCGTCTGACAATTCCTATCCACAGCAGTAAATGAAGGGAGAATTTCACTGCAACACAGTCAAGTTTCATTTAAAAACGGAAAACGGTACACATTTTTTGACTGAAGTTTATTGGTGATAGATTTCTTTTTCATTAAAGAAAGAAAAAATGGGATTTTATTTTTTTTTCATTTACATGCCTTTTTTAATGATACTTTAGTAGACTTAAGGTGGCCATAGACAAGGAGATCCGTTTGTTTGGCGATATCACCAAATGAGTGGATCTCTCCCCGATATGAACACATTGAGGTGGGCCATATCAGGCTGATCCGATCATGGGCCCTAGGGCCCTATGGGTGGTCGGATCGCTGGACCACATACATGCAGAGATGTGACTGACTAGGTTTTTAAACTTTTCTTAACCTAGTCGGCAGCTTATTGGCCGGTGTGTGGGGACATCCAACGGGCTTCCCCGATCGAGATGGCCAGATATCGATCGGGAAAGCCCGTCGGATGGCCCCACACACGTGCCGACTTTTATTGGCCTGTGTATGGGGGCCTTTAAGGTACGTAGATCAATTAGGGAAAGATCCTTTATCCGGGAAAACACCAGGTCCCGAGCATTCTGGATGACAGATCTCATACCTGTATTTACCTTATTTTCTCTTTTCTTGACCTCCTCCCTTATATATAGATGTTAGGATTTTCCGGGCTGGACAGGGAGTTGGTACTACACTTTACCGCAAGAGCA
>CM044431.1:11436296-11460277 GCA_024363595.1 Xenopus borealis
TGAAAAGGACTTTTATTATACAGATTTTTGTGTCTGGGTGACAGGTCCACTTTAAGTCCTGTGAGTGCGACTTCTTCTTCTTCTTGAACTATATATATATATATATATATATTTACTTCAAAGGAAGGATCAGCACTCACTGTATATTCAAGTGATGAAGAAATTATTTAATTACTTTTGGTGAACACCCAGCAAATGATCATATGAATGAGTGCCGATAAATATACGTGTGTATATAACTGAAAGAGGTTTGCCAATTAGCACTTAAAAGAGAACTGAATCCCCACCCTCCACCTTTCATTTTTAAGGTCAATGCCATTGCACACTGAACTGCTGAAGTGTATACACAAAAATTGCACATTAGCATAAATATTAAGCCTTCTACCACCCCCTCAACCTCATCACTATCATTGGCTAAAACTCAGTGGGTCCCTACATGGACTCCAAATACAGAGCTGTTGACCACAAACTCCAATCTGTTGTCTTCCTGATGGTCAATGCTGAGCAAACGCATGCACGATGGAATCTGGTCCACCAAGAAGCCTAACACCGGCCAAAGATGGCAACCATCCAGGTGTAGGGGGCCGGTGGAGTTTTAAACAATAGTGCAGTTGGGGTAGGCTGGAGATCCCAGTTCAAGGGTCCTAGTACTTATTTGTAGAAGTATCTCATTAGTGTCCTGGTGTTGCCAATTATTTGTACTATTGACCTACTTACCAACAAAGCAATGATATATGACATTGGGGAGTGCAGTTGTTGTAGCAGAGTGGGCTGCTCAACTTACTCCTAAACATGAGCCGGAATAGATTCGGACCTGCACACACAGTTGCAAGATGGCACCTACCAACCTGGCAGTTGGCACTACTCTGCATTTTTTCAACCAGGAGCAGTGTTCAGGGCAGTCATTGTTTGTATCTTATGGTGTGCTTGAAAGGGGTGAAGGGACCTTTAAGGACACTTTTGTTCTTCTTTAAAGGGGCTCAAGGTTCACTAGGGGGCAGATTTACTAAGGGTTGAATTCAAGGGTTAAAATTCGACCTCAAATTCGACCATGTGAATAGTTAGGGAATAAAAATTCTCCAAACTCGAATTCGGAAGATTTTTAAAGCTATTCGATTGGTCGAATGATCGAATAGTAAAAATTCCATCGATCCATCAAATTGTTCGAATCGAGCGATTCGAACAATTTTAACCATTCGATCCAATTTTTTTTTATTCGATCAAACTTTTTGAATCCCAATTCAGTAGCATTGATCTGCCGAACTAGGCAGTCGAATACAAATTTAAAGGGGAAGTACTTTCGACTTTCGAATAGTCGAATATTCGGATGGATTTTTATTGGAATAATTTGTATCATTCGATGGAATTTGAAAAAATTCGCTGGTCGAATTGGTCTTCAAAAACATTCGAAACTTTTTGAAAATTCAATCAAACTTCGAATCCTTCATGTGAATTTAGTAAATCTGCCCCTAGGCGTTTGCTCCCGCAGCAGAAATATGTAGGCGGAAAAACGGATGTCACTATTTGGGCTGCATAACAACAAGTGGGTTATTTATCAACGGTCAAATTTTCGGTGAATTTTCTTTTTGACTCTAATAAATTCCATTTTATTCACAATTCAAACAGGATGTTGTTTACGAAAAAGTTCAAACGTCTAAAATTCAAATAGGCTTGACCCAAAAACGAATTTTTTCCTCAGAATAAAAAAACCTTGACTTTTGCACGTCAGTTTTTTTTGACATATAACTTTTTTTTCTCCCACTGCAAATCTGCAATCTATGTTGCGTCATTTTCAATTTAAAAAATTTGGCCCATCACTGCTATTAACATCTTCAAATAGTTCAAGGGAGCTCTGCCATTGACTTCTACATGAATTCGGCAGGTTTTAGCTGGAGAGTAGTCGAACTAGGACTGTTTCTAGGGTGGAGGTGTGATTAATATCAAATTAAAATTCTAGCTGGTGCTTTTAAATTTGAATTTGTGATTTTTGACCAAAAAAGTGTGAACCCAAGTGTCATTGTCACAGGTAAATCTTGTGCCAGGGGCATAAAAATCCACTATATTCTGCTTTAAATTCCAGGGATTCCCATAGAGGATCATGGATGAATATTCACATTTAACAGCAAAGAAAATATGAGGACTATTTCTTATTTCACTATAAAAATGTGTCTCGTAGCTGTACTTTTGCGTCAGTAGGATTGTACAGTAAAGTGTTTGTTTCACTGTGAGTCCTTCTTCTTTGTTTCACCAGTAACACAATTCTGCTCCAGCAAAGTATCATACAATACTGTATATAGCATTATATCTAAATTAAATATAAACTTGACTTAATGACACTCGATAGTGGTGGGAAACCAAAGAGCTTTTCCTTGAAAACGTCAGTTTAGTGAGAAAACAATGACCAGTAGACGTCATGCTCTTATATAGACACAACAATCAGATCCATGGGGCGACAAGCTGAGAAAACTGAAATAAGTTGAGGTTTAGCACAAAAGTTACACCTATTATACCCAGGAGAAAAAAAAACAAGTATTTGCTGGATTCAAGGGGAAAAAGGAATAATGAAACGCTCCTAATGGGTAGAGTAGAGATTAATACCTTCCTTAATGTTATTGGTTATTGTTGGGACTAGATCTTTAGGAGGTATTCATGGGAGTTGGGGTTCCCCATTCAGGTCCTGTGGAAGATGGAAATCCCTACTGGACAAAGATGTCAGGTGGTGTCTCCCTTAGTTATAAAAGGGAGGGGGAAGACATTTTAGGCCTCTGACACCGCTATACAAAGTGGAAGTTGGTGATGGCGCCGGAAGCTTTGGAGGACTAAGTAGAAGAAGAAAGGACCTTGAGGTGAAAGACCTTCATGATCAGTTATGACACCAAGTCCTCAGCAATATTTTTAGTTGATATGGATCATATATCATTGCTCCAGGCCAGCTGTAACTGCACAGTACTGGGCCCCCACAAAAAAATCTTCAGAGGGCTCAGCATGCACTTCAACTCATGTTGCTACCCCATGCCCTGCTCCATGATGCTTGATCTCAGGACAGTCTGGAGCTCCTGCAACGAGGGGTCTGCTTTCTCTTTCATTACACCATTGCTCCAGGCACAATTTTAGGAACACTAATGTGTATGAAATGTCACTAGTGATGGGTGAATCTCCCGAGTTTTGCTTCACCAAAAAACTTTCGAATTTCCAGAGAAATTAGCGATTTGGCGAAAAATTCTCGAAACGAGTTGCGGCGCGCTTTTGACGCGTCGTTTTCGGCGCGCCTTGCGTCGTTTTTGGCGTGTTGCGTCAAAAACGACGCTCGACTATTTTTTTTTGGCGAATTGTCGCCAGGTGAAATTTCGCTGGCGTTTCGTGAATTTATTCGCCGCAAATTCACCCCTGACGAATAAATTAACCCATCACTAAATGTCACACCTTAGGGTGTATGCACTTTGTAATAGTCTAGCACAAGAGCAGGGGACCCCTATGACTGGGAACACTATGTAACAAATGTGTGTTGCCTAAGCTCATCTGAACACAATGGCTCACAGGCTGAAAGGATAAGGGTTTGGGTAGTGAAGTTTGGGCTGGACCAACACATACAAGATCCACGGTTTTACTAGTAGGTTGAGCTAACTGCCACACACATTCTGTGGGTCATGTGCAGGTTGAGCTTTTCTTCTGCTCTCCCTGGCCATGACCTTAGATTGTAGGCTTTCGGCTCTGTCAGCCGCTATTTATAGGCATGTGCCTGTCCCGTCCCCTTTCGTGACATCAGAGCAGGTCTATAAATGGAGTTGCCGGCCTGGAGCAGTCAGGTACAGATCAAATTTCTGTCGACTCGCACATCACTAGGTTTTGGTACATGAATAAAGTTCTCATTGTGTAGAACACACATCAATATCTGTATATCTGAAAATAAGCTACATTATCAGTTTAGCACATGGTGTATTTTAAGGGTGATTATTATTTTTTTCTATTTAAATCCAAATCCAGATATTATGCCAGCTCTAATCGCAGCATGATGTCATATATAATTTTAACCTTTTTAGTAAGGCTTTTGTGGACTTCTCACAGCAGTATCTCCAACAACCTCATCATTGCATAGATCTGAATATGCTTCTGATATTGTTCCTCACTTCTATTCTTGGCCATGTCGCTACGCAATTTGGCCAACAACACTGTGGGCCAAATCAGGTCATAATTAAGTCCTAAAGAGAGTTCAGTAGAGTAATCAGTAGAGTTGGACATCAACATACTGATGCAGTCCTCACCCAATTAGATTTTCGTATCAATTTCTGCTTGATTTTGTTACAGATATCGATCAGGCAGGGCCTACTGAGGGTCCCATACAGGGGGCCAATAAGCTGCTGTTGAGTTGACAGCTTGTATCAGCCCATGTGTGGCCAACTTTAGTCTACACCAGGGGTCCCCAATCTTTTTTGCTCGTGAGCCACATTTAAATGTTAAAAATTGTTGGAGAGCAACACAAGCATGAAAAAGTCCATGTGGATGTCAAATAAGAGCTCTGATTGGCTTTTTGGTAGCCCCTATATGGACTGGCAGCTACAGGAGAGAATGTTTGGCAGGACATCTGTTTTTTATACAACCAAAACTTGCCTCTAAGCCAGTTATTCAAAAATAAGCACCTGCTTTGAGGCCACTGGGAGCAACATCCAAGGGGTTGGAGAGCAACATGTTACTCGCGAGCTACTGGTTGGGGATCACTGGTCTACATCAATGATTACCAGACTGTGGGGCTCCCCAGCTGGGATCAGATTTGAGGAGTATACTTATTTGCATTCCTAGTTCCTCATGTAAGGGTTACCCAAAAAGTGTAAAAACCATAACTTTATAATAAATGCACAATTAATCCAAGCCAACTGGGCCAACACCATGCGGGTGTAGAGCTTTAGACCAATGGCTTTGCAAATGAATACTGTACATGACACTAAAGGAAATTAAAAAAAAAAAAAAATATATATATATATATATATATATAGCAACTGTGTTGTGCTTTTTTTTTTAAAAATAGTTTTTCACAATTTATTTCATTTTCTTTGTAGCATTTTTTTTGCTGCATGTGACATACACATATAGAAACTGTACTTTCTGCTGACACATATCACAAAGTTATACATGTGTGACCAACACATAATAAATGCCCCTTTAGCTTTCTGCAATAAAATGAATTAAATAAGTGATGGGAATAATGGAAATCCTGCCCGTTCCCTTATGAACCGTATGATTTGTAAAGGCCGGATGTGCCCGCTCCCATTGCTTGGCAGGTCTAAGATGTTTGTTTGGATTCACAGAAAACCTGCCAGTCATTGAGTATTGGGGGGGGGCACGGGTGCTCAGCCAGTGAGGCGGCTATCCAAATGTGTCATCAGGGGCCCTATAACAACCCTTAGTAGGAAGTATGATTCATATGCTTATCTTGTTTTGGGTGATTTGGATTTTTTGTGTAGTTAAGAAAACACTAGTATGACAATGGTAGACTAACTCCATCACATTCCCAATACCACACAATATAGATAGAAGCCATATTAGGGCTCATTTGCAAAGCACGCTCAAGTGCACCTTGCTTAAATGCAATAAAGGACAACCTGTGCCAGAAATTGCATTAAGAAGGTGCTGTTTCAAAAGTAGAAATACCAACTTGGAACCATCTTGGTGCATTTTGGTCCCATCTGCCCAGCCCCCCACCGTCTCCCATATTCCTTGCCCCACTGGGTATTGAGTCTATACATTTCAGTTCAGGAACAGATCATTTTGGTTGAGGGTGACGGACCTGTTACTGCAGGTAGTGGGGCTTAGAACATTGCGTCTTCTAAAAAATAACAGGTGAGTTGAAGTGTGCAGTAGTGATGGGCGAATTTATTCGCCTAGGTCGAATTCGCGGTGAATTCCCGCGATTCGCCGCTGGCGAATAAATTCGCGAATCACTAGCGAAATTTCGCCTGGCGCGACGCGACAAAAACGATGCGACGCGCGACGAAAACGACGTGCGACAAAGTTGAAGCGACGCGCGACAAAATCGTCCCGCAACTAGTTTTGCTAATTTTTCGCCTAGGCGAAGCGAATCGCGGGAGATTCGCCCATCACTGGTGTGCAGGTATAACTGACTTGCACCTGGGAGTGCCATCAGTAACTATGGGGACCCATCAGGTCTGGACTGAGAATCAAAATAGGCCCTGGCATTTCAGGTACACAGAGGCCCAATCAGCCCACATAGAGGCCCAAACAGTCCCCACCAGCCCCCACCAGCCCACTAAATACTGACTTTCTATGGGACCTTATAGCAGCCCATCTGGCATTTGCCAGAACCCACAGATTGCCAGTCTGGGCCTGGGACCCACACTTCTATGTCAGCAGTTCTGTCCTACACTGGGGACACCAGTGATCAAGCCACCAGTAATCTGGATAGTGGTTCCTGACAAAAAGTAGAATGGGACCCTAACGGAAAAAAATCCCAGCGTATGCTAGACTGTGCCATGATCTACTGTGGCTATGATCTACTCAAATCCTGCCCAATCTCCCCACTCAATCAGTAACCTTCTTATTACATCTCCTGACTTGGGTAGCCCCTTCACCACATGATAGCCCTGCTTGTACCTAGTTTATACCCCTCTAATACATCCATTGATGGTGGGCACTTTTTGGCCCCAGCAGTGAAACCATTGATGGAAAAAGTTGGAAAATATAAATTGGCTTCACACCTCAAACAAGGTTTTCCAAAGTGATGGAACTTTGTAAACAGCGCACAAGTCACAGCACTCACTCTTTTGCTGATGCCCACTATCACTATTTTGCAGTGCTTTAGCAAATGAGCCCTATTATCTCACTTACACAGATAACCATGTTTATGCCGACCACTGAAAAGAAAATCTCAAATCAAATGCAAACAAACTCCAACTAAATATCGGTTTCTCTGAGCCCACAGCAGTCTGTGACATCATACATCTGATAGTCCAGTTCTGTGAAGTCATTAGACACAGCCATGGAGATGGACTCCACCTCGCTCTTGTAAGCAGCAGATGAGTTGCTCTTGTTTGAGCCGCTCCGTATTTTGTAGGAAAGACTGTTCATTTTTTCCTTCAGCTGAGACGATGGTCTCTGAAAAGGAGAAATGAGTTTCCACCTTCGGAAATCCATAGTTTTCCGTTTGCTGGCGATCCCATGATTGCCAGGGGTGAAAATGAAGGAAGAGTTAATGGGAGTGAAGTTTGGGTGATGTTCCCCGTTGGATCCTCGCCCTGAACTGGTCATTGAGGTTCTCCACTGATGGTCGTACACCCTCCAAATGGGTCGTCTCTTTCTGCGGCACTGGCACCGTAAAATTCGGATGAACGCCCTTTTGAACTCTTTGCTCGAACACGGGTATATTATGGGATTTACGCAGCTATTAAAGTACCCCAGCCAGAAGATCACTTTGAAGACCGAGTCTGAAGGCTTGAGTGCTGGGAAAAATGACCCTAATGGGAGACAAAAATTAGAAAAATCAATATTTTGAAATTTTTTTTACAAAAAATGTATTGTATATTATTTAAAGCTACATGAGACTATTCCATTGGGGAGACGTTTCCGATCTAACATCTCTGTTGGAATTTACTTACTTATGCAAATTCAAGAGGAATAAGGAACACAAAATACCGAACCAAATCCTAATTTGCATATGCAAATGAGGGATGGGAAGGGAAAAAGCTGTAAAAACATTTTTTACTTCCTTGCTTTGTGACAAAGAGTTCCCTTCCTGACCCTAATTTACATATGCAAATTGCCATTCAGATTCATCTTAGCCAGGCACGAGGATTGGGCCGAATCTGAATCCTGCTGTAAAAAGGCTGAATCATGGTTGAATCCAGAACCAAATCCTGGATCAAATATTATTATTATTAGAATGTATTTCTATAGCGCCCACATATAGAGTATCAAGCTTGAGGTCATGCAAGGGTTAACAGCCTGAGCTTCGAACTACCATCAGTTGCTTGATGTTTTATAAACATATTAAAGAGCTAATGAGCCAGTTTACATAGTGCTGCAGGGGACATTACATACAGTGATAAAGTGCAGATGTGCCTTGTGCTTCCGTCACTGTATGTAGTGAATGCTCCCAGGCCAGTAGTGCAGTGAGATGCATCGCACAATGCAGCCCCCCCCATCAGTAGTGCAGCAGATGTATGAACCACAACATTTACTGCAACCCCAGGCAATGAGATATTGGGATAAGCTACACTGGAATAATGTATCGAGATCTACAGGACTCTGGGTGCTCAGTCCTGTATTTTATAAAATATGCAATTAGCAAAGTGCAATGCAAAAGCCCTGGTTGCTAAGATCTGTTAGTAGATATATTATCTGCCAGCACTCCATTCCCTGGCTCCCTCTTGCCTGCAGGACAGACTATCAAACGCAAGGCAAGACGAATGAAGGGATAATGCAAAGGCTCCAGTGTTTTTATCACCAGTGATATAAGTTCCTGCTTTTACTTATCCGCATTGAATAAACCTGTGGCTGTTGACGTTAGCTGTTCTAAAGAAGAACATATCTGGAGGGGTTGCTTAAACCTGTCAAGGTTCAGAATATATGGAACTGCAAATACTAAGTTGCTTGTGTTCGATGTGTTTACTGCTACAAACCTCACCAATGCCTCCCCAACACAGCTTTTAGCCATACTGAGCACTGCATAACCCACACACAGCAGTCGGATCACTGCCTAAAATGGATTCAAAGAACTGCATTAACGCCAGGCATCCCAGTAAGATCACTGCAGAAAATGGATTCAGAGCATTGCATTTACCCCTGGAATATCAGTAACATGACTACAGAAAATGGACTCAGAGCACTGTATTAACTCCGGGAATATCAGTTATATGACTAGAGAAAATGGATTCAGAGCATTACATTAACTCCAAGCATACCAGTAACAACACTGCAGAAAATGTATTTAGAGAACTGCATTAACTCCAGAAATACATATAATAACACTGCAGAGACTGGATTCAGAGCACTGCATTAACTTCAAGCACACCAGTAACACCACAGAAGAAAATGGATTTGGACCATTGCATTAAATCCAGGAATACCAGAAACACTGCATCACATTGATTCAGATCACTGCATTAACTCCAGTCATATAAGTAACATCCTGTAAAAAATGAATTCAGAGCATAGCATAAACTCCAGGCATACCCATACCAACACTGCAGAAATGGATCAAAAGCACTGCATTAACTCCAGGCATCTAGGTAACATCCTGCAGAACATGGATTCAGAGCATTGCATTAGCTCCAGGAATACCAGTAACTCTACTTCAGAAAATGGATTCAGAGCATTACCCTACACCTACCAGTAAGAACACACTCTTCAATAAACAACCCTTATCAAAGTTTGTCTTTACAAAGGAAAATATTGCAGCTGATTTTGCACCACGTTTTTGCTCCAAAATTTGCTCCACGTCTAACAAACTACAACAACCTAAAGTATTTTATGTTTGGGTGTTAGACCTAGAGAAAATTGTGACTTGGGAATAGGGATGCACCGAATCCACTATTTTGGATTCGGCGAACCCCCGAATCCTTCCCGAAAGATTTGGCCGAATACCGAACCGAATCCGAACCCTAATTTGCATATGCAAATTATGGGTGGGAAGGGGAAAACATTTTTTACTTCCTTGTTTTGTGCCAAAAAGTCACGTGATTTAGCTCCCTGGCCCTAATTTGCATATGCAAATTAGGATTCGGTTCGGCCAGGCAGAAGTATTCGGCCGAATCCGAATCCTGCTGATAAAGGCCGAATCCCGAACCGAATCCTGGATTCGGTGCATCCCTACTTGGGAACGTGTTAGAGCAAGTGTAATGGTATCACCATCATATAATGGCAGCAGTAGGCCCTACAGCCCAAGAATGAATACAATGAAAGGAAGCCTAATACAGAATACAGTATACCAAGTGCATTATACAGGGAAAGTCAGTGGGTACTAGCTCCCTAAGTACATTGGAGAACACTGATAAAAAGTGGATGCTTGCACCCAAACCAGGTTATATACAGTGATAGGCCATGGGTGCTGGCACATTATACTCAGGCAGAAATTCAGGAACTGGAGATCACTTGAGGTGAAAGACAAAAGTGACTGACACAAGTGTAACGCTAATTTGGGCAATCTTTACCACAATTAAAGTGTCCAGCTAACGGTATAAGCATGGGATACACTGGGACTTACACACAGGGTTAGGGCCTTTGCCAGGTGGAAGCTCTCCCTTTAAGGTGTAGTGGAACTACAACACACAGGCTACTGTACACAGAAATAGAAACTTGGGCGCCAGGAGGTTCTTATGATGCAAAAACTGTTTATTAGTCCGAAGACGATATCACAAGTCTATTTGGGTCACATGTCCCCTTAATGGTCAACCTTATTTCATGTTAATAAAACTCACTGAGTAAACTGATGTTATCCCGTGTCATGCCATTTATTATGGGCCAGTCTCAAGGATATCCAGCTGGCAAGCAACACCGGAGTTTGGCAAGCAATGAAACGTGTCAAAGGGGGGGGGGGCTATGAATCCATTCGGCTACCACTTGTTGTGACGTGCGAAGACTAGTAAAATCTTGGTGCCTCGCAAGGTTTTTTTTTTAATGATTCTGTAATCGTAAACAACAATAAATACGCAGTGCAATTCATTCTTTCTAAATGCCAAGAGGTTCAGTTTATTCCAATCAAATAGGCCAATGTACATATAATGGGAAAACCAATACAGCTATGGGATCTGTTATCTGTAAAACCCATTATCCAGAAAGCTCCGAATTACGGCAAGGCCATCTCCCATAGACTCCAATTTATCCAAATAATTCAAATAAAAAAATAAAATGATCTCCTTTATCCCCCCCGTAATAATAAAACAGTAGCTTGTACTTGATCCCGACTAAGATATAATTAATCCTTATTGGAAGCAAAACCAGACTATTGGGTTTCTTTAACGTTTAAATGATTTTTAGGACACATATGGGGTTATGTAATAAAAGACACTAATTTACTAGAATTCACCTAAAATCCTACGAATCTATTAGAAATTCGATAAACATGCTTATCGAATAGTTTTAGGCTATCTTTTTGCTCGATATTGGATTTCTCGATGAATTCCTACGATCGGACACCGATCGTTCGATTTCACGAAAAAATTTTACTTTTAACCCCGAAAAATTTGTACGATTCGAACGACTGAGGCGTTCGATCACACGAATGGTATTCGACTTAGCAAAAGAAGCCTATGGGGGAGTTCCCATAGGCTTCTATTGATATTCGGTAGGTTCAATCTGGCAAAGTAGGCAATCGAAGGATTTTACAATTTTAAATCCTTCGATCATCGAATGATCGAATATCCGATCATTGGATCTATTCGATAATTTGGTATTCAATGATCAAAGAGGCCAAATTTTGCATATTCGGATCAGAATCGATCAGAATTCTATCATATTCGATCCAACTTCGATCCATTCATGAATTTTGTAAATTTGCCCCTAAGTTTGCCCAGGGGCAGTAACCTGTAGCAGCCAATCAGCAGGTAGAATTTACTAGTCACCTGTTTAAATGCAAGCATCTTATTGGTTGCCAGGGGTTACTGCTCCCAGGCAAACTTAGTGCCTTATGTTACATATGGGGGATAAGGTATGAAGATCCAAATTATGGAAAGATCCGTTATTCGGAAAACCCCAAGTCCCGAGCATTCTAGATAACAAGTCCCATACCTGTACTTGGGGAAATGCTGAAATTGTAAATACATGAAATGACAGTAATAGTGTAGGACTTTGATGCAGTTGGCCATTGTTGATGCAATATATAAACTATCAATACCTTGTATCAAGGGCCAATTCACCCATCCAATGACCCTTATCAGATCAACAGTAACTACCCAGCCACCTACTCCCATCTCGTTTTGGATGTGGGCATCCATTTTTGGACGCCAATTGCAGGCGTCCAAAACGAGACGCGGCAGCGTTTCACAAATTTCTCGCCGTTTTGTTGAATTTCTCTAGAAATTCAAGAAAAATTCAGCGAAGCAAGATGCCGCCGACTGTACAGGTGAGAGGACAAGTGGCAGAATAAAACTAATTGAAATAAAATACTAACTAACTACACAGTCACTTACTAGCTGTAGTCTGCACACTCGCCCCAAATCTTGCTCTTACTGACCAATCTGGCCTTCTAGGAGTAGCCACAATTTAGGAACCACTGATCTAGAAGGTCCCAGCAAACCTCTTATAAGGATAGTGTTTAAAAGGAACCACTCTTTAAAGGGGTGGTTCATTTTTACATAAATTTTTTGTATATTATAGATCGGCTGATCCTATGCAATATTTTCAATTGGCTTTAATTTTTTTGTTTTTTAAAGGGAAAACATTTTTTTTTCTTTTCTTAAACACATCAGTTAATAGTGCTGCTCCAGTAGACTTCTGCACTGAAATCCATTTCTGAAAAGAACAAACAGATTTTTATATATTCAGTTTTGAAATCTGACATGGTGCTAGATATATTGTCAATTTCCCAGCTGCCCCAGTCATGTGACTTGTGCCAGCACTTTAGGAGGGAACTGCTTTCTGGCAGGCTGTTGTTTTTCCTTCTCAATGTAACTGAATAGTACGCAGTGGGACATGGGTTTTTACTACTGAGTGCTGTTCTTAGACCTACCAGGCAGCTGTTATCTTGTGTTAGGGAGCTGTTATCTGGTTACCTTCCCATTGTTCTGTTGTTAGGCTGCTGGGTGGGGGAAAGAGAGGGGGTGATATCACTCCAACTTGCAGTACAGCAGTAAAGGGTGATTTAAGTTTATCAGAGCACAAGTCACATGACTTGGGGCAGCTGGGAAATTGACAATATGTCTAGCCCCATGTCAGATTTCAAATGAAATATAAAAAAATCTGTTTGTTCTTTTGAGAAATGGATTTTAATGCAGAATTCTGCTGGAGCAGCACTATTAACTGATGCTTTTTTTTTTTTTTTTTTGCAAATTCTTTATTTATAATTTTAACAAGGAAGGGGGAGCGGGTACA
This sequence comes from Xenopus borealis, assembly GCA_024363595.1. Taxonomy (NCBI): domain Eukaryota; kingdom Metazoa; phylum Chordata; class Amphibia; order Anura; family Pipidae; genus Xenopus; species Xenopus borealis. The sequence goes on from CM044431.1 coordinate 11,449,335, forward strand.
GAAAAGAAAGGCGGGGGTTGGGAAAGAAGGAATATTTGCAGTAGACATTTACAAAATCATAATATTTAGATCAGCAAGTCCGACAACGAGTCATAGCTCAGTAAAAACGTGATAGTGTTTTATACAAAAACGAGAAAAAAGGAAATCAATAGAATACAGTAACAAGTCTATAATGTGAGTGGGGCTACACATGAATACTTATTACATAAACTATTCTTCTTGATAATGAATAATAGGGTAAGTACTCTAACTATTATTCCTGAGGAAATCTAGCCAGGGCGACCAAATTTAACTGATGCATTTTTAAAAATCATTTGCCTTTTTCTTCTGCCTCTTTCCAGCATTCAAATGGGGGTCACTGACCCCATCTAAAAAACAAATGGTCTTTAGGGCAGAGACACAAGGGCAGATTCGGGGAGATTAGTCACCCACCGACAAATCTCCTCTTCTTCAGGCCAACCAATCTCCCCCTGCTTTCCGGAATGGAAATCGCCGGCGGGATGGCACTCTGAGCGCTTCATTTTCTGAAGTTTCTTCGTGAGGCAACATTCTAACCAGCTGGAAGGCAGTTCAAGGAGATTAAACGCCCAGAAGAAGAGATTTGCCGCCTGGTGACTAATCTCCCGGAATCTGTTCATGTGTTTCTGCCCTTAAGGCTACGAATGTATTGTTATTGCTACTTTTTATTATTATCTTTTCTATTTAGGCCTCTCCTATTCATATTCCAGTCTCTTATTAAAATCAGCGGGGGTAATTTGGATCCTAGCAACGGATGGCTGAAATTGCAAACTGGAGAGATGCTGAATAAAAAGCTAAATAACCCAAAATAATTAAAAAAATGAAAAACAACTGTAAATTGTCTCAGAATATCCCTCTCTACATCATACTAACCCCTTGAGTTATTAAAATATCAAGAAAATATCAAATATAAGAAAAGTTTCTGATGACATGTGTAACTGATACCCAACAGCACGGTGAGTTATCGAATTAAATAGTAAATTGAATAATGCACTGATGTGAGTTCTAAAGAACAAGCAGAGCAATTACAGGAGGAATTCCATGTCCACCCAAGGCATCTTTCCTTGTTTAATATACTTTGGTCTTGAGTAATGGACTTAGAGCTCGTCCATTTCTCGGAAACATACATTATCTGTCAATTTGAGACTCTGGCTCTTTCAGCCTATAATTTCTATCAGTGTGGATGGTGCAGAGCTCTGAGTATAAAGGGGCAACAATGGGGGAATTCATTATTCCTAAGAGTTGTTCTGCTGTTGATAAGGGCTACATTTGCCTCTAGGGTGCTGGTAAACTACACTAGTCCTGTAACCCATAGCAACCATCAGTCAGCAGTTATCTTTAGATAAAGACAGCTACTAGCTGCCTGGTTGCTATACATTGCTGCACTGTTGCAATTTAGGCTCCATGTTAATGTAATGGAAAGCCAACCTCTACTTCAGGGATCAGGAACCTTGGCTCTCCAGCGGTTAAGGAACTACAAGTCCCAAAATGCATTTGCCTTTATGAATCATGACAGACTCCTTCATTGCATTCTGGGACTTGTAGTTCCTTAACAGCTGGAGAGCCAAGGTTCCTGATCCCTGCCTACTGCCTCATCACTGAGAGACCCATTGAAGAGCCACTCTTGCCCGAGGCCCATATGCATAACGAGATTGCGAGCAATTTAATGAATGTGTCTATAATTTTCTAAGGTCAACTACGCCTGTGTCCTCCCCTGAACTCTCAGAGCTACTAGTCATTATAGAAACGGGCCCTTACCTACATCATTTGCTTATACTCAGTTAAAGTGTATGAGACAAATGAGCCCATTTATAATGAGATGAAGGGATTCTAACGAGCCGAGGCCTGAGCAAAACAGCTCTGACTCAACCTTGTAAGAAGAAAGGGAAAAGGTTGTTTTTCTTAACTGAACCTTCATGTTAATTAGGAGCAGCTGTGTTGCTAAGAAATGCATTTATAAGGCAAATATGGCTTTTTTTTTGGAAGTTTCCTTCCTCGATGTAAGCAAGTAGTACCCTTTATCACCCTCAATTTCAGATGGAATTAAGCAATAAAAAAGATAATCCTGGTTTCTCAGAAGTACTCCCAGGTGTTTCAGTTAACTCTCTGTCCCTCATCTCTAATCCAGCAGATATATTCTCAAATTGGGAGCTGTAATACCAGAGCGCTCTGAAATCATATTGTTTCTGTCTCATGTCACACACAAGTATTGGGGAGAAATAGGTCCTGTAAAATGCAGTCTGAGATGTCAGAATACAATTCAACCTCAGGCACTTGCTACTCTTACTATCAGGGATGAATACTGTGGCTATACTATGAATACTGTTGCTATCTTATAAATACTATGCCTCTCCTATGAATACTGTGGCTAACTGATGAACACTGTGACTATTCTATGCATACTGTATTGTGACCGGTTACACAGTCTTGCAGGGATCAGCCGTGCAGAAACAGGAGTGCTGACAAGTTTGTGTCATAAAGTTGCTCAGGCTTTATTTGTAAGTTGCTCAAAATAACAAACAAAATGAAAATAAAACATAGCCGTCTGGCTCCTGCCTATCTCACTCAGTGGCCCTATCTATACTAGTAACACAAATATAATGATCACAGTCACTGGGAAAAACAGAGCAACTTACAGTTTCATAGCTTTCAGGGAATCAGTCACAGAGCTTCTCTCCTTGCAACTTGCAGCCAGTCTGCATATAGGAAGCTAGCTCTGTGTCAGACCTGCTGACCTAAATACTGCACCTGTGTGAGCAGCACACAGACAGGTAAAACCCGGACTGGCTCCGGGTGGTCATGGAACCTACCCAGCTCTTCCCTGACCTGCTCCAGGACCCTAAACTGGCTTTCTTTTTCCCAATAGGCTTCAGGACCAAAACATTCCTGGAGCCTTTTAACACATGAAGTGCCGGATTCCTGATGCAATGTATACACCATCCAGCACGTTCTCTGCTAAACATTGTGACACCCTGTCACAGTATCTATACTATGAATACTGTACCCATCCTATGAATATTGTGTCTCTCCTATGAATACTGTGGCTATCCTGTGAATACTGTGGCTATCCTATGAATACTGTGGTTATCCTATGAATACTGTGGCTATCCTGTGAATACTGTGGCTATCCTATGAATACTGTGCCTCTCCTATGAATACTGTTCCTCTCCTATGAATACTGTGGTTATCCTATGAATACTGTGGTTATCCTATGAATACTGTGGCTATCCTGTGAATACTGTGGCTATCCTATGAATACTGTGCCTCTCCTATGAATACTGTGGCTATCCTATGAATACTGTGGCTATCCTATGAATACTGTGGCTATACTATGAATACTGTGCCTCTCCTATGAATACTGTGCCTATACTATGAATACTGTGCCTCTCCTATGAATACTGTGGCTATACTATGAATACTGTGCCTCTCTTATGAATACTGTGGCTATACTATGAATACTGTGCCTCTCCTATGAATACTGTGGCTATACTATGAATACTGTGCCTCTCTTATGAATACTGTGTCTCTACTATGAATATTCTGATTATGTTATGAATAATGTGGCTTTCCTGTACATTCTCAGCCTATTCTATGAATACTGTGGGTATGCAAGGAATACTCAACCCAGGCCTTCCTCTCACAGTTATTATAACTAAAGGGAACGTAACAAGATAAGAGGAAAGTCCAAGAGAAGGCAGACATTCTGTCTCAGCTCAATTACTCGTTCAAATGCAAAATTCAGCAGTTCTGACAAATCCTTTGTGCTGATCAGTCAAGTCTTAATAAAGGAATTATCTCTGCAAGAATGTGGAAGCAAATTAATTGTGTAGGATGATTTTCTTTAATTTTTAGGTGTAAAAACAGGAGTTTGCGGCTGATTGATAGCTGATTTGAGTATTATGCCTAATTTATTCTGCACTTATTGAACAGAATGTTCCATTGTACACATGGGCACATGGTGAGAGTACATAGTACATATGTGTACATATACATGCGTGTGTGTGATTGCATAAAGTATGCGTGCTTGTCTATAAGTACTGTAAATATCAGAATTTAACAAATCCCAACAAAACATTGGATAATGCTTTCTGTCTAATGAGCTTATGTTTCTCTCTTGGTGTCAGAGGCTGACCATGCCTGAGACTGGGACTTGCAGCCAATTCATTCAGAGATGATCATCTGTTCCGCCTGCGTCTTGCACTGAAGTAAACACTCAACAGACGAGGAGTTGACTCTATGTGCCAACATTCCCTTAGCCACTGTTACTGACAATATTTCACTGTGTCTCCTGCTGAATGGGCTCTTATGATCTTTCCTTACTGCAATGGCACAGAATCCCTCAGTGGCTTCTAATATCCTTATCATTTACGAGTGATACTCAGAGTTCCCTGTATAACTCAGCCTGCAGCCTTGTGCCTTTATATGGTCACACCCCTCAGTGACTTCTAATATCCTTATCATTTACAGTAGGGGGTACATTATCCCTTATAATACATGAGTGATACTCAGAGTTCCCTGTATAACTCAGCCTGCAGCCTTGTGCCTTTATATGGTCACACCCCTCAGTGACTTCTAATATTCTTATCATTTACAGTAGGGGGTACATTATCCCTTATAATACATGAGTGATACTCCCTGTAGAACCTAACCTACAGCCTCTGATGTTCCACAGACTTATCTTCTGAATAATGACATCTATAATGAAATCTAAATGAGGACTGAGACTCTCCACTTGGTGGCAGCAATTGCCAAAAGCAGCATCATTTCAGCACCTCGTTCCCAGTGCCATTTTATTGGATTAAAGTGTAACGTATTTGACAACCTTATAATAACAAAACTCAATTTCCCAAGACAGTGATTAATACAAACGCATTGTTTCTATTATTTCTCCCTGTGGACAATCTCTCCAACAGCGATGTTGCGCAGCTCTGGTCTCAGATGCATTAGGGCCGTGTGCAGAACATTTAAGCACATTGATCATTAGTCTCTCATCAAACAGTGATATACTAAAGGCTGCTGTCTGATAGCCGGGGAAGGTGGGGTGGAAAGTAACAATAGTAGTTGTGACTCATGTCCATTATATAATAATGCTCCTGAGCGACTGCAAATATATGCATTAGTGCAAAGAAACAATGTATTCATTAAATCTTTAATATAGAACATCTAAAACTTGGGGGTACCTTGTTTTCATGCAGAATGGGAAACCAGGCATATACTGTCCCTATACAGTCCATTAGGTGAGATCATTTCTTGACTGGGATCAGTTGAGATTAAAGAGTTGAGATGAACAGTAGCCCTGAATGAGGAGGATGGAGATGGGTCTTATGAAGCTAGAAAGGTTAGGGACAATACAGATAAGGGAGTGGGCATGCTAGGAAGGTGGCAAGTGAAATATGTTTTGGCCATTAGGGAGCATGGTGTAACATATGCTATCCCAAAACCCAGAGCAAACCCCAAGGTCCCGGTTTCGGCTCACACTTCCACCTATATCACCCACCTTTCATTTTGGGAGGAGCCCTCCACTACTCAGATGCTGCCAGTCTTAAAGTGAGAAGGCCAAGGGGAAGTTCTGTGCAGACAATGGAACTAAACTTGAATTAGAGAACGGGGAACAAGGAACCTAGTCAAGGACTGGCCGGTTCAATACAGGAGCAGAAGCTTAGTCGAGGTCACAAACAGGAACATGGTACACAATCAGAATCCAAAGAGTGGTTAAAGGGCAAGGAAAGGCAAAGAAATAAAATCCCATTTTTACTTTCTTTAATGAAAAATAAATCTATCTCCAATATACTTTAATTAAAAAATATGTACCGTTTTTATAAGAAACCTGACTGTATGCAGTTAAATTCTCCCTTCATTTACTTCTGTGGATAGGAATTGTCAGACGGTCCCTAACTTCTGGCAGGGAAACAATCATACTTATGAACAGCAGGTGGAGCCCCTGCCTTACTTACCAGCCATGCAGAACTCAAGCAGCTTTGTTTTTTGATCATTTATGATGATCCCTAAGAAGCCCAGACCACACTGAGCATGTGTATGTAGTCTAGTCTTGCAAAGATGTATAACAAAGTTACAAGATGACAGCCCCCTGTGGCCAACTTTGAAAGCATAAATCATTTGTTTGATTAGGCTTGTGGTGCAGTAAGTTCATGTTTATGTTTAGTATACAAAAGACAGCATTTCTAGCCCTATTCTATTTTAAACTTTACTTGCCCTTTAAGAACAGATTAGGGTCAATACAGACATAGCCGACATTAGAAATCACAGGGCCCCCGTACAACAAAATTTTTGGGGCCCCCGGATCCTGCTCACCCCCTGCCACAGTTAATACGCCACACATCAGCGCTAAAAAAGGTAACCCCAACCACACACGTTATTAAAAGCTATTGAAGTTCAGGGCCCCCTTATAAGTTAAAAAAAAACTGTGGCACCAGGGCCCCCATAAAAGTTTTTTTTTAAATTGATGGTCAGGGGCCCCCTACAAGTTAAAACAAATAAAAAAAGAAAAAAAACCCCAAAAACTGCAGCACCCACCTTCAGGACCAGGCCTGGTACAGGAGTACCCCCTGTGCCCCCCCTTAGTACAGGTAATGATCTAAACCCAGTAACAGACAGGATTATCACACCCAGGAACATAGACCTATATTGGGCCATGATTCAGTGCAGAGTAGGGGTCTTTATAGTCAGCCTAATGGCCTACAGGTGAACAAATTCATTCCTATTTGCAATTACAGGTATAGCAATAGGAGAGAACAAGGGCCTTAGCTGTCTGCTCACATAGGGTAGTGGTAACTCAGACGACCCAGAAATGCCAGGTCTTTGTTTCAATTCCAAACTGGCTATTGCGCATGGCCGTTGGCATCAGTAGATAACCATCCTGCTGATGGGCTTTGGGGTACTGATCCTGGTAGTCCCAGGTGAAGGGTTGTGTGGTCAGCGTGAGGCTAGTAGTCCAAGGTTGAGTAGAGTTTGGTATCTCCTGTAAGATAGGGGTTTGGAGCAAAGCCACCTTGCCTTCACTTACCCCATGACTACAGCTGCCATATTTAACTTTTAGGCAGACATTCCTGTGGCTTGTAAATTGTAGCCAGTCTGTGCTTATACTGTTACATCGATGATTCTCTAATGGGGGGGGGTGAAAGGATGGGGTGCAAGTAAGCGAAGTTGTGGAACAGGTCAAGTCAAAACCAACTGGTTTTGAGGGGTAGTCAGTAAACAGGCAGACAGGAGTGGTCAAGGAACAGTAAATCAACCAAGAATCTGACCAAGGAGCTATCTAGAATGGACCTACGTTGGGCAAGTAGAAAACCGATGGGGGGCCTTCAAATATTTGAATTTTGTGCCAAGCGCGATGACATCAAGTGTGACGCTTGAATATGAAGAGAACATGTGTGACTAGGAAGAAGAAAGCAGACGTGCCAGTGAGGAGATTGATGGGCGTCCCTGCTGCCCCACTAGACCACCAGGTATCGTTAACTTTGATTCAAGTCATTTGAGCCGTTGCTTTAACAATTTCTTTGGATGGCAACAGAGCCGATGACAGAATATAATATACGGCGCATAATGCAGCCCGCACTTTATCACACAAACTGTCATATCCCAGAATCCCTGTCTGCATCTTGGCCAACATATGACCTCATGAGCAGAGAGAAGCAGCTTTGTGGAAGCCTGTGTCAATGACAAGCAAAGTGAACCTAAATCTTTTCAGTCATACGATGAATAATAATAATAATAATGATTTGATAAGCTATGAGATCAGCCCTTATTGGAAGCAATTAATTCTGCGCTTTGCTGGTCCCCGAGAACTGAGTCAGCTGCATTAGTCATAGCGCCCCGTTGAGGAGCGGGCATAAGAGATAAATAGCAATAAAAGGGCCAGTAAAGAATCCTGCATGTACGTACAGCATTTCATCTATTTCTGTTCATCTGAGGAGGGAGCCAAAACTGGCAGGAAATGGATCTTATTTCCCATATGCTTAGGAATTCGGGGACGCTCCATGCGGAATCTGTCTCTTTCTAACAGGAATCAGTTATCTCGTCTTCAGTCCCGGCCATAATGTGACAAGCCGAAGTCATTCAAAGAAAACCAGGGACACTGTAAATATGCGCATGGGACATTGTCAGAGAGGTCCTCCTAGAACTCAAGCGACCTTCACATCTACGTGTCCAATGGCGCTGACTGTATTCAAAATACTGCTGGGAAACATCTCCCTAAATGGGAGGATTAAAGGGGAAATGCAACACAGCATTTTAAGGCAAAAAAGGTAAAACAACATAAAAAAGAAGGGAGTCCATATGGATATTGGTCTCATAACTTTGCCCAGGACTTGGACATCTTCTGGACTTGTGCTTGACCGCTCTGCATAAATTCTCATTTTATCCAATCACTGGATAGGTTTATTTCTCTGACCTGATTGGGTAACCAATCCAGGAGAAAATCAGTTTGTTCGGCAACTTGCAATCTGTGTATGGATTGGAGGACAAAGATCTACTAGAACAAGAAGTAAAGGATTCCAAGCACATTGCAGGCAAATGGAATATAATATATATCAATGTAGAACTATTTGGGTAAATCAAATAACTACATCTGAGCCCATTTCTGTCTCCCTGCACATCAACTTGATAAATAACCCAAAGTCCCAAAGTCAGAAAAAGTCAAATGCAACATAAGTGCACATAGAGTATAATAATGAAGAATTGTATCTTTCCTATCACAAGAGGTTTGGTTGGTACCGGCAAACAATAAATCAACTATATTGTTATCTTGAGCCTCTGTCTCCTGTTTATGAACCTTACATACAGATGCGGTGGGAAGGGGAGTGAAACATTTATATAGTGTTGACAAATAATCCCTTGTGTTGACTCAAAATATTATTTTAGGGCAGTGGTCCTCAAACTTGGCCCTCCAGCTGTTAAGGAACTACAAGTCCCACAATGCATTTGCCTGACTGTGGCTGTCAGACTCCATCATTGCATTGTGGGACTTGTAGTTCCTTAACAGCTGGAGGGCCAAGTTTGAGGACCACTGTTTTAGGGTCTTGTGGAGAAGGCATGGGTCCATGGACTCCACCATGAGGTTACCTTCTAGAGGCCAAGTCACAAGCCTAGACTTGTTTACTAACAGTGGAAAAAATCATATATGCAAAAGACAATATTTTCTTCCCCAGGATCATTTTTAATGCTGTGATATTTTTACATGCGAAGGTCTGTAGCTTTTTGGAAATCCTGCACAAAATGCATGGGTCTCAGCGTGCAAGTCATACAGACGTGGAGGTGGAATGATCTTTCATGCCCTCCATTAACATGCACGACCAGCCTTGGGCAGACACAGAGGGTGCCCAGGTGTAAAGCACATGCCAATGTAGTGCTGGGATGTACAACTTTCTTCATGAAGTCTGGTCTGCAGGCCTCCAGTTGAACATGCCTACCTTACGGCAATGCAATAATTGCATCCTGAGCAACTGTAAAAGCAACAGCTACAGTGATGCAGTAGAGGCACCATTGATTCTCTTTCCCTCAAAGACTACCCAAACGTTTCTGAACTGCCAAGGTTCCCCAGTTCTCCCATACCAAAGACTGAACCAAATCTGAGGGCCTAGTTCTCATTTGGAGACTTCATCATTGATCTGCTGCTTACAATTTTCTCTCCAGCTCGACTACAAACGTTTTAGACTAATCTCATATTTCACCCCACCCTTACCCTTGTCAGGATAACTTGCCATCTGCTTTATTTTAGGCCCCTTTCATTTCATGACCTTTGGAATCTGCAGGCTGCCCCCTTTGGAAGTTTAATCGTTGGACTTCATTTGAGCAAGCGTTTTATGTTGAGCATACCTCCCAACTGTCCCGTTTTTAGAGGGACAGTCCCTCTTTTGACAGCTCAACCCGCAGTCCCTTATTTGCCCTGGAAAGTTCAGTTTTTCTCTGCACCAAACAGCAAGAAGTACTGTACCCTGCTGCTATTTCATTATTAAATGTACTTTGACTTACAAAGAATCACAAGTTGTGATCGTTGTAGATTTGGTAGATTTGGGGGTAAGCGCCATTACTTTGTTCCAAGCTGGGCCCATGGGGTCATTTATCAAATCACAACCCAACCCAAGATATGGCTTGTTTTACATCATCTCCAGTGATGGGCGAATCTATCACGTTTAACTTTCCCAAAAATTTAGCGAATTTCCAGTAAAATTCGTGAATTGGCGAAAAATTTGCGAAACGAGTCGCTCCACGTTTTTGATGGGCGTCACGTCATTTTCATTGCGTGACTTGTTTTTTTTACGACAGCGAATTTTGGCTGGCGTTTCGCGAATCGCGGGCGAATTCGCCCATCACTAATCATCACAGAAGTAGGCCTCCATGTTGCTATTCTCACAAGAAAGACTGACCTGCAGCAGTGGCTTAACTAGATATTACTGGGCCCCACAGCAAATTATTTTTCAGGCCTCCGAAATGTCTACAGGGTGACCTGTTTTACCAATATTTCTTGAAATTGTATATGAATTGGGGCCTCATTAGGGCCTCTATACCTCCCGGGCCCCCCCTGCAACCACAAAGTCTGTTTCCTTTGTAGTTACACCCCAGACCTGCAGCCAATCAAAGCTTCAGAGTTCCACGGAACTGTAACCAGTTGTAGCACTGGAATGTCCCCATAATGCAAATATAAATCATCCGACTTCCATCAGAATATCTGAAATGCCATAGTGGCCAAATCAAAAGGGATTAAACACCCCCTGCACTACACACAGACAATACGGCTTCTCTCTTGTGTTGTTACAGTTTATTTCCATAATTAACCCAATTAACCCATAATTAACCCATAATTAACCCAATTATACATCAGAAGAGCTCAGTTTCTGGCCCAGGGGCAGCACCAAGATACAATGTAAGGATTCCTTAGTCATGTCTTTTCTCTGTTGGGCATTATA
>CM044431.1:11463159-11498957 GCA_024363595.1 Xenopus borealis
CTGGAACTATAGTGACACCCCAATGTTTCTATATATCTGTAACCTTGTTATGAGTTAAGACAGCATAAATACTGAACTTACTTGTGGGGCCTGAAATGAAATTGGGCTATTCAACTTGTGAACTCAAATAACATTTTATTTTATAAGAGGAAACCTGGGGAACTGTGATCATAAAGTCTCATTTTGTAGATTTAAAAAAAAAAAAAAATATCAAATGTACAATGCAGGAACCAGCAAGTCTATTCCTAGCTCCATATCTCATGTGGCTCCCTGAGGACATCACTATGGCAGGCTGGGATGATATAATCTCAGAGAAGAACCTTAACAGAAGTTTGGAAAACACAAACATAGTTTCTCAGATTTTTACTTCCAAAAGAATAAAGGCAGAACCTGTGCGACTTATCTTAGAGGTAAGAGCCAAGGGACACAAAAGACTGATAAGTTTCTGGGGTAAAAATGTCCATTTAATAATTACAAAGAATTCATTATCGAGATGCTTATAGAGAAAGTGACAAGGCCAATGTCCAACGTTTCCACTTCTAAAGATGGCCAGATCTGTTAGCTTTCCTATATATTATATTTTATATCTTCTCTGTAAACCTGTTATCCAGAAAGTTCCAAATTATGCAAAGGCTGTCTCCCACCAGTTTTATACAAATAATCCAAATTTTTAAAAATAATTTCCTTTTTTCTGTAAAAAGAAAACAGTAGCTTGTACTTGATCCCAACTAAGATATAATTAATCCTTATTGGAAGCAAAACCAGCCTGTTGGCTTTATTTCATGTTTATATGATTTTCTAGTAGACTTAAGGTGTGAAGGTCCAAATTATGGGAAGATCTGTTCTCTGGAAAACCACCAGGTCCCGAGCGTTCTGTATAACATGTTCTATACCTGTATATGAGGAATGTGTTTTTAGAGGTAGCGAGATTTTATTAATCAAAAATACTTGTTTTACAGAAAAAAATGGAGATGATTTGTACTTAGATTTTGATACAATCAATGATTGTTGGTCTTTGCATATTTTATTGTTATAGATATTGGATTTGGTGTCCTGGTATCCGTAATTGGTCGACAGGGAACACACAACCCACTCCCAAATCTGGCAAAATCCACCCCAAAGCCAGGATTTGCCAGATTTGGGAGCAGCTTGTGGGGTCCAATCCCAAGAGGAGGTAGCAGAGGAGTTCAGATTACAATAACTATACAAAACGTATAAAACATAATTTTAACAGTCACCCCCAGTGTCGGACTGGGACACCAGGGGCCCACCCAAAAACCTAAGACCAGGGGTCCACAATAAAACCTTAGACCATGGGCCCACTCTCAGTACTAATATTCTTCATCTCCTTAATCAACCTCTATTCTCTTGTTTTCATACTATAATCAATTATTCCATCTATTTAGCCTCTTTGTTCTCATAGAAATAGGGAATGGCCATGAAATAGGCCAAAAGTTTAGCAGCATGAGGAGCCCACTGACACCTTGGCCCACCGGGAGTTTTCCTGGTATTCTGGTGGGCCAGTCCGACACTGGTCACCCCCCACTTAAATCTGAAGAATTATCCAGAATATCAAACATATTGAAGCTGAGGCTTCACCCTTTGCTTTGAGCATTGGCTCGTATACCTTTTGCTCCTCTCATCTGACCAGGAACTGAATTGGAGAAGAAGCAGAGGAGCTAAAAACAGTGTCAGTCTGCAGTAGCAAAAGCTTTCAGATTAGTGTTGTGCATTAAAAGGAATATGGCAGAGGTTATGGGCATTTATGAGGATTGCAGGCGTCATACATCCTTATTCCTGTTGACCCACTTGAGTTTTAAGTTAATTATACAAGTGTTAACCCAAACTAACCTTTGAGCTAAGGCCCCACCCATTGCTTTAGGTTCTGTAGACGAGACAATAAGGTCCTGAGAGATGGGGCACTTCTTCACCTTGAAGAAGATCAGATGCGACCAAGCATCGGACGATACAATCATTTGGATCACCCCATCTAGGTGGCCATACACGTACAGATCCGCTCGTTTGGCGATGTTGCCAAACGAGCGGATTTCTCCCCGATATGCCCACCTTGAGGTGGGCGATATCGGGCTGATCCGATCGTGGGCCCTAGGGCCCAACGTTCGGATCAGTACAGGCGGTCGGATCGCGGGACCGCATCAACAAACAGATGCGGCCGCGATCCGACGGGATTTTTAATCCTGCCCGATCGACATCTGGCCGATAAGCTGCCGACACAGTCTGTCAGCAGCTTTTATCTGCCCGTGTATGGCCACCTTAAAACACACTACATGCAATGATCTCTGGTAACTGTCCAAATAATGTGCAAGGGGGCATCTACAATCTACTGTCATTAAATGTCATTTTATAATGACATTTTCAAATTTCTCAGCATCCAAAGGCCTTTGAATTTAGCATTTTCGAATGCTAGACAGAAAAATATCATCTCATTAAAATTAATCAGAGGTGGCATGTAAATTGGCTTTGTCCATCTCTTGTCTCTCATAAACTAATTAGTAGTGTGAGAAACTGAACACGTTGAAAAGCCTGAGTGCACTTTCTGAATACAATAAAGCAATTTTCTGTAGGTGTGATCATTTAGGCTAAAAGCACTTCTTTATTATTGCACTGTGCAGAAATTCTGAGGCTAATTAGCTTGATTGGGGTAAATTGGTTTATAGTGTAACAAGCGGCGCCTGTTAAAGAACATGGAACAGTGCGAGATAATGAGTGGTTTATTAAGCATAACATATTGTGTAAACGGCCTAGACTAGAGGCTGCCAGACTTATTCAGTTCAAGGCTCAACATTTAGCCAGTGCTCTCTTGGTAACGGGAAACATATAAATTACACTATTCAATCAGCTTTCGGCCATGTTTTGAAGAACATCTACAACATCAAAGAAATATTCAACCCAAACTTGTCCTAATTAACCTAATATTCTTCCAGGAGCAACTGTTATATTCCCCAAATCTGTCTTTAATGGGACTTCACAAGGTTCCATAACCCGCCCCTAAGGTTCTGAGATGAAGGTTTGATCTTTCAACATCAGACAGTATCTTGGTGGCTTCCCGTAACAGGCAGGTCATATAGAACCCTCTATTTCCCAGTCTCCAATTTGGTAATTTAGTTTTGGTTTTTGGTTCTGGAGCCAAAAAATACCTGGGATTATCAGAAGGTGAGTGGAAGACTAGATATGGGGCATTTGCTGGCTGGATCCGGGCTGTAGTATAAAACGCCCCAATTTTCTAATTGGTAGCACTAGGAATTATGAAATGTCCTACCAAATGAGAGATGAGGAGAAGCAAATATTTTCTGGTCTGTTTAATTATTAAATCATTAACAATCAGACTAGATGGGTCAGGGAAGAAGTCACCAACACAAGACTTTCAAGATTTGAGAACGTTACTCAGGTTGAGATCTGTGAGTTTGTCCACTGAAATGCCTTTATTGCCCATGGTTTATGGCTCTGTATGTACAGTACAAAAAAAAAATCAGCCTGTCTTGACTGGTTTCATCACGTCTTATTCATTACAGAAGGAGATGATATGGATTTTCTCCACGGATCGTTTTTATCCACCCAACACTGTTGTCTAATTTATCAAGGGAGTATCTGTGGATTATCTAAGTGAGAAAAAGACTCTGGTGAACAATTTCCTGGTGTCAGAGTTAAACGCAACAGAGTTTTCAGCTTCTAAAAGCTTCAGTTCTCTTGGGACTCAATAGATTTATTTGTCTGAAGAGAAAATACCAAGATGAAAGGCATGACGACTCATTTACAGCTGCAAGTGCTGTGCACAACGTTTGGACACAATTAGCCATGTCATTTTGCAGCATTCTTTTTTTTGCTATAATACTAGTCGAATTGCAAGGGGAAATGTATCTGAATAACTGAAGTTAATCCGTCGAAAAATTAAAAATTGAGTTACTTTGTGCAAGGAGTGCCATTTTGCTTGGCTAGAGTAGGGGTCCCCAACCTATTTTATTCATGAGCCACATTTAAATGTAAAAAACAATTGGAGAGCAACACAAGCACTTGAAAGGCCATGGGTATGTCAAATAACGGCTTTTTTGTAGCCCCTATATGAACCGGTAGCCTACATGAGGCTCTGTCTGGCAATACAGCTCCTTTTTATTCAACCAAAACTTGCCTCCAAACCTGGAATTCAAAAATAATCACCTGCTTTGAGGCCACTGGGAGCAACATCCAAGGGGTTGGAGAGAAACATGTTTCTCGTGAGCTACTGGTTGGGGACCACTGGGCTACAGTATGCAGACCTGAATATCCCTCTTAATCCCCCTAGTCCATATGGTCCTAGCACTTGCCCGCCTGACTTTGCGTTCACCCCCCCCATGCAAGCTTATGTGCCTGAGCACTGGGGAGATGTGGGTCCCAAGTGATCCTCAAAATGCAACTAGGCGACATTTGAAATCTTTCCACAAATCCGGGCCTGAGAATATGACAGGAAAAAAAATTTAAGCAGGGAGAAAGGTAACATGGCCACACATGAGACAACCAATATGGTATTCCAAACGATCATCCCATCAGATACCACTTGACCAGTCAAAAACGTATGGCCACACTGCTACTGTTGCATTTGTGGCTTGACTGCCCCAAATATTGGAACGCAAATCTGTACTTTCCTTTCCTACTGATGGAAATTTTCTATCAAAGCAGATAATCTTTGATCCTCCAGGCCCCCTGGCTTGAAATACACAGGTGGTTAACGTATAAACATATGTAGTGGCAGCTTTAGGACAACAAAATCTGTAGAGTCACTGCCAAGGGAATCTAGCTGGCCCTGTGTACAGGAGGGCTGACTGTAGTGTTAAATAAAATTGATGGAAAACTGGTGACTAACTGAATGAAGTGAATAGACTCATAATGGGGGCACTGGGAGCATAACTGCTGTTTAGCCTGGGGGATTTGCTACTGTTTAACCAACATCCTGGGGATCATTACTGCTATTTGACCATTGGTTTCTTCACATTGTTCAGCCAATGTGCTGAAAAGTCGAAAAAGATTAGATGTGTCCCCTTAGGCAATAGATTAGGGTAACCTTTTCATTAATCCGCTGGTTGATCTCCAATCACTATAAGATAGTCAGGGGATATTTGGGATACACTCACAATCTGCAAAACCCTTTACAGAAATAAAATTGCTGTCTGTCAATGATTGGCCTGAGCATCGTGTGCTTTGCCTCCTTTTTTTTTTCTATAATCTGAATGGTTAATAGTAGATCACTAGACTGAAATGAACGAGCATTTGTTGCACAAAGAATAAAATGGCCAACTTTAGGGCCCTAATAGAAACAATACTGTACATTGAGTATAATCTTAATAGAATTAGAAATATAATGGTTTAGGCGTATTCATTTCACCTACAGAAAATGATCCACCTTCTTATCCCTATTTCTTCATTTAACACCCCCTCCCCCCCATACTCTCTGGTGAACCTTCTCAGCAAGATCTCTAATATTTTACATCTAAAGGTAATTGCTTGTGAGAATCCTCTCGGAGCATGATATTGGCAGGTTAGTAACACTGCTCACAAAGCCGAGGGGAGATATTTCAGGGAACGGAGCTCAGCTCTTTTATCATATGGCTGGTGTATCAGTGGCCTGGGATATTGTTCCTTCCCATGTTCTGTGCAGGGGTTATTTTAGGGCTGCATCCGAGAACGGACCCCCCCAGGGAAGGGAATACACAGAGGGAGGTCACAGATTTCTTGCCTTCCATGTAGTGTTAGATGAAAATCCATTGACACCAAATCCAGGTTTTGTTATACAATTAAATGCATTGCTGCTTTTGATATTTATCAAGATATACTGAATTTGATCATTTTCAATATCAATAATTTCATAATGACTCTCAATTACACCTATCCCATCACACTTGCAACATGCCGCAACATTACTGCCCCACCACCACAATCACACACACACACATGTACAGTATATATATATATATACTGTATATATATATATATATATACTGTATATACAGTATATATATATATATATATACTGTATATACACTTATGTATAATTTATCCAAATTCATATCTGCTAAACAGTTTCCTGCACCTAATCAAATGTATTCACTCCCTAAACGTTGGTGGGTCTGGAGAGACGTGAGTTGACTCTGTGTCAAAACAATGGACTACTACAGCTGGTTTTAAAACCCTCTATTTCATGTACTATTGGCTCAGACAAATGTGTGCACTGAGCATTGGGGCAATGCCTGGGCTCTACAGAGTACACAACTAAGTACATGGCTCTCATGATAGATACATTGGAAGGATGGTTGTTCCACAAAATCGGTTGAAACGTCCATGTGACCCTCAATACCTTGTGTATTGTGGGAGGAAGGATAGTGCAGAAGTAGTGTAGAAGAAGTCTCTTGGAGGACAGATTTAATATTACAATGTAATTGTTCAGCATTACTCACAGATGGCTCCTCCAGAATGTTGCCGGGATCCAGTGTAACCAGTGGATAATCTACTTGAGGGTGGAGCACCCAGGACTCAAATTCTTCTGCTTTCCTCATAGGAGCATCAGGCTGCTCACTAAATACCCTAATCTTAACTCCTAGAGTGCACTATTACACAGATGTCCTCATACTTCAACTACTGGGCCAGTACCTTTATCCCCCTTTCTGCCCAGGTTTAATCTAAAGAGAGAGCGAGTGTATGTTTGCTTCCCCTTTTTAAAGAATAGAACAAAGACCCCCTCCTGGCCAGGAACACTAATAACTCTGGTTAAAGAAACAATTTCTCATACGAACTGTAATTTAGGACCTAAATGAAGCCCTAAATGTAGCTTTAGGGGATGTCCTCCAAACCAATAGGGTAACTAATTTATCAGCCCCTATAAGTATAGAGGCAATTGTTACCCCATGACAATAACTGAATCCACTAAAGTGTTATATATCTAGGGTTGCCACCTTTTCTTTAAAAAAAATACAGGCCTTCCTATATATTTAGCTTTTTTTCCTATTAGTAAAATTGGGATCAACCATCAAAAATACCGGCCAGGCCGGTGGCAACCCTATATATATCTTGTATAGTGGAATACAGCCTCAAAACACATTCTAGTTTTAGCTCTATTGGCAGTGGGAGATACATTTGGTGGAAAGGTACAGTAGTCAGTAAGTTGCAACTACCTTGGATTGTGAGCTCTTCTCCTAATAAAGATAGGGGTGAAAGAGTCAACTCCAGGTCTAAAAACTGAAAGCAACCAATCAGAGGCTTGCTTTCAAACAGTGCAGTTGGTTACTGATAATGGTTGGTTGCTTGTCCAGGGGCAAATGTTGCAACTTATTACATTTGCTTCATAGTCATATCACCCTACCGGCTGTATTTGTAATCAAAAAGTTATCGGTCACCCAACTGCCATAGTTGTTCAAAGAAGAGTAAGTTCAATGAGTTCAGAGTTCAAAAGCTCAGGAATTCCTCTCTCCAAAAAGTCTGCTGTTGGGTTAATGAGTCCATTCCCAGCATTTACAGGCTACATCTGGACTTACAACCAATACACCTGTTTCCCATTACCCCCCACCCCCAACAGCTGAGGATGTTACACCATTACTTGAATGTAAAGGAGGCCGGACACGGTGGGGTGAATTAACAAGAGTCCAATGGAAGATTCAAGCTAATAGTTAAGCTGTGCTCAAGCTTCACTCTAAATCTTTGACCGGGGATTTGAAAATGAACAGGCTAGTCTGTAGAATTCTCAAAGAAAAATATGGGCTTAGAGAATAAACTTATATAAATGTCTCATGAATCAGTGTAATGTGGATTTCATGTAGCTAGAGGATTAGGACATACATTTTTAGTAGCAAAATAGATCTGCAAACATGGTCGGACCAATTCATCTGAAGCATATCCCATACTGACGTGTCATTATTTCTATAGAAACCTGTCGTAGTGTCGCTCTACCAACGTCCTACGGTGAATTCCATTGCGCGGCAACACATTTAGTATCTGGCCCAAGACATTGATACGACTCTGTACCTACTGGGAACTCTGTACCTACTGGGAACTCTGTACCTACTGGGAACTCTGTACCTACTGGGAAAGAAGGACACATACCAAAAATAGGTCTTCAACACAAAGCACTCAGTGGTAAGAGTCCAAAGGGGAAAGATGCTTCCAAATAAATCTTATCTGTGTCAGCGAAGGACATCTGAGAAACATATCAACCCTTCCCCGCTGAGAAATGACCGATTTTCATTAACCACAACAAAAAATATTCTATTGCAGGAAAAAAAAATACTAACGTTTGTTTTAAAAATGCATTTATTTTCTTTTTAAAAACAAAAATAAAATAAATGCATTTTTAAAACAAATGTTAGTATTTATTTTTTTTGCAGGGGAGGTGGGACAATGAAGGTACGCTGCTGCTAATATATTAATATCTAGAAAAGTTCCTTTTAATTTCTTGGGAGCTGAGTGAACAAAAATTATTAACACTACAATGTCACAGATGGATCAATCCACCCATGCAACTCACACCGTGCCTACCATGTTGAATTTAAAGGGAAACTGTCATGGGAAAACATGTTTTTTTTTAAATGCATCAGTTAATAGTGCTGCTCCAATATATTGACTTCTGCACTGAAATCCATTTCTCAAAAGAGCAAACAGATTTTTTTATTCAGTTTTGAAATCTGACATGGGGCTAGACATGTTGTCAATTTCCCAGCTGCCCCAGTCATGTGACTTGTGCCAGCACTTCAGGAGGGTACTGCTTTCTGGCAGGCTGTTGTTTTTCCTTCTCAATGTAACTGAATAGTACGCAGTGGGACATGGGTTTTACTATTGAGTGTTGTTCTTAGATCTACCAGGCAGCTGTTATCTTGTGTTAGGGAGCTGTTATCTGGTTACCTTCTCATTGTTCTGTAGTTAGGCTACTGGGTGGGGGAAAGGGAGGGGGTGATTTCACTCCAACTTGCAGTACAGCAGTAAAGAATGATTGAAGTTTATCAGAGCACCAGTCACATGACTTGGGGCAGCTGGGAAATTGACAATATGTCTAGCTCCATGTCAGATTTCAAAATGAAATATAAAAAAGTCTGTTTGCTCTTTTGAGAAATGGATTTCAATGCAGAATTCTTCTGGCACAGCACAATTAACTGATACATTTTGAAAAATGTTTTTTTCCCATGACAGTATTCCTTTAAACTGGGATCACTTTAGTCACTAGTTTTGCCCAAGAGCAGTAATCTGTAGCAACCAATCAGCAGGAAGCATTTAGTGGTCACCTGTTTAAAAGCAAACACCTCATTGGTTGTTAGGGGTTACTACTCCTGGGAAAACGTAGGGGCAGATTTACTATTGGTCGCATTGCAAAAAATTCGAAAATCAAACATGGGAATAGTTAGGGAATTAAAATCCTTCGAATTCGAAGTTGGTCGAATAATCGAATTCTAAAAATTCAAAATCATTAGAATCATTCAAAACCATTCGATCGAATTTTTAAAATTCGATCACAATTCGCCAAAGATACTTCGGTAGGTTGAAACTGGCGAACTAGGCAGTCGAATAAAATTTTAAAGGGGATTTCATTATAATAGATTTTTATTCGAATTATTCGAATCATTGGATTCGATCGAATTTACTGAATTCACTGGTCGAATTCACCTAATTTGTATACCCGAAATCCGAATCTTTTTGAAAATTTGTTCGAATTTCGAATCATTCATGTGAATTCATGTGAATTTAGTAAATCTGCTCCTAAGTGCCTTTTATTACATATGTAGGGGAATGAAATAAAACCATTCGCAAAGCGCAATAAAACTTCTTACTGAAAGAGTCGCTATGTATGCTCCGAAAGATCACGATGCCTTCAAGCACTTCTTAAGAGTGCGCAATTACAATTCGCAATGCTCAATTACAATTCGCAATGCAATAACCGTTTAATGAACAATATTAAATTGCGAGATGTGGATTTTTAATCTTATTGATGTGCATTGTTTTGCTACTTTAATTACACCCCCCCCATGGGGGTTTAAGTGGCCACAGTTCTGTGTGAGGGGCAAAGATCACACAAATGGATGAAAGATAAAGCTAAACTTTGGAGGACTCTTGGAGGCACCTCATTTTGGGCAGCCTGGCTGTAATTTGGTCAGTAGAAAGAATCTAGTGATAAATTCATGTAATTGTGAGATCACTGATGTGCACTGTGTGAAGTTGCTTCATTATAGGCCCTACAGCAGTGATTTTCAACCTTGGTCCTCCAGCTGTTAAGAAACTACAAGTCCCACAATGCATTTGCGTGACTGTGGCTGTCAGACTCCTTCATTGCATTGTGGGACTTGTAGTTCCTTAACAGCTGGAGGACCAAGGTTGAAAATCACTGCCCTACAGGATCTCAGAGAGCCTGTACGTTACATGGTACAATTATTGAATAAACTTCAATAAAACCCGCTAAGGAATATAAACTCTGAGCAGATAATCATCAAGTTGCTTGTGGGATCTGCCCCCTCTTCGTGGCTGAATGCAGACTCCCATATTATGGATCACTTTACTGAATTTCAGTTTCTAGACAAAGGATAAACATTATTAGAGAATTAACTGGCCTTACACAGTGTTTATTTTATAACATGAGTTGGAAGGTGGGAAGGTAGATAAATAAGAGTTTCCTCGTGCCACATAGTTTTCCTTTATGACGTTATTCTAAAGGCTTTCATTTCAGTCAATCAAGGCTCCTACCATGAAATCCTGGCCAAGATCAGTAGAAGAAAAATATGAATTCACTGCCTGATTGTTCAACCTTTGGCCTGCTGTGGGTTGGTTCTTAATAGGCTACAGAAAATGCATGCTCACTAGTTCCTCTGAGGCACTTTCCCAGTTCAAGTCCCATTTAAGGTCTATCCTTTGTCCAGGGCCCCACTTGAATGCCCAATATTTGGTCAGGGCATCCCTTGAAGGACCAACCTTTTGGTTGTTCTTCAACGGAAACTTTTGGATGTCCTTCAAGTTTTGGTGTATCAGCAACTCAGTCATAATTACTAGTAAATCTACTGTAGTAAATACACATTCACCACAAATCATACCCTTCCTGACCTTCTAGCTGGACTTTCAGGTGTATCCAGGAGATCAAGTGAACATTCTCCTCAAATCTCAATATACATGGGCTTCAGGCTGAGCCAGAGTGAGACTCGAGGCTCAGGGCCCACCAAGCTGCCACCTTAGGGGTCCCCCCGTAACACCCTGCCCAAATGTGATGTTCATCCAGTGTCGCAACCCCCTCTTTGCTTTAGCGCACATACCTTGTCATGTTACACTGTTTTGTCTTTTTGAGGCCACGATTAGCACCTGGGGTGGTCAGGAGGCAACATTTAGAGTTTAGAGTGGGATTGGGTCTGGGTTGGCACTTGAACATGGGTTGGCACATGTTGTTTGTAACTTGCACCAGAGGAAGGACCCTTGAGGTCCGAAACATGTAGTGCTAAAATAAAAACAATTTCACTTTTGAAGACTCTCCGGTTTCTGTGATACTTCTTGGCACATGAACATTGGGGCCCATTGGATTTAGTTTCCTGGTGTCCCACCAGCCCACTCCAAACCTGGGCCGAGCCCCCCTTGCTACTGCTCCAAGCACCTTGAGGGGCAACCAGTTCCACACTTTATGAAGCAGTATGCTATAGTAACCCAAATCCAAAAGTAAAGTAGGGATTTTTCTAATTAAAATAAGGATGCCCCATATGCATTTCCAAATTTGGCAGAGCCCCCCCCCCCCTTAGGGGATCCTTTATTAACCCTAAAAAGTGCATTTTCACTTCAATTTCATTTTTTTTTATTTAAAGGGACCTACCATATGGCCTATTCTGAACAACTTTTCAATTGCTGTTAATTGTTATTTTTCTATAGTTCTGAATTTCTTTTCTCTTCTACTACAGCTTTCAAATGTGGGGTCACTGACCCCAGCAGCCAAAGATCTATTGCTCTGTAAGATTGCAAATTGTATTGCTTTGTATTCTGGCATCTCCTATTCATATTCCAGTCTCTGATTTAAGCCACTTTAAGCTACAGTAAATTGGAAATTGGAGAGCAGCTGCACAAAATGCTAAACTATTCAAAAGCCACAAAAAAATAAAAAATGAAGACAAACTGCAAATTACCTCAGAAGGTCACTGCCTACATCATACTTAAAGGGTAGGTTAAAGATGAACTACCCCTTTAAGATGAGTTGCTTTTTTTCCCAAGTTTCCTGCCTGAGAAGATTGTTTATGTTCGTACAATATTGTGTTCAGTTGTTTTTGTGGTTTGGTTTTTCAAGCCACAAATATTTTTTTCTGATAAACCTCTATTGGAAAGTCATGTTCAGCACTTTTTATAAAAAAATAAACAAAAACTGTAGTTCAGAGTCAAAAATAAAGATTGCGGCTGTTGATAAATCATGTGAAGCAATGACTTCACTAGAAGATGAGAAGAAGCTGAAATATCAGCAAGACAATTACAGTGACGGCTGCTGCTAATACAGTAACTAACTGGTCTCATTCTTTTATTACGCAGTATTTCCACTTGGGGTTTTGGTAGGATGCTGGGGGTTGCAGATATCAAGACCCAGACAGATGCTTCAGTTGGAGATCCCTGAAATATCTACTAACTATGAAACATATATCACCCTTTCCTTTTTGACAAAAGACCATTCAGTTTTCTGCCAATAGGGCTCCCCTTGCTTGAGTGACACACATTATACATGCTTAATCATTTAATAGCAGGGAGTGGGGGTGCAAGGTGCCTAATGCCAAAGGTTCAGTTCTACCTACAGCCTCATAGATATGTCCCAGATCATGAATGGAGTACAGGTGGATGCAAATTGTAACCACCATATAATGGACGGCAAGTGGGTTTCCAGAGTGCCATTCTTCAGACCCAATTAGGAGCACATGCAGACCATCCAGGAGCACATTCAGGCCATCTAAGAGCATATTCAGGCTATCCAGGAACACAATCAGGCCATCCAGGAGCACATTGAGGACATCTAAGAGCACATTCAGGCCAATTAGGAGCATATTCAGGCTTCCAGGAACATTATCAGGCCATCCAGGAGCACAATCAGGCTATCCAGGAGCACATTGAGGCCATCAAGGAGCACAATCAGGCCATCCAGGGGCACAATCAGACCATCCAGGAGCACAATCAAGCCATCCAGGAGCACAATCAGGCCATCCAGGAGCACATTGAGGCCATCCAGGAGCACAATCAGGCCATCCAGGAGCACATTGAGGCCATCCAGGAGCACACTCAGACCATCCAGGAGCACAATCAGGCCATCCAGGAGCACAATCAGGCCATCCAGAAGCACAATTTGGCCACCCAGAAGCCTCATGGTTTGCCTTTGCAAACTGTGCAAGTAATAATATATGCAGGGTTGGACTGGGCTGGCAGGACCTTGAGCAAAAACCCAGTGGGCCCCACCAACCCCAGCTGCCCCCCCCCAATCAGCAAAAGTAAATTAAGATACACCTGGGGGGTGGGGCTGGTGGTGGGTGAGTAGATTGTCTGTGGGTGTGTGTGAGGGCCCTTGGTGTAGCAGCCTCAGTGGGCCTCGCACACTCCAGTCTGACCCTTAATATATGTTATCTTGGACCCACTATCTTCAACAGATTCAACAGATTCTTCATTAATAAGCTCTAAGTTCTATAGGTATCTCACAGGCCCCTTCTGTAAATGATTATATCTGTGAATGTAGATATTTTACTCTTCTTATCAAAGGAATTTTCATGGGATATAGAATATATAGAATATAGCAGCACCCCAAACTGATGATCCCTAGTATTTATTTATAAGATGCCGACAAACTATGCAAACAAACTGTCATCCCATGACTGATGGACTGTGTCGCAATTCCCACCAGAGACCGCAATCAGCGAACATCCTATTTATGTATTTTTAAAGTAAAATCTTTATCGACTTCCAGGCAAAACACAGTGTAAGTTCAAAAGCGCTATATCTCTTTCACAAACGCGACTTTAGCGACAGGCGTCTGATGTCACCATAATAAATCTGCACTTCATATTACAAAAAAACTAAAATGAAGTCAGATGGGGAGACTGTCTGGGGCCCTGGGGTTCTAGTAAGGGCCCATAGTTTTCACTGCTGCCTTTTATTTCATTTTCTATTTTCTATTTCAAAATGATAACACTTAGTGAATCACATGACAATAAGTAGTTGGGGGGCAGTTGGGGGAGATTAGTCGTCCCTGAAGAAGAGATTTGTCGGGCGACTAATCTCCCTGAATCTGACCTTGTTTCTTCCCTAAAGTTGAACCACCCCTTTAAAGCAAGGGTTGAAATAGACATATAGACACTAAGGAAATGCAGACTGTAACTGGCAACAATGGAGTTTTACGAAAGTCTGAAACCACAAGTAAAGTCAGATGGGACAGAAAGAGAAGGCAAATACTGTTATTGTATATGTTTCTGTAACTTTAATACAATAGTAAAGTTAAAAAAAGGCACATGGGCCCTTTAACGTTGCCAAGTTTGCTATTTTACAACAATTTGTTTGATTGGCAGCAGCACTAAGTAATATTTTAGCTGTTCTTTCTTTCACAGGGAGAATGTATTAATTTGTTTTCCAGACTGGGAACAGGAACGCTATAGAGATTTCTGCCGTTTGTTATTTATTTTTGTTCCTGAAACGTCGGCTATGGGAAAATTACTGGCGGAATGAAAATACACATCAATTAGAGAAATGAAATATACACGCTAACAAACAAGCTTGATGGCTGTAAATACTAACTCTCAGTTCAGTGGAGGATGAGTAAAAGATTTAGAGGGCGGTTGCAGAGGTTGCAAGTCTGTCTGCAGCCAAAGCCAAAATAAGAAAAAATAATATATATACAGTATATATATTATATATATATATATATGCATGAGAATTTCAGGATCAGATAGAGATTGTGTAGCTGGTGCAAAAAGGACAATGCAATATAGCAACTCATTTACTGTATGAGAGACAATGGGGGAACACGAGTTTTGGCATTCTGCATGTTGCTCCCCATATTGCATTTACAGAGGGTACCGGGAGTCTATTTATCAACACTGGGCAAATTTGCCCATGTCAACCAATCATATTGTTGCATAAGTTTTAACAGCTGCCAGAAAAAACTAAGCACTGATTGCTTGCTACGAGTTAATACCCATGGGCACATTTGCCGAGTGTTGATCAATGACCTCGGTGGTTGGTGGGTGGTATTTGCCTCCTGGCTTGCATGTCATTCACACCCCCATGCTAGGGATAGGCAGCGGCTGAAAGGTTCAGAAGAGCCCTGTACTTAACTCTTGCCAATGTAGGAGGGTAAGGTTTTTCTAACGCCGCAGTGATTTAATTGGTCAGCTAGTCTGAGTTCAGGGCCTGAGGTGGAGGTAGAACTCAGTATAGGAGCAAGCAAGTGTCTGTAATAGGTTACTATAGGAATGACAGCTAGGATTAGGAAAGTTATTGAGCAGCTCAGGCTCCAATGAGGAGTTTGGAGAAGAGTTAGTTTCCTGTGGCACCTCTGTTGCCATTATAGGGACTACTCAGTTAGGCTCAAGATTATGTAAATCCTGGAGTAATTTGGCTAGTAATGGGGAGTTGGTGGCCACAAGGCAGGCCATGCTACCCAATGAGAAAGTTGACAAAGTAATATGAAAGGATCTGTGAGTATTTTATTTGTGTAACTGACCTGCTGCCACTTGCTGTTCATTGTTCTGCCATCTGAGCATACTTCCTTCATATTGAACATAATTGATGTCACGGTCAGCACCCAAACCAGAACAAATGCCAAGCACCCTGGTCACGACTCGTGCTTCACCAGTAGTGTGACCGCCTTTGGCTTCGGGAGGAGCCCTCAGCTACTCAGATGCCACCTGGACTTTAACGAGAGGCGTAAGGCAGGGGTTCTGAACAGCAAGGGGCACGACTGTAGTCAGAGTCTGGAAAGGCCGAAGGTCACGGTACAATAGGGTTGCCACCTGTCCGGTTTTGAACCGGACAGCCCGGTATTTTGAAGGGCTGCCCGGTTCAATGCTTCCTGCCCGGTTTTCCATATAAGGAAAACCGGGCGGGATTAGCTTGATTGACGCCGCGATCGGCCAATCGGCGATCGCGGCGTCATAGCTCCGCCCGTGACGTCATGGGACCGCCCACTGATGTCACGGGACCGCCCACTGACGTCACAGGACCACCCCCCTGCCCGGCTTCAGCAGCAGGGAAAGGTGGCAACCCTACGGTACAAGCAGGTTCGTGGTCAGACAGGGCGGGTCAAGGCAGACGGATAGCAACGGAACGTCAGGCAGGCAAAGGGTCTAACCAGGTGATCAAAGCAGATAAGGATGAGACAGGATCAGAGTCAATAACAGGCAGGAGTCAAACCAGGAAGATAATCAAAGGGTTAAGCAGAATCACAGTCGGTTTCAGGCAAGGGTCAGGTTCCAGAAGTCAGAATAGTCAAAACAGCCAGGCAGGGTCAAACACAAGTAATAGAAAGACTAGAAGCTTTACAGCACAAAGTACAAGGCACCAGGAACACAGGCAGCGCATAGCAGAGCAAAAATCCCTTTAATACTTTTGAATTTGGCGCCATTGCCTGCGCCTTTAAATATATGCGGGAGTGCGCCGCGCCCGCCTAGAGGAAGCCGGCGCCGGAGGAAGGAAGATGCAGCGGGCATCCCCCCACTAGACCACCAGGGTAAGTTCCTTACAATTGACATCTGAAGGGTTTTAGAACTGCTAAATAAATTGTTCCACTGTTTTAAGAACCACTGGCGCCCACAGGGTTATATAGTTACATAGTTAAATTGGGTTGAAAAAAAGATAAAGTCCATCAAGTTCAACCCCTCCAAATGAAAACCCAGCATCCATACACACCCCTCCATACCTTCACATAAATTATATCAGCCTTTGATATTATGTCTGTCCTGTAAATCATCCCCCTCTTATAGTCATTAACAGAATCAGCATCACAACATCACCCGGCAGTGCATTCCACAACCTCACTGTCCTCACTGTGAAGAACCACCTACTCTGTTCCTTTAAATGAAAGTCCTTTTCTTCTAGTCTGAAGGGGGGGCCTCTGGTGATCCTCTTTATGGGTAATATTTGTCTATAATGTCCTCTAATGTATTTAGTGTAATACAGAGAAAACAAGCCCAACCTGGACAGTCTCCCAGTCTCATAATTGAAGTCTCCCAGTCTCATCCCTCTAACCAGTTTAGTTGCACTTAGTCTCTGCACTCTCTTCAGCTCATTTACATCCCTCCTAAGGACTGGAGTCCAAAACTGCACTGCATACTCCAGATGAGGCCTTACTAGGGATCTATAAAGAGGTACAATTATGTTTTCATCCCTTGAGTTTATGCCCTTTTTTATGCAGGACAGAACTTTATTTGCTTTAGTAGCTACAGACACTGCCCAGAATTAGACAACTTGTTATCTATAAAAACCCCAAGATCCTTCTCACTTAAGGAAACTCCCAACACACTGCCGGTTACATGATCAAGATTGATTGCTGAGAGCTCATACCTGAGTGGTATCCCTTCCTCCATTCCATAAGTGAGGCCCCACCTGAAGATACAGAGTCAACTAGTATTAGTGCCTACTGGGAGTTGCTGGAAGTTGGACCTCTTTTCTGGGAACCAAGAAGTCATACACTCAACTTTCATCTGATTCATTAAGAATTCAGTTGCTTTATTATACATTTTATACAGGGACTGATTTTTACCTGCAACTTGCTTGATTTCAAGGTTAAAATTGCAACGTAGTTGCCCATTTATTGGCCACACTTCCCAGCTACAGTTAGGCGATTCCAGTTGCAGGTGAAACTTAGAAAAATTAAACTTGCCCAATCAACATCTGTCTGATTTTTGGGCAGATATTGGTCGGGTAGACCCATCGGAATCTATGATTAAGTATCTGAATGATACAAAACCCACAAGGCTGTATCCTGGTGCACTGAAATAAAATACTTCTGGAAGGTTGGTGCATGGAAGTGCCTACTTCTTTTCTACTCAGAGACCCATCGGAATCCTCATACATAGGCACACGAAAAGCCAAATCGTTCTTAAGAGGCAGAATC
Source organism: Xenopus borealis (assembly GCA_024363595.1). Taxonomy (NCBI): domain Eukaryota; kingdom Metazoa; phylum Chordata; class Amphibia; order Anura; family Pipidae; genus Xenopus; species Xenopus borealis. The sequence continues at coordinate 11,481,227 of CM044431.1, forward strand.
AACAGATTAAATCCGGAGGCGTAAAGTCCTTTGATTGCCCCAACAATTAAAGAACTCAGAATAACATTGTATTGCAGATAAAGGCAGGTATAAATATAAATATAGAAATTGCTTCAGCACACAGAGCAGGATTCCAAAAATTGATCTCTAGCATCAAGTTTAATGTAAGAAAGACGTCAGCTGGTTATTGTTGTACGCGGTGGAATATTAAACAATAGTTTGGTTGAAAAAAAAAAAAATCCCAAAACATTGGTATCTCCCCCGGGGCCTTGTGTGACAGAAGAGACGTCAGACTTATTTCAACTTTTCCATTCGTTTAGCAATGTTAATATTCCCTTTGCTGGAAGGTGCAAGGCACAGCCTATAAACGGCCAATTAGAGGAAATGAATGTGTCTGGGCCAATTAGATGGACTGTCTGACCTCAAGTTTTATGTGTTATGTTATTTCTCTTTCTTCCACAAAGGGTGATGAGAAAAGAGATTTATTGGAGAGGCTTAAAAGCTTGGACTGCCCCAGAAGCCAACCCTATGGGACTCTTTGCCCTCTTAGAAGCCAACCCTATGGGACTCTTTGGGGTAGAATCATCAAAGAGTGAAGTTCCGCCACTAGAGTGAAATTCCGCAGCTCTCAATTCATTTCTATGGGATTTTGCAAGGCGTATTCATCAACGGGTGAAGTGAAAGTTCACCCTTTGATGAATACGCCTTTAAAAATCCCATAGAAATGAATGGAGAGCGGCGGAATTTCACTCTAGTGGCGGAACTTTACTCTTAACTTCACTCTTTGATGAATATACCCCTTTGACCTCTGTCTTAGAAAGATGGAAAAATGTTGGCATAGCTCCTGATCTTCACCAGGCACTGCTAAATTATAGAGACCAACATGGGCAGGACTCCAGGTGGGACAGATGCATTATGGGTGTAACTGGGTGAAGCTGGAGTAGATCAGGGATGGTCTCATTTTAATTATCCCTCTTTTTCATGTGTTGGCAAAGTCATAGTGTTACTAGATATAATAAGACAATATAGTGGACAAGTGATGGTGCCTGAAAAGTACTGGGGGAGAATGTGCCCATTGTGCAATGGGCGTTCAACCATAAACAGTGGTTTTCATCATCTCTGAATCGTGAATTAATATACAGGTACGGGATCAGTTATCTGGAAACCCATTATCCCAAAAGCTCCGAATTACAAGAAGGCCATGTCCCACAGGGGTATATTTATCAAAGATAAAGAGTGAAGTTCCGCCACTAGAGAGAAATTCCGCAGCTCTCCATTAATTTCTATGGGATTTTTAAAGGCCTATTTATCAAAGGGTGAACTTTCATTTCACCCATTGATAAATAGGCCTTTCAAAATCCCATAGAAATGAATGGAGAGCGGCGGAATTTCCCTCTAGTGGCGGAACTTCACTCTTTGATAAATTTACCCCATAGACTCCATTGTATCCAAATACTCCACATTTTTAAAAGGTGATTTCCTTTTTGTTTTTAATAATAAAACAGAAACTTTTGCAGGTATGGGATCCGTTATCTGGAAACCCATTTCCAGAAAGCTCAGAATTACAGAAAGGATGTCTCCCATAGACTCCATTTTATACAACTACTAAATTTTTTAAAAATTATTTCCTTTTTTTCAGTAATAATAAAACAGTAGCTTGTACTTAATCCAAACGAAGACATAATTAATTCTTATTGGAAGCAAAACCAGTCTATTGGGTTTATTTCATGTTTACATGATTTTCTAGTAGACTAAGGGGCAGATTTACTAAATTCACATGAAGATATTGGAAGTTTGATCGAATTTTCAAAAACATTAGAATTCGAATTTTTTAATGTTTTTGAAGACCACTTCGACCAGTGAATTTTGTAAATTCGATCGAATCGAATGATTCGAAATAAAATTTCATTCGAATTTTCGACCATTCGACTGTCGAAGTACTTCCCCTTTAAATTTTTATTCGACCACCTAGTTCGCCAGATCAAAGCTACCGAATTGGGTTTCCTTATTTTTGATCGAATAAAAAAAAATTTGATCGATTCGAACGATTTATACATCGATCGAATTTTTCCTATTCGACCGTTCGACCAATCGAATTGCGGTAAAATCCTTCTAATTCGAATTTGAAGGATTTTACTTCCCTTCCTGTTCACATGGTCGAATTTTTTTCAATTCAAAATTTGAACAATGATAAATCTGCCCCTTAAGGTATGAAGATCCAAATTACAGAAATATCCATTTTCTGGAACGCCCCAGGTCCTAAACATTTTGGATAACAGGTACCATACCTGTACTTGATCCCAACTAAGATATAATTAATCCTTATTGGAGGCAAAACCAGCCTATTGGGTTTATTTAATGTTTATACGATTTTCTAGTAGACTTAAGGTATGGATATCTACATTAAACAAAGATCTGTTATCTGGAAAACCCCATGTCCTGGGCATTGTGGATAACAGGTTCCATATCTGTATCAAGATCTCCTTCATTGGTACTTTATCAACCATCAGTCCCAAAACTGATGGATACGGTGGGCTCCCTCTAAAGAAGAGCATTTTATCCTATTTATGTCTATTCATGTTTAGAAGCTGATCATGTTGGAGGGAATGATGTTTCTAAGAACAGAAAAACCCCATGTCCGGATCATTCTGGATAACAGGTCCCATATCTGTATATATGCAATAACCTACCAATAATTGGGGTATCTGCAAACACAGTAGACAGTTGAATGACCCTGGGAGTCATTTATTAGGGCAAAGTACCAGCACAATCCACCATGTTTTCTCCACTTTTTGGTTTTTATTTGTCTTCTCTCATTTGACAAAACCAGCCCTTGATTTAATACGAGTGAAATAATGGGATTCTTGTGTAATAAACTATTAACTGTTGAGTTCCTTTCTTCTATAAATAAAATGCACTCTCATATATCAGTGCTACAGATACAGTAACATTTATATTGGGGTAAGTTCTACAAATCTACCATAAAAAAAAGAAAAATCATCCTTTTCGTAAGGTTTTCGCCCCAACTGTATTTTATGTATAAAACATGAGTAAAGTGACATGTCGAGCCGTATGGAATGTACCACTGTATAAAAATAAAACAGAGACTAAAACTGCAGGACCATAAATCTTATCCGAGCGCAGGACAAGCCAGCTGGCAGCTTACACGCAGCTTGGAATGGAAATATTATCGCATTTATGTGCACTCAATATGGAAGCTATAAAATACTGTAATAGAGTTAAAAGCAATGTTTCTGTACTACCAGCTCGACTGGACAATTTCATCGCGTTTCAGTACAGAGACGTTTCCATCATTTTAAACTTTCCTGGACTTTACACAATTTTTTCTGTTTCCCTGAAAAACTTGGACTCCATCTTATAAAATGTCTACATACAAAGACAAGTAAGGGGCAAGAGGCCACCTTGGGTATTATGATTTTAGGATTGAAAAAGTGAATTCTTATCCCACCAACCTTCATGATTGATTGATATGTTTGACCTTTTCATAAGTAAAGGCCCCACTGCCCACACTTACCCCATTTTGCAGTGTATCTGAAGTTCCTATAGCATTTCATGTTTCATCCATAAGGGAAAAACCACATTGCAAAGTCACTGCCAAAGTGGAGGCACCGTGCAATAAAGTGACATGCTTCCCAGTTTCTTCCACTAATACTGCAGAAGAGTCCCAGGTTTACCACATTGGCAGCAGGTTGTCAAACTTTTTCAGGCTCCATTGATGGTCTACCCATTGGTCAGGGACCTCATTCCAGGTGTAATGTTTGGTAAGGATACAGATATAGGAAAACAAAGGTATATCAGTGATTTAACCATAGTCAACAATATCTAGAGCAGAAAACACATATTGAACTCAAACCTCTCCGCATCTGAGCTTCAAGTTTTCAGGTTTTAGTAGGAGAGACTCAAGGAGAGACCCAATTCTCATCATATCTGGCCTTTGAATTGAACATCGCTATCACTGCTCTAAGCCACCCATGGGGTTTAAGCCTAATGGACCTTAAAGCTGGGCTTTCAAGTGTAGCTAGAAGAACAAATAGTTGTTCTACCCTATTCTCACCATGACTGCCTTCTGGTTGAGCATACCTGACACTGTGCTAAGCTACCCATGGGGGCCCAGCCAAACCGACCTTCAAGTTGGGCTTTCAGGTGAAGCTAGAAGAGTAAATAGCCTTTCTTACCTATTCTCATCATAACTGGTCTTCAGGTGAGCATCCCTGCCAATGTTTTAAGTCACCAATGTGGGCCCAGCCTAACAACCTTCAAGCTGGTTTTCAGGTGTAGTTAGAAGAACAAATGTCTATTCTCCCCATAACTGGTCTTTGGGTTGAGCATCATTGCATTGCTTTAAGCCACCCATGGGGCCCAGCCTAACCAGACATTTCGGTTAGGCTTTCAGGTGTTGCTAGAAGAGCAAATGGCTATTCTCCCAGATTCTCACCATAACTGGTCTTTGGGTTAAGCATCCCTGCCATTGCTTTTAGGCTTTCAGGTGTTGCTAGAAGAGCAAATGGCTATTCTCCACATAACTGGTCTTTGGGTTGAGTATCATTGCATTGCTTTAAGCCACCCATGGAGCCCAGCCTAACCGAACCTCGGGCTGGGCTTTCAGGTGTTGCTAGAAGAGCAAATGGCTATTCTCCCAGATTCTCACCATAAGTGGTCTTTGGGTTGAGCATCCCTGCCATTGCTTTTAGGTTTTCAGGTGTTGCTAGAAGAGCAAATGGGTATTCTCCACATAACTGGTCTTTGGGTTGAGTATCATTGCATTGCTTTAAGCCACCCATGAAGCCCAGCCTAACCGAACCTCGTGCTGGGCTTTCAGGTGTTGCTAGAAGAGCAAATGGCTATTCTCCCAGATTCTCACCATAACTGGTCTTTGGGTTGAGCATCCCTGCCATTGCTTTAAGCCACCAATGGGGTCCATCCTAACGGCTTTCAAGCTGGACTTTCATGTGTAGCTAGAAGAGCAAAGAGCCACTCTCCCCAATTCTCAGCATAACTGGCCTTTGTTGTGAGTTTTCCCACCTCTGCTCCAAGTTCATGGGCACAAGCCCACAGTTTGAGAACCGCGGAGCTTGCCATTTACCATGGTATTGCATAGAGAATTCATAATCCTGTTTTTGGAATCAGTCTTCCAGACACCAAGTTTTTTCTGCAGGTTGTTTTGGCAAATGACATCTCCTGAGAATGTTTGTAAGAGCACTTGACACTTGCAGCTCATCCTGCTGTTATGATAGTTAATTGTTTCAATAACAGATACTTCAAGAGTCAAATGTCATTTTCTCTCTTTAAAAATCAGAACGGCACCACAAAACATAATCTGATTCTGATTATAAAGAGTTCCCTGTGGGAATGGGGAGCTGATGTGACTATTATTGTGTTTCATTATTATGGTGGAACACTTTCTTTTCAAAAGAAAAAAAAAAACCAAAGAAAGGGATGCGGGTACATGGATTCCATGAATTAGGCTTGTGCTGTAAGTCTTATGTTTTAATTAAGAAATTTTATTTCTAAACAGAGTGGTGAAAACTCTGAGAATTCTCTCCAGAGCAAGTGTGAAAGAAAGACAATGCATTTCATCAATCTAAGCTTCCTAGTAGGACATTTAATTTTCATAGAACAAGAACCCAATTCTTTCTGGTTATAAAATGAACTTGTGTAATGTCTCAGAGGTGATATATTACTCAAAAGAACACTCTTTATGCATCTTGAGAAATTATACATTTTTTTTATAGAAACATAACTTGTAAATAGATCTGCCAACCCTCCCAGATGTTCAGGAGGCACCAAAGGGAGACCAAAAGGAGAAGGCTGGTCATAAAGATATGGGTGTGGTGTGGGTACATGGGTGTGGTTTGGTTACATGGGTGTGGTGTGGGTACATGGGTGTGGTTTGGTTACATGGGTGTGGTTTGGCTACATGGGTGTGGTGTGGGTTCATGGGTGTGGTGTGGGTAAATGGGTGTGGTTTGGGTACATGGGTGTGGTTTGGCTACATGGGTGTGGTGTGGGTACATGGGTGTGGTGTGGGTACATGGGTGTGGTTTGGTTACATGGGTGTGATGTGGTTACATGGGTGTGGTTTGGCTACATGGGTGTGGTGTGGGTAAATGGGTGTGGTTTGGGTACATGGTGTGGTTTGGGTACATGGGTGTGGTTTTGGCACATGGGTGTGGTTTGTTTACATGGGTGTATTTTGGGTACATGGGTGTGGTTTAAATACATGTGTGTGTGGTTTGCCTACATGGATGTGATTTGGGTACATGGGTGTGCTTTGGATACATGGGTGTGGTTTGACTATGTGGGTGTGGTTTCGCTACATGTGTGTGGTTTGGCTACATGGGTGTGGTTTGGGTGTGCCATTGGTGGGGTTTGGCTACATGTGTGTGGTTTGGCTACGTGGGTGTGGTTTGGCTACGTGGGTGTGGTTTGGGTGTGCCATTGGTGTGGTTTAGCTATTTACTGATTTACTGGCTGGGCCGGAGAGGTACCAGTTAAGTAACAGCTGCACAAAAGACCAGGGGCACCATGAGACTAGTGCTAGTTACATGAGATGGGCAGATATAATTGTAACATTAGTACTCACCACAGGGAAAATCCCCCATTTTCTATTCATTCCTATGGGATTTTTATAACTGCATTTATCAAATGATGAACTAAATTTTATCCCATAGGAATAAAAATAAAATGGGCAGGGTGGAACAAGGGGTATTGTACTCTTTTGTCACCTACACCTAGTCTGTACACTTGCCCCACTAGTGCCCGGCTCCCTCTCCCACCGCTCTCCGGTGCCCCCCACAACCCGCTTGTGCACACACATAGGGGGGAGCTGGCAGGGGGTACGGTGGCTGAGCTTTTCTATGGTGAGCTCTAATTTCACAAATAAATAATTTGCCCCATAGGGTTGCCACCCGGCCAGTAGTTCATGTCCCAGCCACTGAATCACCAGATAGGGCCGGGACTGGTCTCACAAATTTACTGGCAATTTACTTCCCTTCGCTACAGCCACGTTTTAGTGGCACTTACTTTTCAAGCGTCAGCTGCAAACTTCATAGCCAACGGCTCTCCACTCCCCCTCATCTGCCCACTCCTGTCCCCTGATGTCATCGCTCGCTTTTGCTACATCATTATTCCACCTCCCAAAACACGGGCTGCTCAGTTTTGGCAAAAAAAAAAAAAGGTGATTATTTACATGTTCTTTGCCAAGTGTGGTATGTAAAACGCAGTGTCTATCTATCTACTGACAGTATTTAATTATCTGCATGCTAAGTGCCTGCCTCACTAAATAAGAGCCCTTATGAGAGATATTCAGGGATATTTTTAGCTATTGATGAGTACAGCTTTGTGCTGTATAAATTCATATTAATGGCACCCTGACTGTCATCCCTTCTACACCAGAAGGAGATTTCATCATCATGAAAGGAAGGGATCGTTTCTGTAAGGGCAGGCTACAGAAGTGGAAGATGTTATTGAGTAGATACATACTGAGCAACAAATATCCCATCTGGCTTATGCTGGGAAACTTCCCTATGTTGGTTGCCAGGAAGAGAACTTTAAAAGAGGGGAGTAGTGATGGGCGAATTCGCAGCTAATTCCCGTGATTCGCTGCGGGCAGATAAATTTGCGAAAATCCGCCGGCGTCTCGTTTTGGCGTCGCAAAAATGGATGCCGGCGTCCAAAAACGGACGTGCGTGTTCGAAAACGGATGCCCGCCTCCAAAACAAGACGTGGCGGTGTTTTGCAAATTTCTCTAGAAAATTCGCATGAAGATTTGGAGAAGCGAAATGCCGCAGATCACCCATCACTAGAGCGGAGTCTATGGGGGGTGGGGGTCGTTGGGGAAGAAACAGGAGAAAGACGCCCAACTTGGCCCGTTGCCATCACAAAGAACACACTGTTTCCATTTCTGACCTGGGGTGCAAGGGGGCTGTAGTGTAAAGAATTCCCAATAAAAAATAGACAATTTTGCAGAATTAAAAGGGATATTTCATATTTAAAGGGCAAGGAAAGTGTAAAATTGAATAAGGCTAGAATTGCTGTATTTTGTATACTAAACATAAACATGAACTTACTGCACCACAAGCCTAATCAAACAAATGATTTATGCTTTCAAAGTTGGCCACAGGGGGCTGTCATCTTGTAACTTTGTTATACATCTTTGCAAGACCAAGACTGTGCACATGCTCAGTGTGGTCTGGGCTTCTTAGGGGTCGTCATAAATGATCAAAAACAAAGCTGCTTGAGTTCTGCATGGCTGGTAAGTAAGGCAGGGGCTCCCCCTGCTGTTCATAAGTATGATTGTTTCCCTGCCAGAAGTTAGGGACCGTCTGACAATTCCTATCCACAGCACTAAATGAAGGGAGAATTTCACTGCATACAGTCAGGTTTCTTATAAAAACAGTACACATTTTTTAGTCAATGTATATTGGAGATAGATTTCTTTTTCATTAAAGAAAGTAAAAATGTTTGCCTTTCCTTGCCCTTTAAGTTAATGCTTAGAACGTTATAGAATGCTTCATTTTAAGCAACTTTTCAATTGATTTCCATTTTTTTCTTTTTTGCGGTTTTTGAATTATTTCCCACCTTTCTCTGACTCTTTCCACAGCTTTCAAATGAGGGTCAGTGACCCCATTCACAAATGGAATGCTCTGCAAGGCTACACAGTTAGGGGCAGATTTACTAAATTCACATGAAGGATTCGAAGTTCGATCGAATTTTCAAAAAGATTCTAATGTTTCTGAAGACCACTTCGACCAGTGAATTTTGAAAATGCAATCGAATCGAATGATTCGAATAAAAATCTATTTGAATATTCGACAATTCGACAGACGAATAACTTCCCCTTTAAATTTTTATTCGACTGCCTATTTCGATTAAGCTTTTTATTAAAGCTACCGAATTGGCTTTCATTAATTTTGATCGAATAAAAAAATTCAACAGAATAGAAAAAATCATTTGATTCGAACAATTTTATCGTTTGATAGAATTTTCGCTATTAAATCATTCCAGCAATCGAATAGCGGAAAAATCCTTTGAATTCGAAGGATTTTCATCCCCCAATAATACCCATGGTCCAATTCGAGGGTTTTTTTTACCCTCGAATTCGACCCTTAGTAAATCTGCCCCTAGGTGTTATTGCTACTTTTAATATAATTACTAATTTAGATCCTAGCAACCAGAAGATTGGCTCAAATTGCCAAAAGAGCTGCTGAATAAAAAGCTAAAAAACCAAAAAGAAAAAAAAACCCCACAAATAATAAAAAAATTAAAACCAATTGCAAATTGTCTCAGAATATCACTCTCTCAAAGGGGAACAACTTGTAAACGACTTCCCAGAAAACTGACCAAGTTATTTATAAATGTAATTGCTACTGAAATCAGTATCCAGCCCTTACTATTGTCTGCACTGCTGGTCCTGACTACACGTAGCACTAAAACAATCCTGCAGCAGTCAGCTTTCCTCCAGACAAAACTCCACTTACCACAATGCCGCATTTTTAAATTCACGAAAAAAACACAGGCATCTTGTTTTGGACGTGGGCTTCCGTTTTTGGACGCTGGCGCGCGAAAAAACAATTTGCAAATTGCGGGAATTCACTCCCAACATTTTGGAAATGCTGTGCGTAGAGTGGCAATTTTTTAACCATGCCCATTTTGTGGCCACACCCCCTAATTACAAATAATGTTAATTTTACAAAATTTGGCAGGTTATGAAAGTTTGAACACATTTCTGTAGTTCTTACAGCTTTGCTATTAAAGGTGAATTGCCCTTTAAGCTGCAAGTCACAGTTTCCCCAAGAGACTGGCTTATCTTAAATTATCTTAATAGTTTCTTTGCTTATCTTAAATTGTTACAGTTGTTTCTTTGCTTATCTTAAATTTTTACAATTGTTTCTTTGCTTATCTCAAATTGTTACAATTGTTTCTTTGCTTATATTAAATTGTTACAATAATTTCTTTGCTTATCTTAAATTGTTACAGTTGTTTCTTTGCTTATATTAAATTGTTACGATACTTTCTTTGCTTATCTTACATTGTTACAGTTGTTTCTTTGCTTATATTAAATTGTTACGATACTTTCTTTGCTTATCTTAAATTGTTACAATTGTTTCTTTGCTTATTTTAAATGATTACAAAAGTATCTAAGTGCACCTGCCACATATTCTGGTCTCTCTGCCAAAAGCCAATTAAGTTATCTTAACGTATCTTTTTCTGGTTGTTCAGTGCAGGAGATCAAAGATAAACAATAAAGGTGGCCATACAAAGGCAGATTAAAGGGATACTGTCATGAGACAAATGTTTTTTTACAAAATGCATCAGTTAATAGTGCTGCTCCAGCAGACTACTGCACTGAAATCCATTTCTCAAAAGAACAAACAGATTTTTTTATATTTCATTTTGAAATCTGACATGGGGCTAGACATATTGTCAGTTTCCCAGCTGTCCCAAGTCATGTGACTTGTGCTCTGGTAAACTTCAGTCACTCTTTACTGCAGTACTGCAAATTGGAGTGATATCCACTCAGCAGCCTAACAACAGAACAATAAAAAAGTAACCAGATAACAGCTCCCTAACACAAGATAACAGCTGCTTGGTTAGGGTTGCCACCTGTCCGATTTTGACCCGGACAGCCCGGTATTTTGAAGGGCTGCCCGGGTCAATACTTCCTGCCCGGTTTTTCAAATAAGGAAAACTGGGCAGGATTAGCTTTGTTGACACAGCGATTGGCCAATTGGTGATCGCTGCATCATAGCCCCGCCCACTGATGTCATAACCCCACCCGCTGACATCACGGCCCCGCACCCCCTGTCTGGGATCAGCCACATGAAAAGGTGGCAACCCTATGCCTGATAGATCTAAGAACAACACTCAATAGTAAAACCCATGTCCCACTGCGTACTATTCAGTTACATTGAGAAGGAAAAACAACAGCCTGCCAGAAAGCAGTTCCCTCCTAAAGTGCTGGCACAAGTCACATGACTGGGGGCAGCTGGGAAATTGACAATATGTCTAGCCCCATGTCAGATTTCAAAATTGAATATAAAAAAACCTGTTTGCTCTTTTGAGAAATGGATTTCAGTGCAGAAGTCTACTGGAGCAGCACTATTAACTGATGTGTTTTGAAAAAAAAACATGTTTCCCCTTAAAGCTGCTGATATCTGTCCTTTATACCAATTCTGCAGTTTATGTGCCCGTGTATAGGGGCCTCCTGGTCGATATCAGGCCACAATATCAACTGGGAAGGTTTCGTTTTTCAGGGGATTGACCAATCAGATTCCATTTTCTCCTTGTTGTAATGCGATGGTTGGGAATATAGCCCTGCATGGGTGGGCACATCGGAGAAGGATCTGCTCGCTAGCTGTCCCGTCCTGGGACTGTCCCGTGAAATACGGGACAATTAGGAGATATGCACCTTTATATAGTCAATTCACATAGACGCTGACTCTTCAGGCTGTGGCTTTGGCCTCTCTCTCTCACGGGCCTGTGGTTTGCCCACAGCATGGGGCTAATCATTTAAGGATGAGCTGAAGAGGCTCACAAGAACCCATAGCACAGCTCCAGCTCATGATCAAAGCATGGTGTGACGACTGCTGAAAACTCTAATCAAAGCAACACAGAGTCCCGACCTTTACTGGCTCCCATACTCACCCGCAGCCAACACCTCCCTATTCCAAACAACACAAGGGAAGGAGGGACACATGACACTTAGAGAGATAATACAAATAAGTCATAAAGTCATAAAAACCGACCTGCAGAGCTTATAATCTAACATAACCAACAATAATAATATAGGGAATAATGGACCCCCTACTGTAATATATATAAGGATGTTATAAGTCGCGAGGAGTTCCATGACCATATAAAAAAAAAAAAACAATGGCATCATATCATGGTAACCCAACGGGGGGGGGGGGGAACTTTATTTATTATACTACATGCATTGAAAACGGTGGCTTACCTTTAAAGGGATCCTGTCATGGGAAAAAAATGTACCAGTTAATAGTGCTGTTCCAGCAGAATTCTGCACTGAAATCCATTTCTCAAAAGAGCAAACAGATTTTTTTATATTTCATTTTGAAATCTGACATGGGGCTAGACATATTGTCAATTTCCCAGCTGTCTCAAGTCATGTGACTTGAGCGCTGATAAACTTCAATCACTCTTTACTGCTGTACTGCAAGTTGGAGTGATATCACCCCTCCCCTTTTCCCCCACCCAGCAGCCTAACAACAGAACAATGGAAAGGTAACCAGATAACAGCTCCCTAACACAAGATAACAGCTGCCTGGTAGATCTAAGAACAACACTCAATAGTAAAAACCCATGTCCCACTGTGTACTATTCAGTTACATTGAGAAGGAAAAGCAACAGCCTGCCAGAAAGCAGTTCCCTCCTAAAGTGCTGGCACAAGTCACATGACTTGGGGCAGCTGGGAAATTGATAAAATATCTAGCCCCATGTCAGATTTCAAAAGGAAATATAAAAAAAATCTGAAAGTTTTTAATTATTTGAGGATTTGAGTTCTTTAGCTTTTTATTCTGCCGTTTGCAATTTCCACAACCAGGTTTCCCAGGTCCAAATTCCCCTAGCAACCATATGTTGATTTGTATAAGAGACTGGGATATAAATAGGAGAGGCCTTACAGAGCATTTGTTTTTTATACGTGGGTCAGTGACCCCCATTTGAAAGCTGAAAAGAGTCAATAGAAGAAGGCAAACCAATCAAAAATTATAAAAAAAAGGAAAAATTAAGACTAATTGAAAAGTTGCTTCGAATGAGCCATTCTATAACATACTAAGGGGCACATTTACTATTGGTCGAATTTGAAAATTTAAATAAATTGGAAATTCGACCATGTGAAGAGGTAGGGAAGTAAAAAAGGATTTTACCGCAATTCATTTGGTCGAACGATGGAATAGGAAATATTCGATTGATCGATAAATCGTTCGATCGATCAAATATTTTCTATTCGTAAGAACTTATAGGAGCCCTACTAGTGGAGTAACGTCCCACTTGCAAATGTCTGTTCCTATGGGCTGTGTAACTCATGTATAGTGATGGGAAAATCTAACCAGATTTGCTTTGCCAAAAAATTAGCGAATTTCGGTGGAAAAAAATTAGCGAAACTACGAGAATAAGGTTTTTGATGCACGTCGCTTCGTTTTGACGCTTTCAACCCGTGTCGCGTAATTTTCGGCGTGCATCTCGTTTTTTTTTTTTCACCAGTGGATTTTTGGCAGGCAAATTTTTGCGGGCGTTTTGCGAATTTGCCCCGAATTCGCGTCTGGCAAATAAATTCGCCCACCACTACTCATGTAATGTTCAGAAATGAGGGTGAGAGATGGATAAGGCCAAAAGGTGTTTTCATTAACGGGGTGGTTCACCTTTAAGTTAAATTTAAATATGTTATAGAATGGCCAATTTTTGAATTGGTCTTTATTTTTTTTATAATATAGTTTTTGAATTATTTGTCTTTTTCTTCCGACCCCATATAAAAAAACAAATGCTCTGTAAGGCTACACATTTATTGTTATTGCTGCTTTTTATGACTCGTCTTTCTATTCAGGCCTCTCCTATTCTTATTCCAGTCTAGGGTAATAATGTATTATAAGGGATAATGTACCCCCTACTGTAAATGATAAGGATATTAGAAGTCACTGAGGGGTGTGACCATATAAAGGCACAAGGCTGCAGGCTGAGTTATACAGGGAACTCTGAGTATCACTCATGTATTATAAGGGATAATGTACCCCCTACTGTAAATGATAAGGATATTAGAAGTCACTGAGGGGTGTGACCATATAAAGGCACAAGGCTGCAGGCTGAGTTATACAGATCATGTAACTTCCAGGTAACATTTAATATCCTTATTATAGAGAAGGGGTAAATTATTGTTTCTAATCAGTCATGTGACACCAGCAAGCACCAATGGGAACTAATGACATCACTAAGCACAAAGGATACATTTTGTATCTTATATTTATGACGTGTTTTATAATAAGAAATAGTGAATAGAGAGATACTATGAAGTCCAGAGTTATTATATTATATATTATTATTATACTTATATATAGTAATGATAGTACTTATCAGGCTGCCTGGCTGTGTGGTCTGATCTCCTGTATTTACCCCCTGGACTCACATCACAAGGCAAATGATCAGTGTCCCAAAAAAGAAATGCAAAATGTCTGTACTGTGAGATAATTGATTGGGTCAATTAGGCACAACTATTAGTAACGGAGCAGAGAAATTGCAACTCATCTAAATGTTCTGCTTTTATTCAAAAACTTAGGACAGCGTTCAGGCAGAATTCTCAGCATGTCATTGGGTGCAGCAGAGATTATAAGACTAAAGCTTTTGTGTGTACTAATAACAAATAGGGAGACCCCCCATTAATCCCCTGCTTGGGGGGAGGGGGAAGCATATTGCTACTGAGTCCCAGTAATTGATCTGTACCCCCTGACTTTTATTATTACTGGAGACACGGCAACTCTGTTAGACTTCACATAAGAAATGAATCTCCGTTCTGATAAAACAGCAGCGACTGCCTTTAGCCTCCCGTATGAACCGCACCCGCGCGCCAACAGCCTGGGGTTGATTTATTAGCGGAATGGAATAAATATTCTTCTTATCAACACTTTGCTTTTATTGTGCGAGGGGGAACTGAAGACTCTGCGACCATTTATTCCAATAACACGGAGAATAAAAAGGAATGAGTATTGCTGTTTGGCTCAATAACCAAAACAAGTAATAAAGTGAAAAATAATGTATGTTATATTAGGTTTAATGAATACAATACACTTTAATGTTTATAACTCTTTCTACTAGGGAATTCCTATGCCGGTATAATTATTTTTGGATGGTTTTGCACAGGCTATGAACAAAGGTACGAGGGCTGTTCCTGCTGAATTGTTCTTAGTACAGGGAATACCTATGTGACATAGTTTTATGGGATCTCTCTGTACAGACTATGAGCAAACTTAGGGGCTGTTCCTGCTGAATTGTGCTTAGTACAGGGAATACCTATGTGACATAGTTTTATGGGATCTCTCTGTACAGACTATGAGCAAACTTAGGGACTGTTCCTGCTGAATTGCGCTTAGTACAGGGAATACCTATGTGACATAGTTTTATGGGATCTCTCTGTACAGACTATGAGCAAACTTAGGGACTGTTCCTGCTGAATTGTGCTTAGTACAGGGAATACCTATGTGACATAGTTTTATGGGATCTCATGTTACAGGCTAGGGGCTGTTCCTGTTGAACAAGGGAATGCTACTGCTGCCACTGTTTATGGATTCTCTGAAGTTTGATTAAATTCAGGTATATTGGGAAATGACTATTCCAGTACAATGTTTCCCTGAGAATAGACAAATACAGATGTGGCCAGTGAGTGCACATCTTGTGTTCTGGCCAGTAGCCAGTTGGCTGGAAGTAACATTATCCTCCCCAGAATTCAGCAACGGGACCATGGATCCTACAGCAAAGGCTCAGGGGTGAATCTTTATCTCCTTAATGAAGTGTCTGTTACTGTGCAAGCGCTGCCTGTCATCCACCCCCCTTTCTCTTTTCCTTTCTATACCATTTAGAACATTCCATTGTATTCCATATTTTTCCAGAGGAGCTATTTTCTTTTAAGATAAGCCATAAAAGAGAAGGTTTCTATTTCATTGAGCTGACTGAGCTGGAATAAAATGATATGCTTTCTTTCTTTCGTTTTATAGATATCTATAAAGTGTGTAGCTGGGGCTGAGAGTGCAGTGATTGTCCCATTCGGCCGAATTCTTCCCGAAAGATTCGGCCGAGTACCAAACCCTAATTTGTATCTGCAAATTAGGGGTGGGAAGGGGAAAACATTTTTAACTTCCTTGTTTTCTGCCAAAAATTCAAGTGATTTCCCTCCCTAGCCCTAATTTGCATATGCTAATTAGGATTCGGATTCGGTTCATCCAGACAGAAGGATTCGGCTGAATCCGAATCCTGCTGAAAAAGGCCGAATCCCGAACCGAATCCTGGATTCAGTGAATCCCTACATTTTACTGAACGTTACCTCTTATGTTAGACTTTACTTCTCCAGGTCAGACCTGGCAAATTTCAATACAATAGATAGGAGTTTGAAATGATAAGTCCCAAAAAAAATGTGCTTTGCCTGGCGAAGTAACGGTAGCGCGACTTCGCTAACGTTCTCCGCCTTGAGTGCAAATTCGTATTTCAGTGAATTAGCGACGGACTGGCGAAAATTCGCCTGGCGAAATGCGGCGAATTGTGGCGAAGCCATCGCTTGCGCGTTTTCGCCCGCTTAGTGAATTTGCCCCTAAAAGACTTTTGTAGGTAAAGGTCTTGTGGGGTTATTTTGCATGGAATACAGTAAATACAATGATTGTGGATAAGTGTTGATTCCTGCTAACCATGGAACCCTGTGTCTGAGTTGATAACCTTCGGGATTTCTCCGCCGTACACCTCCTTTCCACAGATCTGCAGTTGTGGTGCTGGTTCACCGTCGACCCGGCCGGGTCCCCTAGCAACCGTGTAATGTAAAGACGGTCCGCACACACGATTGTTTGCAGTTGGGGAATATGCCCCTTTTATTTATACTACCAACATATCAACGTTTCGGGGGGTACAACCTCCCGCCAGATCTGTTATCCAGAATGCGTGGGACCTGGGGTTTTTCAGATAATGGATCTTTCTGTAATTTGGATCTTCATGTCTTAAGTCTACTAGAAAATCCTTTTATCATGAAATAAAGCCAATAGACTGCTTTTGCTTCCAATAAGGGTTAATTATATCTTAGTTGGGATCAATTAACAAGCTACTGTTTTATTATTACACAGAAAAAGGAAAACATTTAAAAAAAAAAAAAAATCTGAATTATTTGATTACAATAGAGTTGGCCTTTGCATAATTCGGAACTTTCTGGATAATGGGTTTCCGGATAACGGATCCCACACCTGTATTATGTGACAACATTTTGGAAATTTCTTTGGAGAATTTAGACAAAGACGTAAGAATTCTTATCAGTGTAACTATAAATTGAGAAATCAGATGCAAAATCTGTCTTGCTGCTGGATCTAGTTATGATGGGTAGTGATGGGCGAATCTATCCCGTTTTGCTTCGCCTAAAAATTCACGAATTTCCAGCGAAATTCGAGAATCGGCGAAAAATCTGCAAAACGAGTCTTTTTTTACGCCAGCGAATTTCAGGCAGGCGAGTTTTCACTGGCGTTTCGCGAATTTATTTGCCGGCGGCGAATCGAGGGAATGATGGGAGTTTCAGTGTTGTGGAACCAAATGTTTTCTGCTCACGTTCCTGTGTTTTGATAGGCCGTGTTTGTGCCCTGGAGGGGGTCACTCACTAACTGGATTCCAGGAAAACTGGTCTGTCCCTTGGGAAAGCTTTGCCTTCCATCCAAACACAACAGATATATAAACTCTTGTTATGTTCTTCTAAACATCAGTCAACACTGCATTGTCTCCAACACGATCAGCTTCTAAACACAAACATGAATGGGATGAATTGCTCTTCTTTGGAGGGAGCCCACTTTATCCATCAGTTTTGGGACTGTATCCTCACAACGAGTAGACAAGGTGCAAATGAAGGTGATGTTGGTACAGGTATGGGACCTGTTATCCAGAATGCTCAGGACCTGGCTTTTTTTCTGGGTTTCTGTAATTTGGATCTTCATAAGTCTACTAGAAAATCACATAAACA
>CM044431.1:11498967-11509589 GCA_024363595.1 Xenopus borealis
GTTTGGTAAGATTCTTTACTATGCCACATAATTTAATCTAAACTGTTACTTAAGTATTCATTTTCCTTTAAGTGCTGTCTTCTTGTTTTGCCTTATTTTCAGCCGTGCATCAGAAGCCATTTTCCTCTATTTGGCCACATCCATCCTTAGGCTGTAAGTAGCCAATGAACCCATGCTTTTAGACCAGGGGTCCCCAACTACCAGGCCGCGGCCCAGAAGTGGGCCACAGACAGCCACCGAGTCTAGCCCGCAATTAATGAGGCGCATTGACTTAGACGCTGGCGCATTGAATTGTACACCAGCGAGCCCAAATTGGACGCTGACCCCCTCCAACCCCCACCCGACCTCACAAACTCCCGACCCCACCTCGACCCCCCTGACCCCACCCCAAGCATAAAAATTTGCCTCGACACCAGTCCCTTGGGCCAAAAACAGTCGGGGACCCCTGTTTTAGACTAAGGGACTTTAACAGGATCAGGAGTTTTTTTTTCAACATCAAAGTTGTTTTTCTCTGAGCTACTAATTATTTATGCGCCTTTTTGTCTTTATTATATTAGAATTGTATTACATAAAGTGATAACAAATAGCGGTGAATAAAAACAAACGGCTCAGTTAAATCAGACGCCAGTAGCAGGGACAGTTACGTACGTGGTCTCTCTACCGACGCCAGGGATTATTTGAACAAATAAATATTACAAATTGGGTACAAACGACTTCACAGTTGCCGGGGCTTATTTACTTACTGATTTAAAGGGGCAGATCAACTTTAAGCTAACTTTTAGTATGTTATCAAATGACCAGATCTAAGCAACTTTTCAATTGGCCTACATTGTATACTTTATAGTTTTTTAATTATTTGCCAACTTTTTCTCCAATGGGGGTCACTGATCCCATCTAAAAAACAAATGCTCTGTCTAACAATTTGCTACTTTAAGTTTGTTACTTTTGTTTGTGCAGTTGGAGGTATCTGACTTTTTCAAGATGAATTATTGCTAAATTAAGGGGATTCAGGTTTGGGAGTTTGGTTGACAATGTTTTTTTTTTATAGTGAGAAAAAGTTGAGTTTTAGTCCTGCCAACTCATGGAAGATCCTAGATGGTGATTATGGCCATAGCTACACATTTTGTAGGGGAATATGTGGTGTTTATACAAATGGCCTGCAGGTGTCACTGTGCATAAATAGGACTTTCTGTACAACTTGAAAGTGAAAGTCAGACTACAGACAGCAAATTTTACTGGGAAATCTTGGAAAGTATTTACAACAGAGTTCCTGCATAACTACAGAGCAACATGCCATGCAACAACCCAATCATCTCCAGCTGAATTATTACATGGCAGACAGATGCGCACTAAGTTACATGTTGCAGATGTCAAACTTCCACCAAAGACTATTCCTACAAAATCATCTACTGCTGACATTGTGAGACATCACCAAGCCAAATGCAAGGCTTATACTGATAGAAAATGTGGTGCAAGAGAAGTGCACTTTCAGCCGGGATCTTTAGTCTGAATTAAGAAACCAGGAATACTGAAACAAGGACAATCTAAATTTACTACACCACTTGAAGTGAGATGCCAGCGAGAACCATACACATATGAATTGTCTGATGGACGCATATGGAATGCAAGTCGTCTTGCTCCTGCTAGATATGACTTTGGAGATGTTCCATTTGATGAAGGACATTTCCCTACTCCTGATGCCAACTGCAATAGCGCAGAGGAAAGTGAACCTATAAGGCAAACTGAGAGAATCAGGAAACTACCTGCATGGACTATATGGGAATATGTGGTGTTTATACCAATGGCCTGCAGGTGGCACTGTGCATACATAGGACTTTCTGTACAGCTTGAAAGTGAAAGTAAGACTTACTGCTGTTATGTAATGGCTGCATGACCTGCTAATAAAGCATTGTTATACCCTCCTCATCCTCGGCTACCAAACATAACAGGAACCAAACGTTAAACTATCTGAGAAAGCCCTGGTTTCGAATACAAGGATCAAGTACAAGCTACTGGTTTATTATTACAGCAAAAAGGGAAATCATTTTTAAAAACTTGAATTATTTCATTATAATGGAGTCTAAGGGAGACCGTAATTCAGATAACAAGTTTCTGCATAACGGATCCCATACCTGTATAGCATATCCATGTGTTTTTGAAAAATCTAATTTTCCAGTGTAATTGTGCCAGCATTAAAAGGACTAATTTTTCTGTTAATTGAAGGCCACGCATGCTTGACACATATCTAACGACCGCTCTAATTCAAGCTTTCGTTTTTCCACCAATGAGACGAAGGTTTAAACCTGCCTGGAGGAGCCGACTGTAATAAGTGAGACAGATAAAGGAGGTGATGGGAAATGCGATAGCTGGGAAATTTCATTCTGCTTAGACTTGGCATTAACTTAGGTATTTATTGAGGCCCCGGGCTACTGTAATGATACATCCGCTGTTCTGCAGAGGAGTGAAAAGCCTCATAGGAAGTAATGGATGGTGTTTCAAGTCAGTGGAAGTGCACATTAGGGGTCATTTACTATGACCCTAGACCGAAGTGCAAGAGCTCACTCATTACAACTCCCTACTACAAAACACTCCTTACAACTCCCTACAAGAGCACCACCCTTACAACTCCCTACAAGAGCACACTCCTTACAACTCACTACAAGAGCTCACCCCTTACTACTCCCTACAAGAGCTCACTCCTTACAACTCACTACAAGAGCTCACTCCTTACAACTCACTACAAGAGCTCACTCCTTACAACTCACTACAAAAGCCTGTCGATTCATTATACCAGTTGTAAAGCCCAAATTGTCAGGCTGGCAATGCGGTTCAAAGATGTTTGTGTGGTGAGGCCTCAAATGATCAGATAATTGCCCTATTTGCCCTCCCAGAAAAATGTAGGTAGCCGCAGACTTGGAAAGGCTGAGAGGTATGTATGGTGTTGCTTGAGAATCTAATTTGGTTTAGTTGTAATAACTATTCCCAGAATTGACTCCCTTTGTGATACATTGTACGTGTTTTCTTATGCACGTATGTGCATCTCTATTAAACTGCAATAAGCACCGGATCTCATTCACCCACCAGCCGTAATAAAGTCATCACCTACAGAAGCTTGTTTATGCACTTATCCATCCCTGTGATTAATTGTATAATTAGCTGTATTGTGGCAAGAGATAATTGCACCTATAAATATGGGTGTGTTGGTGGAATTGCTCAGGGCTCTAAGTGGTTTGTTTTTTAGTAATGACACAATGCGCGGCATTATACTAAATTATGGGGCTTGGTAGGTCTTGCTGTGAAGTGGCTTGTCACTGCTGACTTAAAGATATTATTATTTGTATGAGCCACAAATGATGGCTGTTGCCTGATATTCCTAGTGTATTTGGTTAAAGGGGTTGTTCACCTTTGAGATAACTTTTAATATGATGTAGAGAGCCAAATTCTGAGATAATTTGCATTTGGTTTTAATTTTTTATTATTTATGGTTTTTGAGTTATTTTGCTTTTTATTCAGCAGCTCTTCAATTTGCATTTTAAGCAGTCTTGTAACTAGGGCCCAAATTACCCTAGCAACCTTGCATTGATTTGAATAAGAGACTGGAATGTGAATAGGAGAGAGTCTGAATAGAAGGATCAGCATATAAAAAGTAGCAATAACAATACATTTGTAGCCTTGCAGAGCATTTCTTTTTTTAGAAGGGGACGGCGACGCCCATTTGAAAGTTGCAAAGAATCAGACGAAAAGACAAATAACTATAAAACTATAACAAATAAATAATAAAAACCAATTGAAAAGTTGCTTAGAATTGGCCATTCTATAACATAATAAAAGTTACCGTAAAGGTGAACCACCCCTTTAAGTAGCAGCAGAAGACTGATGAACATAGTGGGGGCCAAACAGGGGTGACTGTCCTTTGTGCTACAGGCCAACAGGTGTAGGTAGGAAACATGGTGGCCCTTGAGAGATAGATAGAGAGTGTAGGGGACAGTAGAACAAGATGGAGCAGTAGTGTTGTCCAACATACAACTCAAGTAGTTGAAGTTCTATAAGTTGTCTCTTAACATAGTTACATACGTATGTACATAGTTAAATCGGATTGAAAAAATACATGAAACCCAGAGCACATACCTGACACTAGTGATGGGTGAATTTATTCGCCAGGCACGAATTAGCGGCGAATTCCTGCGATTGCCCGCTGGCGAAAAAATTCCAGGGAAAATCTGCCTGCCGAAAATTCACTGGCGTAAAAAAAAAAAAAACGACACGTGACGCGACACGTTTCGCAAATTTTTCACCAATTCACGAATTTCCATGTTCCATTTCGAATGTTTCGGCGAAGCGAAATGGGATAGATTCACCCATCACTACTACACACCCACCCACTGAAACTATATATACCCATATCTATACTGACTGTAGAGTTTAGTAACCCTTAATAAGGGTTTAGCATCTGGGGGGTCGAATTCCCCTTTAAGGGGGAAATTCACTAAAGCGCAAAGTGACTAACGCTGGTGTAAATTCGCCAGCGTTAGTGAAAATTGTAACTTCGCAAATTTACTAAGTCCATGTAGATAGATGTAGATGCGATGTAGATAGTCTAGCGCAACTTCGCACCCTAACGCTGGTGAAGTTGCACTCTGGTGAAGGGGGCGCATATTCACTAAGTTAGTCATTTTTCTGAACGTTAGCCAGAGTTCACTTCGCCAGGTTAGAGCAGGCGAAGTGCAATAGAGCAGATAGGAGATTTTGTAAAAATAGTTGAAATTTTTTCTGTCCCAAAATAACGCTGGTGTTATTTCCTTAGCGTAGGGTGATAGAAAAAAAAAATGAACAAAATTTTTTTTGGGTACCCTGCTCCACCCTTAATTTCCTAACATAGTGTAAATATACTAGACTAGGGGCACAACTAGATTAGGCTTTATTAGGGTTCCCTGGGCCTGTGTACTGTAATGTTTCAACTGTAACATATTACTCCATTCAAAGTTCCCGCTGTACACAAATTAGCCTTCCCTAGCGCAACTGCACTTTGTCTGGTGAATTTTCGCTAGCGCAGTTTCGCTACCGTTTGCTTAGATGAATGCAACTTCGCTTTTTAGTGAATTAGACGAGCGCTGGCGAAAATCCGCCAGGGGAAGTGCGCCAAACGCTGCGCTAACGCAGCTTCACTAAATGGCAGTGTGTTGGGAGGTAACTCCCAACACACTGCCATTTAGTGTATAACTTGCATTTATATTATTTTTGCCAAAGTGCATAACCTGCATTTATCAACATTGAACCTCATTTTCCAGTTTGCTGCCCAGTTTCCCAACTTAGACAAATCACTGAGCAAAGTGTCAGCATCCTGCATGGAACCTATAGTTCTGCATCACCTAATGTGTGGTACTGTGTCTGTTTATTTCAATGTTGGTCCCCCCCATGTTTGTTGGATGTACGTTGTGTTCCACAGATACAGCAGCACTATATATATATATATATATATATATATATAGAGATATACACAGTTTACTTCAACAATCCAACATCTCAAGCAAAGGACCATAAATCTATGCCGGGTATGATTGGGATTCCTTGGGCCCACCGGAAACCAGTAGATGGCATTAGTGCCAAATTATATTATACTAGACATTAAGCCCATTAAATTAACGGGCGCTAGAACATATGTAGTCAAACATTTATAAAAAACAGAATTGTTCTGGGCGAATTTTCACCTGCGCTATGCAAATTCACTAACATGTGAATTTACACTCTGGTCGGCGAACGGTAACGTATTTACGTTTTTCAGACTATCACCCACAATGGTAAAACACGCCACAGCGTAAGGGTGCGAAGTTGCGCGTCTATCTACTTCACTAGCGTAAATTATCACTCAATGGGAATTGAACACTAAAACCACTGGTCAGAGGCCTCTACTTTATACACTTCACCACCAGGCTTTCCTGTATACTGGTAATGATAGCATTAGCTAGTGATTGGCGACCTCTAGTGTCCAAAACTGGCCACATGCGCAGTAGCGCAATTCCACGGACACAGGGACTGGACGCAGAGACACTTGAACTTTATTATATAGGATTGGTATATCATTTTATATTATAGAGGTTATTTCGGCTTATGGTAGAACCAAGAAAGGGCTGGGGGTCATTGCAGAGACTAGGACCCACTAGAGCATGGACCCACTGGGAGATCCACTAGTAACCTGACAGTTCTCTTTGACCATTCAATGGCAGCTCTTAGGGGTTTTCATAACAAGTCAAAAATCAAAATGGTGCAAACATGGAGAAAAGGAAGACTAAATAAAAGGATAATCTAAAGACCATATGCAGCATTTATAAATGAATGGGGATCTAAAACCCCAAGTGATATGCAGGCGGTCATAAATAGAGAATAGTGATGGGTGAATCTATCCCGTTTCGCCAAAAAATTCTCGAATTTCACTGGAAATTCGTTTATTTTATTTTTTTATGCCAGCAAATTTTCGGGAGGCGAATTTTCGCTGGCGTTTTGCGAATTTAATCGCGGTAATTCGCCACAGATTCGCGTCTTCCTAACAACATGCAGCAGAGATTGTGAGTAGATGAGCAATAGTAGGGTTACTATAAACTCTGCAGTCTTGTCTTCTCTGCAACCTTCTCACCTTGTGCTCATTAAACATTTCAAATTCTCACTGACCTGAAGAGTTTAAGGTGGAAACAAAACAATATTTTTGCAATAATATTCAATATTGTGATGTTATCAAGGAAACACTGAAAAAAATGTTCCACTGAGCGCTCTTCTAAGAAGTCTTGGGTCTGACACATGAACCTACAACAAGCTCAAGGATGTTTCTCCCCAGCTCTTAAAGGAACAGTAACAGTTTTTTAAAAAATAATTTTTTTTTTAAAGAAATTACTTACCCAATCTCTACATGCGCTTCTATTCTGAAATGGCAATATGGCGATGATCCATCGTGCGGCACTTGATTTCTCCTCCCTGCCTATCTCCAATAGAAGGCAAGGAGGAGAAATTGAGTGCCGCACGATGGATCATCACCATTTCAGAAGAGGAGCGCATGCAGAGAATCTGTAAGTAATTTCTTAATAAAAACTTAAATTTAAAGTTTAAACTTTGTTTAAAAAAAAAAAAAAAAAAACAGTTTGGGGCAAATTTACTATTGCTCCCAGAAATTAGCTCGACCAAATTCACAATTCGATAAGTATTCGACCATCAAATGCTTATCAAATTGTTTTAGGCTATCATTTTGCTCGATGGTATGAGCTTCCCATAGGCTTCTATTGCAATTCGTTGGGTTCAATCTGGCGAATAAATCGTATAAATTTAAAATTTGAAATCCTTCGATCATCAAATAATCGAATTATCGAATATCTGATCATTCGATCTATTCAATCTATTCGATATTCGATGATCAAAGAGGCCAAATTTCACTTTACGATTTCACGAAAAATTTGTACGATCGTTATTCGATCGAATTCGATTGAACTTCGATCATTTCACGTGAATTTCGTAAATCTGCCCCTCAGAAGCAATTCGGTAGGTTCAATCTGGCAAAGTAGGCAGTTGAATAACTTTAACATTTTGATTCCTTCGATCATCGAATGATCGAATTATTGAATATCCGATCATTCGATCTATTCGATATTCGATGATCGAAGAGGCCAAATTTGAATATACAATTTCACGAAAAATTTGTGCGATCGGTATTTGATCGAATTCGATAATTTCACATGAATTTCGTAAATCGGCCCCATAGACTTAAACGGTTGAACTTGATGGATGTGTCCCTTTTTTTTTTTTTTTTTCTGTGGCCAATTCAGCAGTCTTACAACTGTCAACAAAGAAAATAATTGTCCAAATCCTTTCTCCCCACATGCAAATTGCATTAGGTACTAGAGGTGTTAGTGCTCAGTGTTGCCATCAAACAGCAATATGCAATAGCACCCATTGGAAACAAATGTGTTTGTCGGTTATATATAGACTTATGATGTTAAACTTGATGGACGTGTCTTTTTTCAATTTAAATTATTGTGTATGTATTCAGAAGATCTTCAGTTTGCATTTTCCGCACTGTGGTCGCTAGGGTCCAAACGACCCTAGCAACCATGTCTTTCTTTGAATAAGAGAGACTGGAACATGAATAGGAAAGGGCCTGAATACAAAGCTGAGAAAGCAAAAGTAGCGATAACAAAAAATCTCTAGTCTTATTTGATTTTTTTTTAAATTTTTTCATTTGAAGGCTGGAAAAGGTCAGTAGAAGAAGGCAAATAATTCTAAAACTACAGAAAGCAAAGACCAATTAAAAATGGCTAGAATCAGCCATTCTATAACATACAGAAATGTCAGTTAAAGGTAAATATCCCCTTTAAGACGATGAAGGCTCCCTAGAAGGCATATGGACTTAGCCCCTGTGCAATTTAAGGTGGACATACTCTACACATATACTGTATACATACACTTGTTTTGCAAGTTCAACAAATGAGCAAGTCAGGATGATCCCATAATTTGAACCCTGGGCTTGAGATGACATAACAAAAATAATGTGTCCTCCACCTTGGAATTCCATGACTTGTATATCTAGAAACTTTACATGGCTAAAGAAATCCTTGAAGACCTTCTAATATCCTGATATCATTCCCTATGAATCCACCATCCTCTTGAAAATATACTGGTTATGTCCCACATATTATGTCAGATATTGTAATTAAAGCTCGGTGACCACTAATGACTAGAGCAATCCCAGGATGTTCCTACTAATCAATACTAATAGTCAATCAGAACCTCATCCTTGTCAACAAGCTGGGCGTATAAGCTTATTGGCCAAGTGTACTTCACGTCTAGTAACCTCTAGCAACTAATCAGAGGTTTTCTTTCAAGCGGATGCCAACCATGTTGTTGGCCCTATTAATGTTCACGTTCGAAGGAGAGGTCAATCAATTCCAAACCAGGAGCAAAGTATCTGGTCAATATGATGACTAGGAGTTCAGGAGAGATTGGAGATGATGGGTGGAATCTTCCATTTCATATTTGAAGGTAAGACACTTTGCTAGCCACAGTCTTCTCATCACAGACGGCAATACGGTTGTTAGAGTCACTTTGCAACCTTCCAAGCCTACAGCATTTATTGGACTCCCAAGTAATGGTTTGCTTTTATCTAACACAGCAGAAAAAAACGATTCGTTAATGGAAATGATAGAACCATTTTAGATTTGGGGAAGAATGTGAGAAGGTAAGACATTTCTCTTTCTAAATACTTCGCTAGCCACAGAAATGATAGAACCATTTGAAATAACCTAGAAACTATATTACACTGTAGCACCGAGGAACATTTTTTTTTACATGGTTAAATAAACCTCTACGGGTTCTAAATACGTTGTGAGATTAAAATGGGATGTCCTGCTGGAATGAACGAGTCACCACTTGTTGTGTTCTGCAACGGTCGCCAGGTCCATAAAGTCAAACATACAACCGGATTCTACCGTGGCTGCCAAATAAATGGCGTGTGCGCAAGGATAGAATATCCTGCTATTGATGGACCTCGACAAAAGAGGTCAAGGCATTCGGAACATAGGAGTCTTGTTTCTAAGGAATGAGTTACCCTACTCACATTACTACTAGGCCTACTAATGGTATGATCTACACAAGACATAGGATAAAGGTGCCCTGTATTTGTTGCCTGCCAAATTAGTTAGTAAACACATGACTTCTCTTGGTGTTCCTGACTTTCAGGTTCTAAAAGCAGGACAATGATCTTCATGAGAATAAGGTGGCCAACATATGGACTTCTCCTGGCATGTCCTTAGCTTGGTCATCTTTTAGAACTTGAAAGTCAGGAACACCTGCTTTGGCAGGCGAGTACAGGGCACCTGCTACCTCCACTCTACCTGTTCTCTACCCCTCTACCTGTTCTCTACCCCTCTACCTGTTCTCTACCCCAATACCTGTTCTCTACCCATCTACCTGTTCTCTACCCCAATACCTGTTCTCTACACCTCTACCTGTTCTCTCCCCCAATACCTGTTCTCTACCCCTCTACCTGTTCTCTACCCCTCTACATGTTCTCTACCCCTCTACCTGTTCTCTACCCCTCTACATGTTCTCTACCCCAATACCTGTTCTCTACCCCTCTACCTGTTCTCTACCCCTCTACCTGTTCTCAAAAGCCCTCTGATAACTCATCCTGGCCAATCAGAGGTTGAACTTCCCCAAAACACTAAAACTACCTAGTACCTAAAGCACCAACTAATATTATATATTGTGTACTTTTACCAAGGCAATGGCATTCTTATTAAAGGTAATTACAATGGACTTCCTTAAACAGCCAGATCATACCAAAGGAACGTGAAGGGGTTCATGTTACAGAATTCGCCTGCCTTTAGTTTGCTGTCATGGCAATTTTAATCTGGCCTTTAGAAAAATGAACCTTTGGCCTTTTCTAATCTGGAATGTGGCTGCCAAATTGTGTAGGAAATAGCGAATGATCCTGTGTATAATTATTGTTTAGTAACACAAATAATATATTTGTGTATGGGTATATATGTACAGTATATATAAAGAGGATAATGTACCCCCTGCTGTAAATGATAAGGACCATATAAAGGCACAAGGCTGCAGGCTGAGTTATACAGGGAACT
>CM044431.1:11582182-11615018 GCA_024363595.1 Xenopus borealis
CAGGAATGACATTTTATATTGTAGAGTGAATTATTTGCAGTGTAAACAGCGTCATTTAGAGATAAAAACTAGATCATAACAATCACAACAGAATCCATTTAAAAGCAAAAGCTAGCCTTAATAGATATAATCCAACCAACTGTAAATAAGACTCAAATACTTTCATTTGCTTTGGGTACAGGGAATTTAAATAAGAAACTCTCCCCACCTGGAATCCCCTTACTTCTGCTACTGGGGTTTTTTTTTATCGAGCACAAAATTCAACTTGTACCTGCCATGAGTACAGTATTTATTTATATTTATCTGTGTAATGATAAAACAGTAGCTTGTACTTGATCCCAACTAAGATATAATTAATCCTTATTGGAAGCAAAACCAGCCTATTGGCTTTATTTCATGTTTATGTGATTTTCTAGTAGACTTAAGGTATATGACTCCGTATGAATCCATCCATATATACACACTTCTAGGGGCAAATTTATCAAGTGACGAATTTCGAGGTGATGGGAGTTTTTTTAAACTCTCATCAGCTCAGAAATTGAATAAAAAAAGACCAACTGAAATTTATTTTAAAAATGTACGTTTTTGACTTCTAGCAAATAGGCTGCATTTGATAATCTGCATTACATTCGTTTAAATTCAATTCAAATTTGAACAAATTCAATTCGAAGTATTTAAAAAAAAAAAAATGACCACCAAATGACTCCACATTGGTTCTAGGAGGTCCCCCATAGGGAGGAGTTAGCGCCTTGGGGGTTTGGATTCCCCTTTAATTCTGTGCAGCCACTGGGACAGAATGCTCTGTTATACAGATAGCTAGAATCTCAGCTGCCATAAAGCAGGGCAGGACTGCTGCTTCCTATAATGGGGATCAGATCTGTGCAGCCACTGGGACAGAATGCTCTGTTATACAGATAGCTAGAATCTCAGCTGCCATAAAGCAGGGCAAGACTGCTGCTTACAATGGGGATCAGATAGGACTGGTGTCCATTGTGATAGACTACTGTTTTATAACAATATCTAGATTGTATGATCTAGTTAAGCTTATCTCTAGGTTTTGTTGGTGTCATGCGTTAGGGTAGGGGCAGACAGGGAGATTTTGTCGCCTGGCGTTTTTTGCAGGCGACAATCTCCCGGAATTACCTTCTCCCTGTCTGCCCCTACCCTTAATGTGTTTGTTCTCTTATCTATGAGGGAGTCACAGTCCTTTGCATTTGTTATACAAATAATGAGAAATATGACTTACAAGATCAGAGTATGTTCTGTAACATTAGTAAAGTAATTCATCTTTATATATGGGATGAAATATTGAAAAGACCGACATGACTTGATTAAATTATACTAACCTTTAATATTTTACAACAGAATCGTTAAACGCCAGCAAGAATTAGACAACGTAGTCTAATTGTGCGACTATCAATATTCGTTGCATCCCAGGAGGAAATATTAGAACGAAAATTGCCCCCTCTGGTCGGCCTGCCATGATTTACAAAATACCATTAAAAACGTTAATATGATTCAATTTCTTACCCTGTAAAGTGAATTTAGACATTGCTATTAGACAAATGAACCTTCAAATGGCCAGTGGAACTACAATGTACATTAAAGTCAGCAGTGAGTGATGAATTGTGTGGCTTGCAATACTTTATGGCTTTTGTGTAACACATTTTGACTTGGGTTTGGAATAACTGGCTTGAGCTGGGGGTGCATTCCTTCACAGATTGTTGCCATAGATTGCTGAAGCTTGAGCTTGGTCCTGATGTTTGATCAGATAAACCCCAGGAGCTAACACTCCATCCATACTATCTGTAGTAGGGATGCACCGAATCCAGGATTCAGTTCGGGATTCGGCCAGGATTTGGCCTTTATCAGCAGGATTCGGATTCGGCCGAATCCTTCTGCCTGGCCGAACCGAATCGGAATCCTAATTTGCATATGCAAATTAGGGCCAGGGAGCTAAATCACATGACTTTTTGGCACAAAACAAGGAAGTAAAAAATGTTTTCCCCTTCCCACCCATAATTTGCATATTCGGTTCGGTATTCGGCCAAATCTTTCGGGAAAGATTCGGGGGTTCGGCCGAATTCAAAATAGTGGATTCGGTGCATCCCTAATCTGTAGCCCTTCGGTCTAAGCCATACATTGACTTCATGTTCAATCTATGGTGTTCATGAAACCTTAAAAGCTGTGGTCTTGAACCATATCTTGCATTGTCCATGGGTTCTCAGTTTTAACAAGAGGCGAGTATATTCTCTACAGGCGTGACCAAGAGCTCACTTGACACGAGGTAAGGTAAAAACCTTGGCTAAGGTAGTGTTGCCTTGCAAGTTTACCAGGGATGGGTAAAAAAAATGCTTCTGGTTATATGACTATGAAGATTTCCATTCATCCAGGTCATGGTATATCTAATGTATAAGTGATTCTAAAACAACTGAACTTGCTGAGTCACTACTCATCCGATGTAATGGTTGGCACCCTAGTTCTAGAACCGATGCCACGCACCCTAGCTAATGGGCACCAGGAACAAAATCCTATCTCAGGCACTGAAAAAGTAAAAAATGCCTCTTTAAATACATTTAGATTTTTGGCGCCATTGCGCGCTGACGGCATCACGTCAATAAAAACCGCAAGTGCGTGCCGCATTCGCACTAGGAAGCCAGCACAGAAGAAACAGAGAAGCGGCGTGGGGGGCGTTCCTGCCAATGACACGCCGGTCGTCCCCGCCCCACAACGCTGGACCAATAGGGTGAGATTTCATTACATCCGAGCAGCTTCTTCAGTTCAACTGGTACAGGAATTCCTTCTCATATAAACTCTTCCAATAATCCAATCACAGCGGCACATTGTAACTCTTCAGAGAGGTGACATCTGAAATTCACAGTGGTGTTGATTCTGTGTAGTTACTGTGATTAGTGATGGGCGAATCTACCCAGTTTCGCTTCGACGTGTGAAGCATTCTGAATCTGCCGGGGTACAGATGTGAGAACTGCATTGTATGTAGCAGACAGGTGGTGTCGAAGGCCCCTTCCTCTGTTCAGGGATAGTTTCTCCACCTTGACATGAAACGTCTTTTTCAAGCCTCTTTCAAACCTGTGGTCTTCTTTATCCAAGATTTGGACATTATTCTCTTCAAAGGAGTGTCCCTTGTCTTTTAGGTGTAGAAAGTTAGCGTGTATAGAGTCTTGCCCTGTAGAGTTACTGGTAACTTTAAGAGCCAAATTTTCAGATAATAAACTAGACCTTTGTCTTTTCTATTGCAGAGAGTATAATTGAGCTAACAATATGCCCCCCTGACCCCCTCCGATGTGACAAAGTGTGTGAGCAATGGGGAGAGTTGGTACTGAATTGAAGCCCTTTGGGGAGGGTTTGGGGCAAGATTCGGCCTTGGGTGTCACACACAGTCTCCCAAAAACACTGAAAAAATGCCAAGATTCCACTCTTCTACCTATAACAGCTCTAGCTTCTAGAGGAGCCCTCCAATACTCGGATGACACCAGGTATTATTGTTAGAGAACCAAGACAAGAGTTAACAAGCAAGGGAACCGGACCATGTCTCATGGAGAGAGAGAGGAGAACTTAGTCAATGAGGAGATTCTGGGGTCAAAACCCAACTACAAGCAAGGTACAGAATTAGGATTCGGAAGCCTAGTCAAGAACAGGCTACTGGGGCCAGTTCAGGCAGCAAAAAAGCAAAGTTAATGATCAGGCAGAGGTCAGGAAAACAAGAGAAGCTAAGGAACATACCCAAGGACTATGGTAGACGTACTTACCTACGTTGTCAATGGAGCTCCCATTTTCTATATCTATAGTGATGCCAGTAGTCCTAGTATTTGCAGGTTCTCATTGATTTGCAGTGGACACAAGGATCGAGAGTTCAGTGGTGCTAGCATAATTCTCTATTCAACTAGAGAAGGGCATATAAAACACAAAGAACTGGGATTAATCTCCTCATTGTAAACACAATGCTGCAATTTGTTATTCACCCATAACACTTACAAGGAGCAATAGAAATCTCTCTTTTCATGACAGGTTCCTCTCAGCCAGAATATTTATGTCTTGTTTCAGCAGAGATTTTTCCATCCCATAAATTAGAGCTTAGCAAAGGCACATCAATTTTACAAGTTTTAGAAGTCAAGGAGAACAGAACAGAAGAGCGTTGTTAAGAAGTAAAAAATATGATGAGGTGATAAGCACATGGAGCCCCATTTATTTGAATATGGATATATAGGACATGACCTTCCTATAACTGGGGACTTTTTGGATGACGGGTTCCTGGAAACGGATCCTATAACTGTATTAGGGAACATTACACAATATTATATGGATCCTTTCTGAATATCACCTGATATTGATAGTCTTTGAGCTAAAGTACTGATTTTATCCTGGAGAAAGAGGTTATAGTGATTCCTATTGAGTAGTCTAATCTCCTGAATCCTGCAAGGGAAAGGAACGTTGATCAACTCTTTAGAAAGGTGGATAGTTGGGCAAGGTGGCTACATAATCAACTTTGGATTCCTAAAACCCTATAGAAACAGGGTAATTACTTTTACAGATGAATGACTTGACAGTGTTCTTTCTCCTCTCAGTTCCTTCTCATTAGGGTTTTCTTGAAGGACTTTCATTTGCACTGACGTACGTGTTGGTGGGGGAACACTGACCTTCAGCTCTTTTACAGGTTGCACTTGGGGCTTAGACATGCGCCGTGAATTCAATCACTAGGTAAGTTCCCAACGCTGTTGCTCCTTTTAGGAGACATCCCATTTAGGATTTTCTGCGTCCCATCTGTGTGCGAATTTCACCTGATATTGGTAGTTTTTGACCTAAAGTAATGATTTTTTTTTCATCCTTTGTCCTGGAGAAAGAGATTATAGCGATCCATTACTGAGTAGACTAATCTCCTGCAGGAGAAAGGAGCCTTGAGCAGCTCCTTAGGAAGGGGGTGCATTGGGTAAGGGGGCTACATCATTCACTTTGGATAAAAAAAAAATATAAAACAAATAAAACTTCATACCAACCTTTGTTAAACGAACCACCAGTTCAGCGATTTATGGGTGGCGCCTACTACAGTGTTTACTTTGGAATTGTCAATATCAGTCTATGGATTTGTTAATCCCTAATATAATTAAGTTTACTTCAGTGCAAATTACCTTTGTAAATGGGATTGCTTGTTACAGGTGGCTATACCAGAACATAAATCCATGGCAGCAGTTATACTTTGTGGCCTTCCTCCTACGCAAAAACTGAGGTCACAAAGACCTCTTGGGGCAGATTCACTAAAGCGCGAAGCGGCTAACGCTAGCGCAAATTCGCCAGCGTGACGTCAAATCGTAACTTCGCAAATGCACCGAATCCACTATTTTGGATTCGGCCGAACCCCCGAATCCTTCCCGAAAGATTTGGCCGAATACCGAACCGAATCCGAACCCTAATTTGCATATGCAAATTATGGGTGGGAAGGGGAAAACATTTTTTACTTCCTTGTTTTGTGCCAAAAAGTCACGTGATTTAGCTCC
Source organism: Xenopus borealis (assembly GCA_024363595.1). Classification (NCBI taxonomy): domain Eukaryota; kingdom Metazoa; phylum Chordata; class Amphibia; order Anura; family Pipidae; genus Xenopus; species Xenopus borealis. Next base: position 11,587,696 of record CM044431.1, read on the forward strand.
CTGGCCCTAATTTGCATATGCAAATTAGGATTCGGTTCGGCCAGGCAGAAGGATTCGGCCGAATCCGAATCCTGCTGATAAAGGCCGAATCCTGGCCGAATCCCGAACCGAATCCTGGATTCGGTGCATCCCTAAAATTCACTAACACCGTCTCTGGCGAATTAACGCTAGCGAAGTGGATAGACTTGCGCAACTTCGCACCCTTTCGCCAGGCGTAGTTGCGCACTGGCGAAGGATCGAAATTACGCAAATTCACTAAGATCAACTTTTTGCTGTTCGTTAGCACTTACGCTAGACGTAACTTCGCCAGGTCAGACCAGGCGAAGTGCAATACGATAGATAGGAGGTTGTAAAAAAAAAATGTCAAATTTTTTCTAAGTCCCAAAAAACGCTGTGGCGTGTTTTACTATTGTGGGTGATAGTCTGAAAAAGATCGATTTTTTTGGGGGGGGGGTTACCCTCCTTCCCCCCTACATTTGGCAACACAACTATACAGGGGGCACATGTAGGGCAATAGGACAACTTTATTTTTGAGATTAAAGGTTTCCTGGGCTTGTGTAGTGGCTTTAATATACGCTTCTATTATATTTTGTAATTTGCGCCGTATGCAAATTAGGCTTCGCTAGCGTAACTGCGCTTTGCCTAGCGAAGTAAAACTAGCGCAAATACGCTACCATTCGCCGATCTGAGCGTAACTTCGCCCTTTAGTGAATTTGCGTAGCGCTGGAGAAAATTCGCCTGGCGAAGTGCGGCGTTACTTCGGATCTTAGTGAATGTCCCACCTTGTCTATGAGTGATGGTCATTAAATTAACAGAAGATCTATGACTATTGCTGTTATTTCTTGAGCTTAGTTAAATTTACGGAGACAAATGAATACATGGGCAATTCCAAGGCAGTTTTTTTTCCCATGGTGACACCGGATTATTACTGTAGATGTGGAACAGCTTTCCCTGGCAGCCTGGGAGCAGGATGTGGTTGCTCAGTCTTAAATGCTCAACTGATGGCGATATGGGAAGATAAACCATAACGAGTCATAAACTCACGATGTAATTACAAATTCCAAGCTTAGAAAAATATTATTAAACCACATTTAATGTACTTTAAATTATCCGGGGGGGGGGGGGGGGGGGATGATTAAGCACATTGGTTCAGAGTCTGGTATTAGCAGGGAGATACAAGACAAGAAAAGTCTTTAATCCTTTTACTACATAATGATTTCAATTGTTTTCAATTTTTTTGTTTTAGTTAGAAATATGAGTTTTATTTGTGTCAGAAGATAATGGACTTGATAGATGAAATTAAAGGACACTGTACCCTACTGTAAGAAGCAAGATGGAGGCAGACAAGTAGAGTATTAGGGCAGACTAATCGTCTCTTCTTCTGGGCGACAATCTCCATGAACTGCCTTATACCTGCTGTGATGAAAAATCGCCTGCGGAAATCCACTCGCGGCGCTTTGATTTCCGAAGTCGCCTGAAGTTTCCTCGTGAGTGCCATTGCGCTGGCGTTTTCTAAGTATAGCAGGCGGAAGGCAGGGGGAAGGCAGTTCAGGGGCGACTAAATCTCCCCAAATCTGCCTGTGTGCCACAAGCCTTAAAGGGAAACTGTCATGGGAAAACATGTCATTTTCGGCGCGCGTCGCGTCGTTTTTGGCGCGTCGCGTTTTTGTGTGGCGCATTTTTTTTTTGTGAATTTTTTTGCCAGTTTCCCGAATTTATTCGCCAGCGGCGAATTGCGGGAATTCGCCGCGAATTCGCCCCTGGCGAATAAATTCGCCCATCACTAGCCATAACTCTGGAAACCTCTGCATTAGCATCTTATCCAGACTTGAACTGTAGCTGGAACTGCTACTGACTGGGTTCTGGCAAATTATCTTAACTTTTTACAAGGGATAAGCTGAATGAGGGGGCCCCAAATATAATAATGTTCTGACTGACTGGATAGAGTTAAAACAGAACAGACAGCATTATATCATGAAATATAATGAGTCTTTCTTAAGAACAAAGGGACCCAGGATACGCTGCAGTGGATAGGGGTGTAATGATTCTTTATGTTTAAATTGGGGTAAATACCTGGCACTAGTGATGGGCAAATTTATTCGCCAGGGGCGAATTCCCGCTGGCGTAAAAAAACGAGTCGCGTGTCGTTTTTGACGCGATGCAAGGAAAATGACGCGGTGCACGCCGAAAACTACGCAGCACGTCGAAGCTGACGCGACGCGCGTCATAAGTGTGCCGCGACTCATTTTGCAAATTTTTCGCCAGTTCGCGAATTTCTCTGGAAATTCGAGAATTTTTCGGGGAAGCGAAACTGGGGAGATTCGCCCATCACTACCTGGCACTACTTTTACATAATACAGGTATAAGATCTGTTGTCCAGAAACCTGTTATCCAGAACGCTCTGAATGATGGTACACCCATCTACCATAGACTCCATTTCATCCAAACAGAGTCAGACTGGGGGGCCCAGGGCCCACCGGGCCACATCCTCAGGGGAACACCACAAAACACACACACCTCCACAGCAAAACAAACCAGAACCACCGACCTGCTTCTATACCCACGCCCAGAACTTCTACATGCAACCCAAAGGGTACCACAGGATTTTGCGGATCACCTGCGGGTACCTGACCCACTGCAGGACTCTATCGTGTGTGTCCAGGCGGTAAGGGGAGCAAGTGCAGGGAGCTGGGGTGCTGGTAACAATAGGGCAGGGTCGGACTGTTGTCCAGGGCCCCCTCTAACCCCCTGGCCCCCACTTCTCTAACAAGATACGCACAGACACGTAACACGCATGCGCGAATGGCGATTCCCAGCGCCGCAGCTCATTTTTTGTTGGACCAGGAGATCGACAGTGGGAATCTGACCCGGCCGGGGCCCATCGGGTTTTTGCCCTGTGTCCTGCCAGGCCAGTCTGACCCTGCATCCAAATAATCCAAATTTTCAAAAATTATTTCCTTTTTCTGTGTAATAATAAAACAGTAGCTTGCACTTGATCCCAACTAAGATATAATTAATCCTTATTGGAGGCAAAACCAGCCTATTGGCTTTATTTCATGATTTTCTAGTGGACTTAAGGTATGGAGATCCAAATTACGGAAAGATCAATTATCCGGAATACCCCAGCTCCTGATCATTCTGAATAACAGCTGCCAGACCTGTACCAAAAGTTATTTTGCATTATTACATATTAGAAGCACGTTAGGCTTAGCCTGAGGATTCAGACCTGAGGGATAAACCTTCTTCATTCCAAACAGATCATTCCAAGCGTTTAACTATAAAATATAAAATATATATATATATCAATAAAAGTGCAGTTGGAAGCAGCCTGTCCCTTCTCTGGGAATAACCATGTTAGTGTTACAATTTTCGAGACCAATAACCGAATATAAAACCATTACAAATAATCCAAGCGTCCTCGCCGGCATCTCCCTGATTAGAATTCCAGCCGCTTGTTCTTTAAATGAGCTCCCCAACACCTGGTTTTATTGAGGAATGCACACAGGTTTCATTGGGAGATGGGCTTTGTTGTTTAATTCATTATATCGGTGAGAAAAAGCAGCGACTCATTCCGTCTCAAGATTCCACTGCAGGAGACTGGGAGCAAAAATACTGACAATTTGCCTCCACCGTCCCCAGGCACGTAAAGAACTGATCTGGTATTTATTTCTTCTGTCCTACTTTGATTATTTATCAGTTCAGTCTGTCACTAATGTAATTACCTAAGATCCGAAAAAAACGCCAGCGCAGGCTTCGCTAGCGTTCGCCACACTTCGCCAGGCGAATTTTCGCTACGCAAATTCACTAAAGTGCGAAATTACGCTCAGGTCGCCAAACGGTTGCATATTTACGCTAGTGTTACTCGCTAGATATAACGCAATTACGCTAACGAAGCCTGATTTGCATACGGCGCGAATTCCTAAATATAATAGAAGTATATGTTACAGCCACTACATTCCACTACACAAGCCCAGGAAACCTTTAATAAATAAAATAAAGTTGTCCTATTGCCCTACATGTGCCCCCTGTATAGTTGTGTTGCCATATGTTAGGAAATGTAGGGGGGAAGGAGGGGAACCCCCCCCAAAAAAAAACGATGTTTTTTCATCACCCACAGCGTTTTTTTTGGACTTAGAAAAATTTTCCATTTATTTTTTAACTCCTCTCTATTGTATTGAACTTCACCAGGTCTGACCAGGAGAAGTAACGTCTAGTGTAAGTGGTAACGTTCAGCAAAAAGTTTATCTTAGTGAATTTGCGTAATTACGATCTTTCGTCAGTGCGCAACTTCGCCTGGCGTAAGGGAGCGAAGTTGCGCAATTCTAACTACTTCGCTAGCGAAAATTCGCCAAAGCCGTGTACGTGAACTTGCGAAGTTCTAATTTGACGTCATACTGGCGAATTAGCGCCAACGTTAGACGCTTCGCTCATTAGTGAATTTGCCCCATGGTATCAATGTTACTTCTGCCTAGCAAAGTAACTACGCTACTGTTCGCCGACCTGAGCGTAAATTCGCACTTTAGTGGATTTGCGTAGCGCTGGCGAAAATTCGCCTGGCGAAGTGCGGAGAACGCTAGCAAAGCCTACGCTGGCGAATTTGCGGATCTTAGTGAATCTGCCCCTTAGTTTGATAGATAATGGCTAATTCTAAGAAACTTTTCAATTGGCCTTCATTTTCTCTTTTTCTGGGTTTTGAATTTCTTACCTTCTTCTGACTTTTTCCAGCTTTCAACTGACCCCATTTAAAAACAAATGCTCTGTAAGGCTACACATTTATTGTTATTGTTATTTTTTATTACTCCTCTTTCTATTCAGGCCTCTCCTATTCATATTCCAGTCTCTTATTCAAATCAGGGCATGGTTTCTAGGGAGCTGCAAAGTGGAGAGTAGTGATGGGTAGTGATGGGCGAATCGGATTTATTCGCCTGGGGCGAATTCGCAGCGAATTCCCGCGATTCGCCGCTGGCGAATAAATTCGAAATGGCAGCGAAAATCCACAGTTTTGATGCGGCGTGACTAAAACGACGCACCGAGCGACGAAAACGACGCGACGACAAAAGCGACGCAACGTGCGTCGAAATTCGGTAATTTTTTGGCGAAACGGGGTAGATTCACCCATCACTAGTGATGGGCGAATCTGACTCATTTTGCTTCATCGAAAAGTCTCGAAATTACTGAATTGTTGGCAATGGGAGACAGGCTTTCTGGATCATGGTTTTCTAGATAACTGATCCCATACCTGTAAATCCATTGTCTTTTTGTGACTAATCTGTAGAACTGGTGGTAGGCAGAGACCTATTTTAGTCATGGCATCAGTCTCTAGGGGTTTTAGAAACTGGATGGTGGGTTATAGGCGACCATAATCTGAAACCTGAAACTTATTGGGAATTAAATACAGGCATCAACAGTTGAGAACACTTCGGGGCAAATTTACTAAAATTCACCCATAAATCCCTCGAATCTATTTGAAACTCGATAAGCATTCGATATTCGAATAGTTTTAGGCTATCGTTTTGCTCGATATTCGATTTCTCGATGAATTCGTACGATTGGATACCGGAGCCCCCGAAAATATTTTACGATCTAATGCCTCGATCGTTCGAATTGTACGACTGGTATTCGAGCAAGTCTTAGTCTTGGGGGGTCCCATAGGCTTCTATTGGTATTCGGTAGGTTCAATCTGGCGAAGTCGGCATTCCAATAACTTAAAAATTTAAAATCCTTCGATCATCGAATGATCTATACGATAATTCGATAATTCGGTATTCAATGATCGAAGAGGCCAAATTTTGCATATTCGAATGTCCGAAAAAATCGTGCGATCATCGATCGAACTTTGATCTCTTCATGTGAATTTCGTAAATTTGCCCCTTCATGTGCATTCATTTTCTTGTCCAAGTGACTTAAAATGTTACTTTTATTGCATGCCCCCAAAACAGGAATGAGCCATTATTTTAAAGGAAAACTATCACGAAAATGAAAATCTGATATAAGCTTCATCATTCTGAAATAAGAAAACATTGTGAATATAATCAATTAAAAATGAGGTACTGCTTCTTAAAGCAAGTTTATCTTCTCTATCCCTCTCTCACCATCTGTTTTCCTTCATTCTCTTTTCATGCAGGAATGGGGTGTCAGATTTTCATGGACAGTTAGGGGCACATTTACTCAGGGTCGAAGTGAATATTCGAATAAATTTAAACATTTGAATTTCAAAGTCATTTTGGACTACTTCGACTATGGAATAGCCCAAAATTTGAACCGAAAAAATTGAAAGTCAAATTTCGAAGTACTGGCCCTTTAAAATCCTTCAACTTCACCACCTTAAAGCTGCCGATTTGCCATTTTAGCCTATGGGGGACCTCCTAGAACCTGTCCTGAAAATTTTACTAAGTCCTAGGAATTCTAAGGTTTTTGCGCAAAATCGTTTGAATCGATGATATGGAACAATTTTTATTCGATTGAAAATGGACCTATTCAATTGAAACAGGTCTATTTTCGAATGAAAAAGCCCTTTAAAAAAAACTTTCGATGGTCGAATTTTGAAGTTTTTTCATTTCGAAAATTCACCATTAGTAAATCTGCCCCTAAGTTTGAATATATTTTTTTAAGGTTGGTTCCTTTTCCTAGCAGGTGTTTTAGAGCTCAACTAACTGACTCCAGCACAAATCCTACATGTAGAGAGACAAGCTTTCTGGTGATTTCAAAAGAACGAGCTGTAATATATCATCTAGTCAAAAGGAGCCCCCATTAAAGATATTTTCTATCAGCGCTGAACAATATATTGTCACTCTATAAATACATGTTAATAATAGTGATGGGCGAATTTATTCGCCAGGGGCGAATTCCCGCGATTCGCCGCTGGCGAATAAATTCGCGAAACGGCAGCAAAAATTCGCCGCAGAAAAATTTGCCAACAAAAACGAGTCGCACGTCGTTTTTGACGCGACGCGACGAAAACGACGCAACGCGGGACGAAAACGACGCAACGCGGGACGAAAATGAAGCAACGCACGCCGAAAACGTTTTTTGACGCGCGACTCATTTCGCAAATTTTTCGCCAATTCGCAAATTTCTCTGGAAATTCGCGAATTTTTCGGCGAAGCGAAACGCGGGAGTTTCACCCATCACTAGTTAATTATAATAATAATCATAACTACCATGTAAAATTAAACTCCAACTCCAGCAGGAATAATGAATGGAGACAGAAGATGAGAGTTTGAGAATGAAGAGAAACTATTTCAGAAACAGATCTTTCTTATTTCAGTGCGATGAAGCTTATATTCAATTTTCATTTTTCCCTTTAAAGATTTTAGGATTGAGTGGGGGTGTTAGTAAGACAGGAGAGTTAGGGGTCTGAGGAAGAGGAGATGAAAGAGACTTTATCAGATGATTTATGAGAAATCAAGCAAATCCCTTGATTCATGGCTGATCCCTGTTCAGACTACAAATATCAAATGGGGAAAGGTCCAAGTATTGCGGTAAATCGCAGGGTGCAAACGTTTATGTTATGGCTCGGTGGGAGGCACAAGTCAGGCGTTCACCATATGTTTTATTGGGAATGACAACGTACAAGCAGGAGAGTTGAAAAAGAGCTGTCAAAGAAAACTTATGTCTGATTTTATTTGTACAACCTTATATCACGGGGAGAAATGCTCAACCTCATTCCTGTCATCCCCCAAGAGAAAATGAAATAGTCTTGTGAGTAACCGCCGCTCATCCCCCCAGGCCTATCTGTGTGATTCAGTGATATTAAATAATGGGACAGGCCTGGCTTTATTCTGTCTGGCAGTATCAGAGCTGTGGGAGGCAAATATTCCAAGGAAAATTGTGTAGAAACCCCGGGGGACTCGGTATTACGTTTTTGTTGTGTTAAAAAATGAGATGTGTTTTTCAGAAATGTCAGAAATAGTTGTGTTTAGCTGTGGCTTCACATTAACATGTCCTTTTCTTCTACAGGAACATGGAGAAACTGGCAGTGTCGGACTGGGATACCAGGGGCCCACCCAAAAACCTTAGACCCGGGGCCCCCCATAAAACCTTAGACCAGGGGCCCACCCAAAAACCTTAGACCAGGGGCCCCCCATAAAACCTTAGACCAGGGTCTTTATCTCCTCAATCAACCTCTATTCTCCTAGTTTGTTTTCTTTACATACTATAATCAATGATTCCATCTATTTAGCCTCTTTGTTCTCATAGAAATAGGGAATGGCCATGAAATCGGCCAAAAGTTTAGCAGCATGAGGGCCCACTGACACCTTGGCCCACCGGGAGTTTTCCTGATATTCTGGTGGGCCAGTCCAACACTGGAAACTGGGGTATAGAGTTGCTGTCCTGGTTTTTTAGGGGGCTCTCCGGCTGAAAACATCCGGCCTGGTTTTTAAAGTTAAAAAATTTGAAAAATTGAGGCAAAAATTTAAAAGCAGTGCCGGCATGATGTCATAGCCATGCCCCCAACGTCATCAGATTTCATCTAACATCAACAATCGTGCCAGAAATGTCACTGCTGCTCCATCCTCCAATGTCATGGGACCCCTATGATGTCATCAGCCAGGTTGGAGGCTTTCCAGCCAAATTGGGCTACTAATTTAAAGCCCAGGTGGCTTTTGAGAGTACACCCTAGCCGAGGTACGGATTTAGGCTACTTTTTGGGCCTTTGGTTGGTTTGTACTTTGGAAACCAGCCAACGTTTTTTCTTACCCTAATGTGCCCAACCTGCATGTCCCAATACATGTTGTGTAATGTAGTTTTTTGTTTAGCAATTTGCAATTGAACTGCCCAGGTTTAATGTAAGCACATCAATATGCGAAACAGAGAAATTTGAAAAAAGTTGTATTTTCACATACCAGTGTTTCCTTAGTGGGTAACTGACAAACGTCCAATGACTGACACAATAAGGGGCGTGTTTATTATCATTAAACATCACTGGGCATGTTGCACATAACAACCAATCAGCAATTAGACTTGAACAGTCAACTGCACGTTAGAAAACAGGTAAAGATTTTTTAAAATTTTTTATTTCTATAAATTTTTATTGTTATTTCGAAAAAAGTTTTGCGTACTGTTAGGGGCAGATTTACTAAATTCACCTAAAAATAATTAGTTTTTTCCTCGATATTCTATTAGCATTCGATTGTCGAATGCTAATCGAATAGTTTTAGGCTACCCTTTTATTCGATCTGCGATCATTCGTCGAACGAATAACTATTATTCGATCATTCAAATGAATTATTCGATCATTCGAATAATTCGTACGATTCGAACGATCGAAGACTTCGATCGTACGAATCCGATTCGATCAGGACTTAGCCTAAGAAGCCTATTTGAGTGTTCCCATAGGCTTCTATTACAATTCAGTAGGTCCAATCTGGCGAAGTAGGCAGTCGAATAATTTAAAAATTTTAAGTTCTTCGATGATCGTTTTTGGCGGTGAATTTTTGCTCGCAAATTTTTACGCCCGTTTCGCAAATTTATTCGCCAGCGGCGAATCGTGGGAATTCGCCGCGAATTCGCCCCTGGCAAATAAATTCGCCCATCACTACTTCCTATTCCTAATTTGCATATGCAAATTCAGATTCGGTTCGGCACTAGGATTCAGGTGATATTTCCAGAGAAATTCGCGAATTGGCGAAAAATTTGCGAAACGAGTCGCGCGTCGCTTTTGACGCGCATCGCGTCGTTTTAGACGCGTGTCGCGTCGTTTTTCGACGCGCGTCGCGTCAAAAACGACGCGCAACTCGTTTTTGGCGGTGAATTTTTGCTCGCAAATTTTTCCGCCCGTTTCGCAAATTTATTCGCCAGCGGCGAATCACGGGAATTTGCCGCGAATTCGCCCCTGGCGAATAAATTTGCCCATCACTACTTCCTATTCCTAATTTGCATATGCAAATTCCGATTCGGTTCGGCACTAGGATTCAGGTGATATTTCCAGAGAAATTCGCGAATTGGCGAAAAATTTGCGAAACGAGTCACGCGTCGTTTTTGACGCGCGTTGCGTCGTTTTCGACACGCTTCGCGTCGTTTTCGTCGCGCGTTGCGTCACAAACGACGTGCGTCTCTTTCTTGGCGGCGAATTTTTGCCCGCAAATTTTTCCGCCCGTTTCGCGAATTTATTCGCCAGCGGCGAATCGCGGGAATTCGAAAAAGCTCGGGGTAGACAAAAAAATAAATACGGAAAGATAATATAGTGTAGTAACTCTCAATTCACCATTACACCCTTCTGTGGAAATGTTTTTTTTTTTAAAAATTGCACTCACATTTTTTATTATAAGTAATTTATTAAAAATAGTTTTACACGACGTTGAGAGAATCTTTTTAGAAAACTACGGAAGTCCCTAAACTCGCACAGAAGGGGAACAACCACTTTTTCAATGTTACAAATACTCCAAAACGTCTGTGAGTATTAAATCTGCACATATAAAGGAGAGTAAATTTTCCCCTAAGAAGTTGGTTAAAGGGCAATTTAAAGGGCAAGGAAAGTGTAAAATAGAATAAGGCTAGAAATGGTGTATTTTGTATACTAAACATAAACATGAACTTACTGCACCACAAGTCTAATCAAACAAATGATTTATGCTTTCAAAGTTGGCCACAGGGGGCTGTCATCTTGTAACTTTGTTATACATCTTTGCAAGACTAGACTACATACACATGCTCAGTGTGATCTGGGCTTCTTAGGGATCGTCATAAATGATCAAAAAACAAAGCTGCTTGAGTTCTGCATGGCTGGTAAGTAAGGCAGGGGCTCCCCCTGCTGTTCAAAAGTATGATTGTTTCCCTGCCAGAAGTTAGGGACTGTCTGACAATTCCTATCCACAGCAATAAATAAAGGGAGAATTTCACTGCATACAGTCAGGGTTCTTATAAAAACAGTGCAGATTTTTTAATTAAAGTATATTGGAGATAGATTTCTTTTTCATTAAAGAAAGTAAAAATGGGATTTTATTTCTTTGCCTTTCCTTGCCCTTTAAGTCTGCAGGTGGTGGTCGCTAAACACTGTGCTTAAACTCTAAAAAAAACATTTCCACAGAAGGGTGTAATGGTGAATTGAGAGTTACTACACTATATTATATTTCTGTATTTTTTTTTTGTCTACCCCGAGCTTTTTAGCGCTGGTTCATTCACATCAATATATTTCTTGTACATCCGGAGGAGAACAGATTATTGGAACCGGCAAAGGGGGTGAACTACAGAACCTCGGAATGGGTCTTGGTTAATTTTTACTAGGATACAGGTGAGTCTGAATCCTGCGGAAAAAGGCTGAATCCTGGACAGAATCCTAGATTCGGTGCATCCCTAAGAAAAAAAAATACACATTTTCAAACCATTATTGTTATTTCTTCATGGACAATAATATACATTATCCTCAAAGATTTCTGTACATTTAATTGGTTTATATAATGTAACACCTGGGGGGTGCTTAAACATTTGCTTCATTAGAAAGCATAATCGCTTGTTGGGCGCTTCTAATTTTATTGTTAATGAATGTCTCTCTTGGATCGTTTCATAAGCCATTAAATTCCCGCTGCTTTTATTTCGCTTGAAATAGGCTGGTTATATTCTATATTCTGTGCAGCATGTGGGAAAATATAATTGTAAAGACCTTTCTTTGTCTTTTCTGATGTGCTGATTAATAGCAATAACCCTCTGCCATTTATCCTTTTCTTTATTTCCATTTTAAACAAATTTACTTGGTGTTACATATAAAACTCACCCCCTGCAAGTACAATACCTTTTTCTCTTCTAATCTGGCTCTTCTAATTATATATATATATATATATATATATATATATGTGTGTGTGTGTATGGAACCCTTTCCTTTCCACACTGCTTGTAGAATTGGTAATAGCAAATAACCCTTTGCAATCCAGGACCCTGAATTCCCTTGGCATGAGAGATACTGGGAACTGGGATTTACAGTGCAGTGGCTCCAACTAGTGGCCACTGAGGAATTACACCTCGTGGGAATTCCAGTAGGAAAATAACACAGTTTGCGACAATGTAACTTAATATAAAGAATGAAAGAACAATGAGCTTAACTAGTCCAATTCAATAATATCCTTGTACCAGGGAACCATGGATCTGTCTAGAACCTCTTACTCCACTCTGTGTGGACTACACAGTTCAGCTCTTTCCCCCAGAGTTCTTATTCCCCAGGCAGTGCTACCAATGTACCTCTCCTTTAGGATATAGATTGTGACCCACATGTAACAGGCTCACGAGAAACACCTGTCCTCACACCAGGAACACACAAGGGTTACTACAGGCATCCAACCTCTGATTTGGACACAGGGTAACCTCTCCTTTTAATCTGAAGTGCAAAGCTTGTCCAAGCTGAGCACAAAAACCGTCTCACCATTTTCTTGTTGCTGCCTTTAAAACTTTAATAGTTGGCCAAATTTCAGCCCAAATCCACCAAACTAGTGGTCAACACGCACTAACCATACTAATGTATGGTTATCCACTGTAGGATAAAAATGATGTAGGTATGTATGCCATTAACAAGACTAAGATGGAGATGGTTATGGGGGTACTTGTGGGTAATTAATTAGCCGGAGCAGGCAATGGCAGCAAGTATAGATTGAGGGTACATTTTCTCCTTTCCAAAGCACCTCATTCAGTGCAATGCCACTTATTATAACAACACAATAATATGTATTCAAACACAACAAGGGTATGTCCATTCCAATCACATTCCATGTCAATAAAGCCAACACCCATCATCAGCTCAAGCTCCATTACAATACCAGCATGATATTATACAACAATGCAACCATGATGAGGATTAGGATAAATCTGCTTTATTCTTTGCTTCCTCCAGATGCTGACCCAGGAGTAACTTTGAAATCTGCTTATCTTCTGAGGGCGGACAAATCTGTTTACTCTGCCCTTAATCTCAGTGAAGCAATTGTTATGAAATCTGGCTGTGAATTTAAGGAGGGCTCTGTTCCTGCTTAATGTTGCTTAGCATAGAAGAATACCTATGGTAGAAGAGTTTTAGGGTATATGAATGTTGGGACCCTAAGATTTGGGTACATCAGTATGCCCCGGCAGCTATGTCTCTTTTCCTGTGTCCACTGGGATTTTGCCACTAGGTGGCAGCATTTAAAAGAATAAAGGGGCAAAGCCCGATGTGTTCAAGGTCTTTCCTGGGTTCTCACCTCACTGTGAGGTATTACAGGTCCAGATCTGTCAGTGGTAAAAGTTAGATATAATGATTTAATCGTAGTACGTTTTTGTTACAGTCGCTCTAGGAACTAAAGCAGCTCAGGGAAGCTAGTGAGCAGCTGTCGCTCCAACGAGGAAAATAGTGGGCATGGTCCCCCGTGGTATCTGAACCACTAGCTCAGGGACACCAGTGAGTGAGTTTAGGACCAGGTAATGTACCAAGATACAAAACCCCAGGCTTAAAATCCCTGTGAGCAGTACTTAAATCTCAGGAGGGAATTTCTGAGGCATTGTGACTTCTGCCATTGACTTTGCTGTATCGGAAGTGATGGAGAATATTTGACTAATTTATTCTTATTATTCTTTATTCTTAACCAGTTAATTTGCTGCAAGAATTACTACTCTGGTTGGATCTTTGCTGAATGGAACAACACAGGTACTGGTAGTTGCAGGGCGTTTCATGGGTACAAGTGGAGTCTTTGGTCACTAAACAAGCAGCTTGAAATGTGAACAAGCAGTTTAGCCTGGTCACGCAATACAACAAATACACAGCCACTCCAGGGTGAATAAACTAAGATGGCATCTCTCTATGCACAAACTTTGGGGCCTGTGTGAAGTCGATGACAAGTGATGATATCTAAAATGACTTAATGATCTTACCTATACCTTGGTAGCTTCTCTAGAAGGAAAGGTAGAATAAATGGGGGGGGCAAGTTGTTGTACCAGTGCCCTCTGTGACTGCTAATTTGCAGTATATCGGTGAAGAATTTCTGTACCTGAAATATCTGAAGGTGTTTCCTTAGGGTGGCACAGAGGATGCCGGGGCACCAGAAGAGTATGGCAGCATAATATGAAGAAGAATTGCATATATGCCTAGGGTTTGAAGTGATTAGAATGGGGGGGGGGGGTTAAGAACTTTACACTACTACAGTGATACAGTACCACCTTTCCTTGTCCTTTAAGAAGGTCACAGCAATAAAGAAGAACTAAAAGGAAGACCACGGAGAGACAGCCTTATAGGAGAACTAAAGCATAACAAAGAAGTAGGGTAGAAAGTCTAAGGCAGGGATCCCCAACCTTTTTTTACCCGTGAGCCACATTCAAATGTTAAAAGAGTTGGGGAGCAACACAAGCATGAAAATGTCCCTTGAGGTGCCAAATAAGGACTGCAAATGGCTATTTGGTATCCCCTATGTGGACTGGCAGCCTACAGGTGCTATACTTTTTTATGCAATTACAACTTGCTTCCTAGTCTGGAATTCAAAAATAAACACCTGCTTTGAGGCCATTGGGAGCAACATCCAAGGGATTGGAGAGCAACATGTTGCTCATGAGCTACTGGTTGGGGATCACTGGTCTAAGGGGTATATTTATCAAAGAGTGAAGAGTGAAGTTCCACCACTAGAGGGAAATTCCACAGCTCTCTATTCATTTCTATTGGATTTTTGAAGGCGTATTCATCAAAGTGTGAAATTTTACTTCACCCATTGATAAATAGGCCTTTCAAAATCCCATAGAAACTTCACTCTTTGATAAATTTACCCCTAAATATAACATTTTGGCCTTCTGTAGCAGACCAAGGCAACTACAGCCATTACACAGGGAAGATCTGTGCCCCTGAATATACCCCCAGTAGCTCCGCATTTCCTTTTCTACTGATTCACTGCACATGCTCTGTGCTTATGTCATTTTATCTGAGATATACAATATACAAAAATTATATGCAATATAATAGTTACATGCAAAGCCGATTAGTAATTAATTCAGTCTGGCAGCACATAAACCAGTACATTCTGCATTGTAATTGATTAATAATCAGATTCTATGTTAGACGAGCCTCATTTTCATCATGATGATTTGCAAGACCCCTAAGCTTAGCTTCTCAACAGCTGCCCAGAGCCCACTGAGCATGTGCGTGTCACAGACACTCCTAACTACATACTAGATGGTGAGCTGCTGGGCACAACTTTGAAGGCCTGGATCATTACTGTAATAGGGCCATTGAACCTTTAGTCTGGTGCATTCAGCTCAGTATATAAAGTATGGCATTTCTAGCCAAACCTGTTTTAAGGGTCTAGCTTTCCTTTAAAACAAAAAAATATTATTAATTTACAATATTGGCCATTACTGATACTGCAAGATGAACCTGTAGCACCTTCTAGGGATTACAAATAAACAGGTAAAAATGGACACCCTCACATAGTACCATGTCCAATTTACTTATTAAAAAAAATTATAAATTCGTTAGTAAACAATAAAAAAAAACACCAAAACAAATTAAACTTTAAAATCGCAAAGCCTTTATTAAGTAATAACTTGTTGAAAAGCCACTTCTGCTCAGCGCTCGATTTCTCCTCCTTGGCTATCTGCTATAAGGTAGGAAGGGAGGAGAAATCGAGCACCGTATGATAGATTGCCGTTGCCTTTTCTGAAGGGGAAGCAGAGTTTTGGTAGGTTATTTCTTAATAAAGACTTTGCGATTTTATTAATTTTTCTTGGTGTTCTTTGTCAATGTATACTAATGAATTGTTTTTTAAAAAATGTGATGTTATCTGGCCCCTTATGAACCATAATGATATAAAGAAAGACTTAAAGAAAGACATAAAAATTAGACTATAAAGTTTTATCATATGTTCTTCCTCCTGTGCTCCTGCCTTTCAGCTCAGTAAGGGGATGTATGGAACTGTGTGTTGAATAAGATAAGGACAACTTGTTTTCTCTCAACAAACACTACATGTGACTGTGCTGTGTGTCACTGACCAAGCGGCAAAGAGAATGAAAAGAAAATCCATTTTCACTTGATAATAGAGAAGATACAGACTATAGTTCTTAGTGAGCATTGGAGTGAGCCTGTTACAGTGATTTCTCTGTCTGGCAGTTTCAGTAGTTGAGGCTAAGGAAAAATATTGAATTTAAGCTTTTTCCCAAATATACATTAGGGTGCAGTTTTATCAAGGGTTGAATGGAGAAATCGAATTTTTAAATTCCCATTTCAAGCTGATTTTAGTGTACTTCGACTAGTGAATAGTCCAAATTCGATTTCTATTTGAAAATTACAATGTTGACATTTATCATGTAGGGCAGATTGATCACGGGTCGAATTTCGAGGTGATGGGAGTTTTTTTAAACTCCCATAAGCTCATAATTCAAAGAAAAAAAAAACTGACCAAAATGTATTTAAAAAAATAAAATTTTTTTAACTTCGAGTGAATGGGCTATATTCGACCGTTCAAATCGAACTCGATTTGAAATATTTTAAAACAAAAACAATTAGATTTTTCAAAGTCCACCAAATGAGGTCCCCACAGGCCCCGTACAGTCTCTTTAAAAATTTGACTTTGACTATTTGACTATTCTAAAACCTGGCAAATTATTGTTTTAGCATATGGGGGACCTCCTATGACCTATTTGGAGTCATTTGATGAACTCTGAGAAATCAATGGTTTTTTTTAAAAAATACTTCGAATTGTGCTCGATCCAATTTGATGAAAATTCCATTCGAACGATTAAATACAACCGACTCAAACGATCAAATACAGGCGATTTGAATGATCGAATACAGCTGAAACATTGGCTAAATAAACCTATTTTTTATTCACCAAAAACCTTTTTCTCGTATATATATATATATATCTTACCTTGAATCTACTAGAGAATCATATAAACATGAAATAAACCCAATAGGCTGGTTTTGCTTCCAATAAGGATTAATTATATCTTAGTTGGGATCAAGTACAAGTTACTGTTTTATTATTACACAGAGAAAGGAAATAATTTTTAAAAATGTGTTTATTTGATTATAATGGAATTTTTGGGAGCTGGCCTTTGCATAATTTGGAGCTTTCTGGACAATTGGGTCCCATACCTGTAGTATTAAATTCTGTTACTTCCATTTCTATAACATTTCAGTAATTTCGATAAAGTGACCAGCTAGAATATCTGTCTTTTTAAATAATTTTATCAAAATTCTAAAAATACCGATCATCGCTGGATCGGTAGAAACACCTCTAAATATGATTGAATGAAATGTATGAACTAGTCGATGATTGCAATGAACATGTACTGAAAAAGTATTTCTTTTTGTAAAAGTAAAGAATTACATTTGACCGATTTTCATATTTCTGGCCGTTTGTAGATAAGAAATGACAAAGTTCACGCAAGTTTAGCCAAAAAACTTTCACTAATTTTTAGTAGTCACCATTCCAGAAAAGAATTGCCAAAACCAATTTCTTCCTCTGGGAAAATATAAAAAACAACTGAAAGATATAGCCCTTTTCTCTCCTGGGGTGACCCCCCCACAAATTGCTGTTATTGAGATAGCAGCTGGAGGGCTCTAGGTTGGACTTCATTAAAGTGGACCTGTCACCCAGACACAAAAATCAGTATAATAAAAGTCCTTTTCAAATTAAATATGAAATCCAATTTCTATTTTTTATTAAAGCATTCATAGCTGTTTTAAGCTCATTTAAAAATCTCAGCTGTCAATCAAATAATGTCTGCCACTCCTCTATGCCTTAGGCAGACAATTACTTTCACTTTCCATTCAGCACTTCCTAGATGTCACTGCTCCCCACACATTCCCCCAGTTCTCTTAACCATTTAATTGTGTAGCCAGGACATGGGGATAGACATCAGGTCCCCCATTCTGGTGCACTAACAAGATTCTGAGATGATACAAGGCTTGTCTTAATAACAGTGTCCACAAAATGGTTCCTGCCTGCTTGTTATAATTATGAATTCTCAGACTGAAGAAAACAAGAATCAATATAATTTATATAGTGTAAATAAAGTTCATTTTGCTTGACTAATGTGAAAAAATAGGATTTTGAATATTTCTTTTCGGTGACAGGTCCACTTTAATGGTCCTGGGGGTCCATTGCAAATGCCTTTTCTGCCTTATCCTAAAACCAGCCTTGATTGGAAACCAGTAAAGCTTTAGGTTGGCGCAGCATGCAGTGCTCCACTGGAGTCAAAAAATCAGCACTTGCTTCACAGTCCATGTAAACACCCCAAAAACAACTCTCATTGACCTCACCTCAGCCTTTATAATGGGAATTCTGAGAGCGCTCATGTGGAAGGGGTATTAAACTAACTGCTAGCACAGTGATATTTTCAGATAATTTGCAACTGCTCATGTTTTAATTTTTGTATTTCAAAAAAAAAAAAATTTGTAGCTTTTTGCTCAGTAGTAGTGATGGACGGATTTATTCGCCTGGAGCAAATTCGCGGTGAATTCCTGTGATTTGCCACCGGCTAATCAATCCTCAAACCCCTGGAAAAGTTTGCCTTGCAAAAATTCGGAGGTGTCTCGTTTTGGATTCGGGAGTCCGTTTTTTTCAATGCCGACGAATGTGCGCCGGCGTCCAAAAATGGATGCCCGAGTCCAAAACGAGACACCCCCGAATTTTCTCAAGGTAAAAATTCATGAATTTCTCAGGAAATTCATGAAAAATTTGGTGAAGCAAAATGTCCCAGATTTGCCCATCACTACTCAAATTCGCACAATTCGCCGCTGGCGAATAAATTCGCGAAACGCCAGTGAAGATTTGCCTGCCGGAAATTCGCTAAAAAAAACGAGTTGCGAGTTGTTTTTGACGTGACGGAAACAACGCGTGTTGAAAACGACGCGCGTTGAAAACTACGCAACGAAAACGACGCGCGTCAAAAACGTGCCGCGACTCGTTTCGCAAATTTTTTCGCCAATTTGCGAATTTCGCTGGAAATTTGGGAATTTTTAGGCGAAGCGAAACTGGGTAGATTCGCCCATCACTACTCAATAGCTTTCCATTGTGAAATTTCAACAGCAGCCTGATTAGAACCAAGGTTACCCTAATATCCAGGCAGTGGCTTGAATGAAAAGATAATAAATGAAAAGGATAATAAATAGTAGAGGGTCTATAACAGTTACAACATACATTACAGTATCACAGAGCAAGAATCTGGAAAGGACGACTAATTAAAAAAAATAGGTAAATGCAAAATGTAAAAAGTTGCCTCATGATTGAATAGCTGTCTGAAAGATTTTATTTTCTTGGAGTAGATCATCGTGTGAGGACACAGTGTAACCAGAACCTGCCTTGTTCCATATTTCATGGGCTTTTCCCGCTGCTTTCCATTTGACTTGAGATACAAATAATAGTTTTCGGCTTGAGCTGCAGTATGTACAAGGATCTGCTGTACTTTCAGCCCAGGGGAGATTTTAGAAAACAACAGCTTGTTCCTCGGCCGACTGAAGGACATTAAAGTGAAAGGTACAAGAACCAGGAGCAAGGCTGTGATATAGAAAAATACAACATTTCAGGTTGCGTTGCACTCCAATAAAGATAACATGCTCTTATTGACATCATATTTAAACCTACACACTTACCTACTTTTAGATGCAATCTTTCCAAAAATGAACCTTCCTTCTTTTTAAAGTTCTGCCTTGTAGAAATGTAGCCTAGGCTGGTCTCATAAAACTCTGTGGTTCTAGGATTCATTAAAGGGCAAGGAAAGGCAAAGTAATAAAATCCCATTTTTAGTTTCTTTAATGAAAAAGAAATCTGTCTCCAATATACTTTAATTAAAAAATGTGTACTGTTTTTATAAGAAACCTGACTGTATGCAGTGAAATTCTCCCTTCATTTATTGCTGTGGATAGGAATTTTCATACAGTCCCTAACTTCTGGCAGGTTAACAATCATACTTATGAACAGCAGGGGGAGCCCCTGCCTTACTTACCAGCCATGCAGAACTCAAGCAGCTTTGTTTTTTGATAATTTATGACGACCCCTAAGAAGCCCAGACCACACTGAGCATGTGCGAGTCTTGGTCTTGCAAAGATGTATAACAAAGTTACAAGATGACAGCCCCCTGTGGCCAACTTTGAAAGCATAAATCATTTGTTTGATTAGGCTTGTGGTGCAGTAAGTTCATGTTTATGTTTAGTATACAAAATACACCATTTCTACCCTATTCTGTTTTACCCTTTAATGAAGTCCAACGCAGAGCCCTGCGTAGTATGATGTAGAGGGGGGGAATTCTGAGACAATTTGCAATTGGTTTTCATTTTTTATTATTTGTGTTTTTTTACTTATTTAGCTTTTTATTCAGCAGCTCTCCAGTTTGCAATTTCAGCTATCTGGTTGCCTGGGTCCAAATTCCCCTAGCAACCATGCATTGCTTGGAATGAGAGACTGGAGTATGAATAGGAGAGGCCTGAATAGAAAGATGAACAATAAAAGGGTAAAATAAACAACTATAAAAACAAAAAATAAACAATGAAGATCGATTTCAATTCAAGTTGCTTAGAACTGGCCTCTCTTTTTCTCACTGTAGTACAAAAATTTTTTGACCAAAGCCGAATCCCTCAATTTACCAAATTTTTTTCTAGAAAAAGTCAGCGCGGGAAAAAAAAAATCAGCTAACTTGCAATAAAATAGGTCACTTTTTCGAAATTGCCGCTTTGAAAACTAGATTTTGTCAAATTTTAGCCACAACACTGTTCATCAAATGAAAACCAGTGCAAACAGCCGAAAACTTGCAAATCCTGAAGGTTAAAAACATGTTCCAGTTCTTAAAAGGGCCATCCACCATTGACTTCTACATGACCTTGACAGGTGTGATGAAACCAAACTTTTGATCTGGAGGGAAAGGTGTCAACTAGGGATGCACCGAATCCACTATTTTGGATTCGGCCGAACCCCCGACTCCTTCCCGAAAGATTTGGTCGAATACCGAACCGAATCCGAACCCTAATTTGCATATGCAAATTATGGGTGGGAAGGGGAAAACATTTTTTACTTCCTTGTTTTGTGCCAAAAAGTCACGTGATTTAGCTCCCTGGCCCTAATTTGCATATGCAAATTAGGATTCGGATTCGGTTCGGCCTGGCAGAAGGATTCGGCCGAATCTGAATCCTGCTGATAAAGGCCGAATCCTGGCCAAATCCCGAACCGAATCCTGGATTCGGTGCATCCCTAGTGTCAACTATGATGTTGTTTCTTGGTTGTTCCTGACTAGTGATGGGCGAATCTGGGACATTTTGCTTTGCCAAATTTTTCGCGAATTTCCTGAGAAATTAGCGAAATAGTGAAAAATTTGTGAAATGCCACCTGTGTCCCATTTTGGACGTGGAAAAAACTGGACCCTGGAGTCCAAAAGAAGATGCCGGTAAATTTTTGCAGGCATTTCACGAATTTATTCTCCAAGTCGAATCACAGGAATTCGCCACTAATTTGCGCCAGGCGAAGAAATTCACCCAGCTCTACTCCTGACTACTCTGGCAAATGGTGTGTGTATGATAAACTTTGCTCCTTTCCCTTTGTGTTTTTTGATGTTTTATAGCCAGGCCTGCATTCTTTGGGAAGTGACCCCTACTGTGAGGGCAACTCAATACACATAGATGACCCCCAAGAGCTGTGTACTGTCTACATTCAGACTAAACTGGGCATGATCACCAAATGGCACCCCGTTGGCCCAGCAGTGTTAGTTGTGATTGGCACCATTACAACTCATGGCCAGATTGGCATATCATGTGATTGGCCCCTCTGGAAGTTGCCTTTGTGGTGGGCAGAGGGAATAAAAACTCTGTTCTGCATTAAGACAGGGGCGGTTCCCTTTCTGGTTTACAAAGGTGGCTGTTAAGAATTGCAATTTGTTAGTCTTTAAACATACATGAAGGATAACAGGGACTGCCCGGCTGTAAACCATCACAGCTGTAATCACATGCCCCAATGACCACCAATAGCAGTGCTTCACCCTGGCATCATCCTCAAGCAGAACCAACGAATGCCAGCTGGCTACCAACTAAACCTGTTATTTGAAATTGCCATGCTACAATAAAGAGCTGCATTCCCTCAAGGAGTTGTGTGAGTCCTGCCCTATGTCCACGTCTTCTCCCGGCAAGTTGTCACGACATGCAGTATTTCCGGATTTAGATTTTTAGCTGCTTTGGTGTATAATACATCTCTAAAAATTCCAGTTTTTTTCCCCCCTCTAAAAATTCCAGTTTTCCCCTTCAAAAACTCGACCAGAAAAAAATGGAAGCTTCGGAAATAGGCCCATAAAGGTTAACTTAAAGGGGAGCTTCACCTTTTGGACAAAACAGCTAATCTAACAGCCCATGTCATTAAAAATCATTTTGTTAAAATGTTTTTCTCTTTTTTAGGTAATAAAGATAAATGTCTTTATTACCTAAAATGTTTGCTTTCAGAAATAGATACCACAGAAGCTACTGATCATCTCTGCAAAATCTTTCTCAGTTCTCTTCTCAGTTATGGGATCACCAACACACTCTGTATAAGAGATACAGGCTAATGAATACGGTGGTTACGACTGAATCTGCACTGCGCATGCTCTCTCTCTCCCTTCTGCTTCATTTGCATATCTTCAATTCCATTGGCTGGCAAGATTCAGCCAATCGGATCAAAGATAAGAAGTGATGTGTGAACACAACAGATAAAAAGAATACTTGGAAGGCTCAGGACACGGCCACATTTTGTGTATTATTTATAAAATCTATCTAAGGCTTCGGGCAACAATATTTTTTTCATGAACTTTTTACATTAAAGGTTATTACATGTGATAGAACTCCATACATAAAACATTAATTCCATGTTTTGTTTTGTAAATGTTAGCTCAGGGGGGTTTCTTTCTGGGTAGATGTGTTTCAGCCGGTGCTATATTGCTCAAAAAAATATATGAATTTTTGAAGCACATAAGGAATGTTAGATTTACCGTAGGCTTTAACCAATATCTGGTTTTAATATTCTTCTTTGTGACAATTCATAAACAAAATCCCCATGTTCACAGAGTATTCTGGCTTAACAATGTGTATACAAAGATTTCATGTTGGACCTTTATTCTGCACACGCAACATGGGTCAGTTGTAATCAGTGCTACGAAATAAGTTGGCGCTATAGAAATACATGTTATTAATAATAATAATAATAATAATAAACTTTACTGGTTCTTACTCTTATTCTTATTAAACCTCAAATTGTTCTAGTCGAGTTTTTGAAGGCGAAAACTGAACTTTTAGATGAAAAAAAAATCGATTCCAAAAATACTCTACCTCAAACCTGTGGAGATCATGTAGATGTCAATGGCAGGTGTCCCAGAAGATGTTTCTGCTGCTTTTCGGCTGATAATCTGATAAATTTGATTCGAAAAAGTCATATGATTGGACTTGATGCTCGGTTTTGTTGCAATGTTTGTTTACTTCGACTTTTTCAAGAATAATTATTGATTAATGAGTTTAACTCATGGCTGGGAGTTAGGTTGACTTTGTTGTATTAAAAAATTAGATATACTAGAGTTTTAGTTAAAAAACCCTGAGAGATTCAAGATGCAATCCAATACCCTTCCTTCATTCTATAGGCTCTGGAAATTTGATAGTGTGAATAAAAAGTGAAAGTCTAGTGAATATCAAAGTTATCACAAATATTTGTAGTGAATAAATTATTAGAGGCCCATTTAGCAACATTCTCATTTTAGTGGTTTTTGAAACCACAAATAAACTCACTTTCTTTGAAACCACAAATACCACGTTCTTTATTAAAATCATAAATAAAATAAAAATGCTGTACAATGTGCTAACTTCTAAAACTTGTAATGTTTTGGACCATTACTAACTAAAAAATAATTAGAAAGCCTTTAAAAGTCCAAATGACTAAAAAAGTCTAATAGGCTCAGCGCATCTCCCATTGACTTCTGTGGGTCTTTTACTTTTTTGTGGTTTTTACACTTCATAAATCTAATCTTTTTTAGAGAAATAGAAAGATATGAAATTTGTGAAAAAAAAATAGAAATTCAAATGTTAGTAAAAAAAAAAATAGGAAAACACCAATTTTTTTGAGATTAGTGGAAAAGAATAAATTTGATTGTTAGTAAATGGGCCCCTACAGTATGTGTCTCCTATTTACCTGATTACTAACAATTGAACTTCTATTATTTTCTAAAACTCTAAAAATTTTAGATATCTTAAGGGGCATGTTTGAATGGTAAATTTTTAAACTCAAATTCAAATTTAAAACCACCAACTTTAATTTGAATGTGAGATTTATCACACCTTGACCCTGGAAACAGTTCTAATTTGACCATTCTCCACCTAAAAGCTGCATGTTCATATAGAAGTCCCTTGACCTAAGATATTGATAGTAGTGAGCCAAATTTTTGCCAAGTTCACTTAGAAAATGATGCCCAATAGACTTCAATGGGAGAAAATAAGTTGTGCAAAAAAAATTTAATGCTTGTCAAATAAAATTCAAATCAAGAGGAAAACTTGATTTGAATTCAATTAGAATTCGATCTGAGTTTTCAGGTTGGGATTATTTTATAGAATTTTAAGGGGCAGATTTATCAAGGGTTGAAGTGAATATTCAAATAAAAAAAATTGAATTTTGAAGTAATTTTGGGTACTTCGACTATCGAATAGGCCAAAATTCAATTCAAATTAAAAAAATTCGACCATTTGAAAACTGAAGCAGAGTCCTGCATGGGTGCATTTTTGCAACCCATACTTGACCCATACACTCAACCTGCAATCTGCAAACCGGACCTGCAACCCACATTCTTACCCGCCTGGACCCGCTACCCTAACCTGACCCGCAAGTACCTTATCCCGAACCCATGACCCATTGACCATCAACATTCAGGAAGTGCTGTCATTGTAATGGAAGTGACATCATTGGAAGTAGGTGTGATCATAGAAAAATTTGTATAAATGGATATTGAGAAGACCTGTGGCCTGACCTGCGACCCGCAAACCCACAGAACTGCCGACCAACATCTATACCCACATCCGGAACTTCTACCCGCAACCTGCAGGGTACCGTAGGTTTTTGCAGGTAACCCGCGGGTAACCGACCCACTGCAGGACTCTAAATCGAAGTACTGTCTCTTAAAAAAAATTCAACTTGAAACCTTCACCACCTTAAAGGACAAGGAAAGTGTAGAATAGAATAGGGCTAGGAATGCTGTATTTTGTATACTAAACATAAACATGAACTTACTGCACCACAAGCCTAATCAAACAAATGATTTATGCTTTCAAAGTTGGCCACAGGGGGCTGTCATCTTGTAACTTTGTTATACATCTTTGCAAGACTAGACTACATACACATGCTCAGTGTGATCTGGGCTTCTTAGGGATCGTCATAAATGATAAAAAAACAAAGCTGCTTGAGTTCTGCATGGCTGGTAAGTAAGGCAGGGGCTCCCCCTGCTGTTCATAAGTATGATTGTTTCCCTGCCAGAAGTTAGGGACCGTCTGACAATTCCTATCCACAGCACTAAATGAAGGGAGAATTTCACTGCATACAGTCAGGTTTCTTATAAAAACGGTACATATTTTTTAATTAAAGTATATTGGAGATAGATTTCTTTTTCATTAAAGAAAGTAAAAATGGGATTTTATTTCTTTGCCTTTCCTTGTCCTTTAAACCTGCCATATTGCTGTTTTAGCCTATGAGGGAACTCCTATAAACCATATGGAGTCTTTGGCTTAATTTTGAGAAGTCGAAGTTTTTTTTTGGTGAAATTGTTCGAATCGAACAATTTAATTGTATGATTTGAATAATTCAAATTCGATCGAAACTGGACCTATTCAATTGAAAACAGTCCATATTCGATTGAAAAAAAAACTTTGACTTAAATTCAATGGTCGAATTTCAAAGTATTTTCACTTTGAAATTCGACCCTGGATAAATCTGCCCCTAGACGTTTCCAATTTTTTCATAAATAACATACCATTCGAATTGTGATTAAAATAGAATTTATTAGAGATAAAAAATTCACATTACTCTAAAATGTTCCCTATGATAAATAACCCCCTAAGTGTAAAACCCACAAAAACCTCTAATACAAAACATTGTCAGGTCAAAGTTGTCAAGGTCCTCTACAAGTCAGCGCTAGCTTGGACTGTTAGAGGTTTCCTGTTTTTTTTTTTTTTTTGCTAGGAATTGTCTGGAAAAAGTAAAATTTTTTTGGTTTTTAAGGTATTCATATATTTGTTTACTTTTTTTTAAAACATATTAACTTATTTATATTTGGATCTTTTAATGACATTCATGGTTTTAGAGAAAGTGAGTTTATTCGTTGTTTCAAAAACCTCAAAAACCACTAAAATCCGACCTTGAAGAAATAGGCTTCCACCCCTGAGGAGTAGTAGGACACCTTGGCTTCCAGTAATGACCCCCTTTTTCTGTGCTTTCACATGACTTTTAAACATCTTTTCTATGTGAGAATTATGTCATTTTCTCTAATCAGATATGAAAAAATTCACATTCACTTTAAAATATAAATAGCCACTGCGTATGCCAAGTTCTTGGCTCACCACTTTAATATTAATAAAATTGGGAGAACAGACAATATTTATTGCTGTCAACACTTAAATCAATCCAAGCCCCCAAAGAGCAGATCTAACAGTTTGCGGCTGATAAGTGTCATTGCAGCGATTACACTTTGTTTCTTCACCCTTGAGATAAGGAAAGCACAGTTTACATTTTTAACTCATGCTGCAAATTATCCCAGTCAAGCTGCAGAGGAGATATATGGAATAATGCTTACATTTAGGGTTGCCACCTTTTGTGCCGGTGGAGACCAGCAGGAGGCGGGTCCATGACACAGAGGGGGCGGATTTGTGATGTACCCGGTGCGGGTTGTTCCATGGGGGGGGGGGGGGGGGGGGGGGGGGGGTGTGATCGATGTGTCAGTCATAGGGAATCCTGTCTTGTTTTCCTAATATGGCAAACCGGGCAGGAAATTTTGACCTGGGCAGCCCTTCATATTACCGGGCAGTCCGGGTTAAAACCAGGCAGGGGAAACCCTACTTACATTCTGACACAAGTTTATTGTACTAACTGACTCAATATGACTTATTGTTCCATTAAATGTCATTTAGTCCCTAAAATTTAGAGTTCTGCAGTGGGCGAGATACGCGTGGGTGACCCGTAATGAAGCAGGTGCAAGTTAGTGGGTCTGAATTATGGGTCTTACTATTTAAAAAAAAGCTAAGTTCTGTCACCACTTCTGATGATGTCACTTCCAGTTTGCATCAACAGCACTTCCTGTTGAATTGTGGTCAGTGGGTTGTGGATCAGGTTGCAGTGCCCCATAAGTTAGCAGGGGCATCAAAAAGCCAGTCCTGGTTATTTAAGGTTTTTTTTTTTTTTTTT
>CM044431.1:11633983-11647917 GCA_024363595.1 Xenopus borealis
CGCAAGTTCGCGAACGCGTCCGCGAACTTTTTTGCGGCGGTTCGCGCCATCCCTAGTCTTCATTATTCCTTCAAACACCATCCAACTAGTGGCCCCTGAGACAATGCAGTGATCCCCAACCAGTGACTCACAAGCAACATGTTGCTCTCCAACCCCTTGGATGTTACTCCCAGGGCAATACAGACTGGCCACTGATCATTAGCGATGGGCGAATTTATTCGCCTAGCTCTAATTAGCGGCAAATTCAAATAAATTTGCGAATTGCCTGTGAAAATTCTCCAGAGAAAATTCGCCGGCATCAATTTCCGGTTTTCACAAATTTTTCATGAAATCGTTTGAAATTCACACAGTTTTCGTGAAAACGTTCGATATTCATGAATTTACAATGAAAACGCTCGAAATTCACGAATTTACAGTGAAAACATTCAAAATTCACGAATTTATATTGAAAACGTTCAAAATTCACAAATTTATAGTGAAAACATTTGAATTTCACGAATTTAGGGAAATAGTTCAAAATTCACAAATTTATAGTGAAATTGCTTGAAATTCACGAATTTATAGTGAAGCACTTCGAATTCGTGAAAATGGTAAAATTTCACAATTTTTTTGCAAACTTTCCGATTTCGCTATTTTCACGTATTTTTCGCCATTTCATGAATTTCTCTGGAAATTCGCTAAAAAATTGGCTAAGCGGAACGCCACAGATTCGCCCATCACTACTGATCATTACAATAGAGCTTCGTGGAGGATGACTGTAAAATGATGTGGAAACTTTTTTAGTCATATTGTTGGTAGAGGGTATTTAGAAAAAACATATTGGGGCTCATTTATCAACACTGGGCAAATTTGCTCATGGGCAGTTACCTATAGCAACCAATCAGTAATTAGCTTTTTGAAGCCAGCTCCAAGTAGAACAATGAATGCGGCAATCTGATTGGTTGCTATGGGTAACTGCCCATGGGCAAATTCGCCCAGTGTTGATAAATGACCCCCATTGTCCTCTCTATCTAATATAAGTAAATCTAGAGCAGTGATCCCCAACCAGTGACTCACAAGCAACATGTTGCTCTCCAACCCCTTGGATGTTACTCCCAGTGGCCACAAAGCAGGTGCTTATTTTTGAATTCCAGGCTTGTTTTAGTTGCATAAAACAGAACCTCCTGAAGTCTAACAGTCCAAATAGGGGCTACCAAATAGCACATCCACCCAGGGGCTTTTTTCCTAAATGATAATGTTTGTGTTACTCCCCAAATCTCTTGCCATTGGAATTTGGCTCAAAGGTAAAAATGTGTGGGGGACCCCCAATCTATAGTAACTGTACTTGTTTATTAATCATTGAAGACTTTTCACTACTCATCCGAGCAGCTTGTTCAGTTCCACTGACTCATATGGGAAGTCCTCGACATATAAACTCTTCCATTACTCCTCTAATCACAATGGTGCAGTGTAACTATCCCGTGACAAATGAAACTCACAGTGATTGCGATTGCTTGTGAGGTTCACTTGTAACTTCTCTGGACAGTGACGATGCACAATGGTGATTGGATCATTAGAAGAGTTTACTGAGGATTTTCCGTACCAGTCCGTTAAACTGAAGAAGCTGCTCGGATGAGTGGTGAAACGTCTGCAATGATTATCTTTATCTTTAGTTGGATTATCATCCAACTGACTGACTCTCAATTCAGAGTTAGAATTCTCTCTGTGGTTTTCTTTTGGGCCAGTTCTTGAAAAGCACAATTGAGTCAATTTATTTTTGGAACTCTTCCCCTCAAATGAACCACAAAGTTCCTGAATTCCGTGACCGCGAATTCCCGCAGAGGAAGTTAAAGGCAGAAACAAACGGGATTAATGTGCCCAAATCTGTCAGCTACTGACCATAAATCTCTTTCCAGTGTGGGGGGGGGGGTGAGTTTGGTTCAGCAGAAATCTGCGAATAAACAAGCTGTCAACACAACTGCCTGGATTTGGAATGTGAAAGAACTGTAATATTTGCTTGTTTTTACATAATATTACTTTACTTTGAGGATTCAGACAGCAGGGTACAGTCAGCTGACACTCACAAGCTCAAGTACGTATCGTTTAAAGTGCCACACATTCCATTGCAATGGAAATATCTCAGTGGCCCTGTCACTAGACAGCCTGTCCCAGACTTTTTAAAAATACTGGGAATCCTGGAAAGGAAAGTTACATTTTAGTACTAAATGTTCCATTTTTAAGGGATGCCCTATAAGCTGGATATTAGCCACTGGCTTATAAAGCACAAGAGAGTAGGGGCACTTGCGAATAGGTGGTGGGGCTGAAGGAACTGAGTGGTGGCAGGAGGGGGCGCAAGTGAGCAAGTCAGTAGCAGCGGGAAAATGAATATTCAGCAAGTGGTTTCTGTGGTGGTGCAACTCCGTGACATGTTGCCTTGGAAATCCTTGAGATCATGAAATAAGGGGGACCAGCGAATACCAAAAGTAAATGCTGGACCCCCTCGTGTTCATGATGTTAAGCCAGTGGGAGACCATCAATGAGGCTGCTGGACCAAGCAGTGAACAATACATGGGATTACAGTCTGAATTTGAGGTTTGACACAATGCAGGGGCCAGTTAATCTCAGTCAACTCAGTAGGCAGACTTTTATGTAGGGGCCACATAATGGGGGGGGGGGGTCGGGGGCTAAATGCAGCCTCCAGTTGGACAGCCGTGGCATAGAGTAAAAAGGAAGTCTTGAAAACTTGAAAAATAATTACTTTGCTGCGGTTGGGGAAGAAAAAAACGGCAAATGCCAACTGTAGAATTTGGTCACAAGCTCATGCCTGGCCAATGTTAATCATCGATAATCCCGAGGCCTGCCACTTATACTTTTTTTTTTAACTCTTTATTTAAGTTTGACTTTCCATTTTCAAGTATTGGCAACCATATAGTCATATTATGCGTATCAGAGGGTCATATTCCTTGCTAGACATTTTACTCACTATGTAGACAAGCCTTGGACCCTTTTCTTCCCAATTGGGAAGTGTTGAGTTATGTGGATTACGTGGTACATAAGTAAAAAGATTGAGGAACTTAATGAAAGATAAATGTAAGGCACAAGATAACCAAAGAGGGAAGATCGTTCTAGGTAAGGAGGGAAAGAGAAAAAGGAAAGAAGGAGGGGGAAAAAGGAGAGGAAAGTGGAGGAAGAGCATTGAGAAAGAACAATTTTAAACCATCTGAACCTGGGGGGTGTTGGGGAGGTATCATTTAGTTCCATGTATCTATGCTGTCAAAAGGTGCAGAACGTCCCATGGGGACTAGTGATGGGCGAATCTCCCGCGATTCGCTTTGCCGAAAAATTCGCGAATTTCTAGAGAAATTTGCGAATCGGCGAAAAATTCGCGAAACGAGTCGCGGTACGCTTTTGACGCGCGTCGCGCCTAACAGGAAGGTCTGTGGGATTAGCTGTAGGTTAAAGGGCAAGGAAAGGCAAAGAAATAAAATCCCATTTTTACTTTCTTTAATGAAAAAGAAATATATCTCCAAAATATTTAAATTTTAAAAATGTGTACCGTGAAACCTGACTGTATGCAGTGAAATTCTCCCTTCGTTTAGTGCTGTGGATAGGAATTGTCAGACGGTCCCTAACTTCTGGCAGGGAAACAATCATACTTATGAACAGCAGGGGGAGCCCCTGCCTTACTTACCAGCAATGCAGAACTCCAGCAGCTTTGTTTTTTGATAATTTATGACGATCCCTAAGAAGCCCAGACCACACTGAGCATGTGTATGTAGTCTAGTCTTGCAAAGATGTATAACAAAGTTACAAGATGACAGCCCCCTGTGGCCAACTTTGAAAGCATAAATCATTTGTAGTGATGGGCGAAACGGGCGCGTTTCGCTTCGCCGAAAAATTCGCGAATTTCCAGAGAAATTAGCGAATTTTTCGCCGATTCGCGAAACGAGTCGCGCGTCGTTTTTGACGCGCGTCGCGTCGTTTTTGACGCGCGTTGCGTCGATTCCGACGCGTCGCGTCGATTCCGATGCGTCGCGTCGTTTTTGGCGCGTCGCGTGAAAAACGACGCGCGACTCGTTTTTGACGCGCCAAATTTTTGCTGGCGAATTTTTTTGGCTGTTTCGCGAATTTATTCGCCAGCGGCGAATCGCGGGAATTCGCCGCGAATTCGCCCCTGGCGAATAAATTCGCCCATCACTATTCATTTGTTTGATTAGGCTTGTGGTGCAGTAAGTTCATGTTTATGTTTAGTATACAAAATACACCATTTCTAGCCTTATTCTATTTTACACTTTCCTTTAAGTCCCAACAAGGGTTCCAGGAGAGATAGTACTTCTTTCCAATTATTTCCTAAGAGAGGGGATGTCCAAAAAATGTGGTGCAGCACCTGATTCTCCCCATTATCTCCAGCATTGGGGCACCGGGTATATTGAATGGAGCTTGGGTGGGTGTCATATACCATTGCATAATGATTTTATAGTTTATTTCCTTGCGGGTTTACATACATTGAGGTCTTTTTATGATTTCCCCATGTAGATGACCATTTGGTGAACTGTATGTCTTCCCCGAGATTAAGATCCCATGCTTGACTATAACCATGTTTGATCTATCTCTACTGGAACCCTTGTTGGGACTTAAAGGACAAGGAAAGTGTAAAATAGAATAAGGCTAGAATGAAGATTCACGGTAATTGCCGAGTATTCCATCAATCTGGCACTTGTTCTTAAGCCTCAAGCTTGGATCTTCACAAACTTCTGTAAGCACTGGGAATATACAAATTACAGGCTGTCAGCGGGTTCCCTTAAAACCCAACTGTCCTGTCTTTTCTAATTACAGTATTCTCTAATTACTGTCCTGAAGAAGGATTCAGCATCCAGATGAATAACGTAATCATTAAACAAGATAAGAGATCTTTTCTAATTCTTGATACTGTGTTAATGGAGAGACCTTACATAAACCATCTGCATCTCTATAAGACTTCTACTGCTACGTGAATAGATTTCACTATTTTTCACTCTGATTTGAAAACAGAACAAGCTCCCATGCAAATCCTGTATAGCAGCCTGCAGTGACTTCTAATATCCTTATTATTTACAGTAGGGGGTACATTATAATACATGAGTGATACTCAGAGTTCCCCCCTGTATAACTCAGCCTGCAGCCTTGTGCCTTTATATGGTCACACCCCTCAGTGACTTCTAATATCCTTATCATTTACAGTAGGGGGTACATTATCCCTTATAATACATGAGTGATACTCAGAGTTCCCTGTATAACTCAGCCTGCAGCCTTGTGCCTTTATATGGTCACACCCCTCAGTGACTTCTAATATCCTTATCATTTACAGTAGGGGGTACATTATCCCTTATAATACATGAGTGATACTCAGAGTTCCCTGTATAACTCAGCCTGCAACCTTGTGCCTTTATATGGTCACACCCCTCAGTGACTTCTAATATCCTTATCATTTACAGTAGGGGGTACATTATCCCTTATAATACATAATATTATTTCATGATTATTATTTTCATGTTTAAAAAGATATTATAATGGTAGCATTCTTATAAAAATTAACTCCAACTGCGTCTCATCTCATACCTCAAAACATTTGAAAATTGGAAAGACGGACTAAAAGTTCTGGTGTGCCTGGAAATATTTTGACCATTTTGTGGTCGCACCACCTAAATACCGTGTCCAGTTTGAACACATTTCTGGGGGTTTTAGGGTCATGTTTAAATTTTTTATTACAGTTTTGCTAATGAAGGTGAAATTGCCCTTTAAGCTTAAAGTCTCAGTTCCCTCAAGAGACCTGTTTATCTTATTAATTACAATTGTATCTTAGTGCAGGTGCTGAGTATTCTGGTTTCTCCGCCAAGAGCCACTTGTTTAATTAAGTTTCAGAAACGGTGTCTCCTTTTCTGGTGTCAGTGCAGGAGACCAAAGGGAAACTTGGGACATTTCAATAAGAATCCGGAACTGAGGGCAATGCTGTCAAAATCGGGACTGTGCCACAAAAAAGGGGCAGTTGCGAGGGATGTTATAGGATACGTTATGGAGAAATTGAAATAACAGGGATCTCAGCAGTTGTCAGATGATTAACTGAATGAGACTATGAATTCATTGAAAAATATTTTTTTTTTACCTAAAAATTTAATTTTAAAGGATCAGTAACATCAAATTTTTTTTACAAAAAGTGTAAGTGTAGAACGAAAAAAAAAACAGAGACATATTAAACCTTTAAATCGCTAAGATTTTATTAAGAAATAACTTACTGAAACTCCACTTCCGCCCCTCTTCAGAAAAGGCAACGATCCATCATGCGGCGCTTGCTTTCTCCTGCCTGGCTATCCCTTATATGGAAAACAGGGAGGAGAAATCGAGTGCCGCACGATGGATCACCTTCCCTGCAGAGGAGCGCATGCAGAGTTTCGGCAAGTTATTTCTTAATTAAGATTTAAAAGTTTAATCTGTCTCTGTGGTTTTTTTCGTGAAATTTTTCAATAAAAAAAAAATTGATGTTACTGGTCCTTTATAGTGATGGGCGAATCTATCCCGTTTCGCTTCGCCAAAAAATTAGCAAATTTCCAGTGAAATTTGCGTATTGGCGAAAAATTCACAAAACAGCGTGCATATCGGTTTTGCCGCGTGTTGCATCGTTTTTCCCGCGCTCCGCATCGTTTTCGGAGTGTTCGTTTTTGGCGCGCATCTGTTTTTTTTCCCCACACCAGTGAATTTCGCCAGGTGAATTTTTGCCGAATTTATTCACCGTCGGCGAATCGCGGGAATTCACCACGTATTCGCTCCTGTTGAATAAATTTGCCCATCACTAGTCCTTTAAAGAAACACTTTCTGGTTTTATGTTGTCTAATTGCTATTGAACGCAGGCAAATGAACACCGCTTAAGGAGAGAGGTAAAAACCCATTAGAATTGATTATGGCGTCTTCGTTATAGTTCTAATCGCAATGCCCATCTGCATTATTGGCCACATTAACAGAATTAGCCAATTTCACCCTAAATGTTAATTTTTCTTAACCGCTGAGAAAACCTAAACCGTGAAAAATGAATAAAACATTGGGACGTTGCGCCATAATCAGCGTGTGTCGTCTTATTATTCCTAATTATGTTAACGAAGTTAAATGGGAAACGTCTCAGGAGAGTCACCGGCCTCCTGGTTTAATGATGTTGCTATAGGAATAGAGTTAAGGGAAATCCTTCCAATAAGTGGACAGGGAATTATAACAGATTCACTGGCGGACCCATCTGATTTAAAGGGGTTGCTCACCTTTAAATGAACTTTTAGTATGATGTAGAGAGGGATATTTGCGATTGGTTTTCATTTTTTATTATTTGTGGTTTTTGACTTATTTAGTCCAAATCCCCCTAGCAACCATGTACTGATATAAACAAGAGACTGGAATATGAATAGG
This sequence comes from Xenopus borealis, assembly GCA_024363595.1. Classification (NCBI taxonomy): domain Eukaryota; kingdom Metazoa; phylum Chordata; class Amphibia; order Anura; family Pipidae; genus Xenopus; species Xenopus borealis. The sequence goes on from CM044431.1 coordinate 11,641,391, forward strand.
AGAGGCCTGAATACAGCGTTGGACTGGGGGGCCCGGGGCCCACCAGACCTGCAGCTTAAAGGCCCCCCCATACCATCCCCTGGGCCCCCTAGCCGCAAATTTCACTGCACTCCTTCCCTTGCCCGAAATGCATGCGCACGTGCACCTTTTCTGTGCGTCAGCGGGACTGGAGGAGGAGGAGGAGGTGCAGAGAGGAGTTAAGGGAGTGGATCTGGGCCAGTGCAGCTGGGCCCCATACCATCCCCCGGGCCAGTAATGGAACTAGGTGGGGGAGGGCCCTGGTGCAGGCCATGCAGCTGCACCCCCCCCCACCCTTGTCCATAACTAATTTCTGCACCGTTGCAGCTGATTCCAGCCGTTTGCAGCGTGCAAGAGCAGACCCGGACTGGAAAACTGTGGGCTCGGCAAATGCCCGATGGGCCGCTTGCTTTTAAATGTAAATGGGCTGCTCACCTAAAAATGTAAATTAGGTCTGTCTTTAATATGTAAATGAGCCAATCACGTTAGAAATGTAAATGAGCTGTCTGTAATAGCCAATCACAGCTCAGCCAATGCCTGTATTTGTTAGAGCTCATGTCAGTACTGACATATGGGAGGAACCAGGGATTGTGAGTAACTTCAGTTAGTAATATTAGAGTTGCTTGTTATATACCCAATCCCTTATACTTATGATAGGTATGTTGGTAACAGGAGGACAGTCACAGCCTGTATATGAAGGAGTGCAGAGAGAGGGAGTTCAGGGAGTGGATCTGGGCCGACGGGGCCCAAAAGAGACAGGACCCACTGGGATTTATCCCAATGTACCGCTGGCCCAGTCCAACCCTGGCCTGAATAGAAAGATTAGTAATAAAAAATAGCAATGACAAAACATTTGTAGCCTTACAGAACCTTTTTTTTTTTTTTTTTGTAGATGGGGTCAGCGACCCACGTTTGAGAGCTGGAAAGAGTCAGCAAATAATTTTGAAAAAACTATAAAAAAGAAAAGAACCGAGACCAATTGAAAATGAATTAACCATTCTATAACATACTGGATGAAAAAGCAAGGACAGACGAATACTACTTTCAATATGATAGAAAATGATTTAGAAAGTTCATCGGAATCTGACTTAGAAGTACATTTCCGTCATGATGCAAACATTTTTTTTTTATGTTTTGTGTGAACTTTCCCTTTATAAGGAGAGCCAAACCTGTAATAGAAAAAAACCCTCCCCCTCCCCTGGGTAGACCCCCCTGCCTCCTAACCCCCAGCCTACCTGCCCCCCCCCTAATTTTTTATCCTGCAGATTCTGGCCACGGGAGTTCATGGGCGCCATCTTTGTTCTTCGGTCTTCTTCAGAAGTAGACCTGCGTTTTTGGCACATGCGCAGTTGGACCCAAACTACTTCGGAAATGATTTTCGAAGCATGCACAGCGGTCCAGAAATGTACTCCAACTGCGCATGCGCCTGAAACGCCGGTCTACTTCCGAAAAAGACCAAAGAACGAAGATGGCGCCCGTATTACAGGTTGAATTCCCCTTTAATCAGTACATGAGAGTGTGTAACAGCCATAGACCATTTCTAAGCCTAACTGGGAGGATCTCTATTCCATTACACATGAGTAGTGATTAGCGAATCCATCCCGTTTCTCTTCGCCCAAAATTTGCGAATTTCCAGCGAAATTTGCGAATTGGTGAAGAATTCACCAAATGAGTTGCAGCACAGTTTTTGACGCATCACGTCGTTTACAGCGAGCGTTGCGTCGTTCTCAGCACGCGTCTCGTCAATTACGACGTGTCGTTTTCGCTGCACGTTGCGTCAATTTCGGCGTGCGACTCTTTTTTTTTTTTACGCCAGCGAATTTTCGGCAGGCGAATTTTGCTAGCGTTTTGCAAATTTATTCCCCGGCGACGAATCGCGGGAATTCAGTGCATATTCGCTACTGGCGAATAAATTCGTCCATCACTATACATGAGCAATCCTCTCTCTAAAAAAAAAAAAGCAATTTTGGAAAGGGTCTCAGTTTCCCCTCATTTCCTCCCGGAGTGTAATTCCATGAATACTAAATGGAAATATAAAGAACTCGTGTAACAAGATGTACTCGCAGTTCTTTTATTCTCTATGAGCTCAGACAGTTGTTATTTATAAGCTGGGAGCACACTGAGCCCCACGCAGGTATTGAGCAGGTGAAGCCCCAGTTCTGATTCGCAGGTGTAGAATTCCAGCAATATATTTATTTTGTCTCCACAACAAAAGAGTAGAAAATAAAAAGGAAACACAGGAGTTAGTGGCATTGATTTCACTGCTGAACAACAGAAAACGAATGATACAACAAAGAGAAATAACTTATTCTTTAGCCGACACTGGGAGAGATTTCATCATTTCTTATAAAATCCCAAACGCTGAATCCACAGGGGACGAGGGCTGCAAAATCTACAATAAAAGCTGATTTAATAGAAAGTTCTCCTGTGTCAGTCTCAAATCTCTATCTGTCTGTCTATCTGTCATCTCTTTATCTATCTGTCTGTCTATCTGTCATCTCTTTATCTATCTATCTGTCTCTCTGTCTGCCTCTGTCTATCTATCTATCTGCCTCTCTGTCTGCCTCTGTCTATCTATCTATCTGCCTCTCTGTCTGCCTCTGTCTATCTATCTATCTGTCTGTCTATCTATCTATCTATCTATCTATCTATCTGTCTGTCTGTCTGTCTGTCTGTCTGTCTGTCTGTCTGTCTGTCTATCTATCTATCTATCTATCTGTCTGTCTGTCTATCTGTCATCTCTATATCTATCTATCTGCCTCTCTGTCTGCCTCTGTCTATCTGTCTATCTGTCTGTCTGTCTCTCTCTCTGTCTATCTATTATCTATCTATCTATCTATCTATCTATCTATCTATCTGTCTGTCTATCTGTCATCTCTATATCTATCTATCTGCCTCTCTGTCTGCCTCTGTCTATCTGTCTCTCTCTCTGTCTATCTATCTATCTATCTATCTATCTATCAATCTATCTATCTATCTATTATCTATCTATCTATCTATCTATCTATCAATCTTTCATCTCTATATCTATCTATCTGCCTCTCTGTCTGCCTCTGTCTATCTGTCTGTCCGTCTGTCTCTCTCTGTCTGTCTGTCTGTCTATCTATCTGTCTGTCTATCTGTCACGGTCGGCACCCTAAACCAGAACAGATGCCAAGTTCCCTGGACTCGGCTTGGCTTCACCAGTAGTGTGACCACCTTTGGCTTCGGGAGGAGCCCTCAGCTACTCAGATGCCACCTGGACTGGAACGAGAGGAACAAGGCGAGGAGTTCTGGCAAGCACAACTGTTGTTAAAGTCAGTTAGGCCGAAGATCACGGTACAATAGGATTAGGCAAGTTCGTAGTCAGACAGGCTGGGTCGAGGCAGGCAGATAACAAGGATCGTCAGACAGGCAAAGGGTCAGACCGGGTAATCAATCAGAAAGATGAGACAGAATCGTAGTCGAAGTACAAGCTGGGGTCAGGTTACGGATATCAGAGTAGTCAGGAACAAGCCTGGTCAAACACAGGAATATTACAAGCAGGATACAAATAACAAACGCACAAAGGCTCAGGAAAGCACCAGGAATCAAATCCTATCACAGGCAATGAAAAAGTAAAAATGTCCCTTTAAATACCCTTTAAATTTCGCGCCATTGCACGCTGACGTAATCACAGCAGCGCACATGCGCCTATAAAAACCGGAAGGAGCCTGCACGGAGGAGGAATCTGTCTATCTGTCTGTCTGCCTGTTTCTCTATCTATCTATCTATCTATCTATCTATCTATCTATCTGTCTGTCTGTCTGTCTGTCTGTCTCTCTGTCTCTCTGTCTCTCTGTCTGTCTATCTATCTATCCAAATTACAGAAAGGCTGTCTCCCATAGACTCTATTTTATCCAAATAATCCAATTTTTTTTTTTTTTTTAATTGATTTCCTTTTTCCATGTAATAATAAAACAGTAACTTGTACTTGATCCCAGCTAAGATATAATTAATCCTTATTGGACATAACTGTTCAGTGAGTTTGCAATTGATCCTCAGCATTCAGCTCAGATTCAAAAGCAACAGTTATGTCCCTTGTGGGCCCCCCTCAAGTCTTTGATTGGTTACTGCCTGGTAACCAATCAGTGGAAACCAAGAGAGCTGAAAAGCAGGAAGTAGTGTTCTGTTCTGTTAGACTTACAATCACTCCAGCCTTTATACATTACATATTTGCCTAACTAACTATATTGGAAACATTTTTTATTTTGCACAGCCTATCTATTTACCCAGTTTTTATTTGTACACTGAACTGTTCCTTTAATCAAACTGTTCCTTTAATCATATACTGATGGTTTTGGGGTAGAAACAATATTGTAAAAAGTGCTCTTTTACTTTAGTAATTGACAAGTTGTTCAGCTGTTCTATAAGACACTAATAGTTAACTTAACCACCCCTTTAAAGCTGAAGTTTTATAAATCGAATGACTTGAGCAAATGATAAGGTTTTCATATTTTATGAACAGGCCATGTAATATCAGTTTTTGTGATTTGCTGTTAAGTAGCGATGAGAACATTTTTTTGGCAGACGTGGATTTGCAGCAAAATTCCCCATTCCGCCACCTGCGATTGTTTGTTTGCGAAATTGAAGGAACAATTTGCAGAGAAAAAGAATCACAGAGAAAAAAATGTCGCCACAACAAAAATAGCGTGCCCGTACGGCGTTGGCTGTCCCTATTTCAATGCCTTCGCTTTTTACTAGGGATACACAAAATCCACTATTTTGCGAAAGATTCGGCCGAATACAGAACCAAATTCGAATACTAATTTGCATAAGCATATCTGGGAAGGGGGAAATATTTTTTATTTCTTTGTTTTGTGACAAAAAGTCACACGATTTCCCTCCCTGGCCCCTATTTCAATAAGCTCATTAGGATTCAGATTCCATTCGGCCGAGCAGAAGGATTACTACTATTAAGTATTCTATTCTCGTATGAAAGCATGGCACAAGAATACTACTATATTCTCACACTGGCCCAACCAGGCACCACTGCGATTCTGTATCACATTTTCTCCAATACAGGTATGGGATCAATTATCTGGAAACCCGAATTATGGAATGGCCATCTCCCACAGTCCCAAATTCATTATTGCGCGAAGCGTCGAACGTTAGCGCTAATTCGCCAGCGTGACGTCAATTCGGAACTTCGGAAATTCACTAACACCAGCTCTGGCGAATTTACGCTAGCGAAGTAGATAGATAGATTTGCGAATTTACGATCCTTCGTCAGTGCGCAACTTCGCCTGGCGTAAGGGTGCGAAGTTGCGCACTGACGAAGGATCGTAAATTCGCAAATTCACTAAGATGAACATTTTCCTGAACTTTACCACTTACGTTAGACTTTACTTCGCCTGGTCAGACCTGGCGAAGTTCAATACGATAGATAGGAGGTTGAAAAAAAACAGGCGCTGGCGTGTTTTAGCATTGTAGGGTGATAGTCTGAAAAGGATCGATTTTTTGGGGGGGTTACCCTCCTTCCCCCCTACATTTCCTAACATATGGCAACACAACTATACAGGGGGCACATGTAGGGCAATAGGACAACTTTATTTTATTTATTAAAGGTTTCCTGGGCTTGTGTAGTGGAATGTAGTGGCTGTAACATATACTTTGAAATTCGCGCCGTATGCAAATTAGGCTTCGCTAGCGTAACAGCGCTCTGCCGAGCGAAGAAACACTAGCGCAACTACGCTACCGTTCGCCGACCTAAGCGTAAATTCGTACTTTAGTGAATTTGCGTAGCGCTGGCGAAGTTCGGCGAACGCTAGCGAAGCCAACGCTGGCGAGTTTTCGGATCTTAGTGAATTTGCCCCGTAAACTCCATTTCATCTACATCTTAAGAAATGATTTCCTTTTTCTGTGTAATAATAAAACAGTAGCTTGTACTTGATCCCAACTAAGATATAATTAATCCTTATTGGAAGCAAAACCAGCCTATTGGGTTTATTTCATGTTTACTGATTTTCTAGTAGACTTAAGGTATGAAGATCCAGATTACAGAAAGATCCATTATGCAGAAGACCCCAGGTCCCAAGCATTCTGGATAACAGGTCTCATACCTGTATTAATCCCCTATAATCCCCAGATTCTTATTAGCTATTTACAGGGAGAGACACATGAAACCTGAACTTGTATAAAGCAGAGAAAATGCTAATAACTTTCTTTTTTATTGTGTTGTAGTAGAAAGTGTCATTGGAGAACTGAGTTTTATACATGCCCGAGGTTCTATGAGCAAACAGTGAATCATTGCGTGCCTGACAACTTGCATTATTGTCCCAGACTTGCAGAACCTATTATGGAATGCAGCCCTAACTTGCCTGGGTGAAGACATGGCTGGTATAAGAAAGAGAATAATAACATGGAAACCCTCTTCTAAACACTTCCTGTTTGATTGTTTAATAGACTGAAGATGATATCAGGTTTAAGAATAGTGTCCTGTCCCCATCACTGTGAGAAGTGAATCAACAGGCAGTTTACTCGCCCTTTAA
>CM044431.1:11651146-11670590 GCA_024363595.1 Xenopus borealis
AAGGAATCATTATTCATGTACATGGAAAACAGACCAAACTACTGCTGTGGCAGCACAAATAGTCTGGGCGGTTTGTTTTGTAGAGATGCCTCCATAGCGCTCTCTAGGGGACAAGCCCATTTCATGATGGAGGATCAGAGAAATGATAGGTAGGTTTATAAAAAGAAATCCAATAGAGACAGTTCCTGGGGTAGAAAAGAAAGTATGCTACTATAATTATTATTTAACTCTCCTTTTCTATTTAGCCAACATTATTTGAGCACCAATATTCTATAAGAACTGATATCCCATAAGTACCAATATCCCACAAGCACCAATATCCTATCAGCACCAATATTCTATAAGCACAAATACCCTTTAAACACCAATATTCTATAAGCACCAATATTCTATAAGCACCAACATTCTACAAGCACCAACATTCTACAAGCAGCAATATTATATAAGTACCAATATCCTATCAGCACCAATATCCTATCAGCACCAATATCCTATAAGCACCAATATTCTATAAGCACAAATATCCTTTAAACACCAATATTCTATAAGCACCAATATTCTATAAGCACCAACATTCTACAAGCAGCAATATTATATAAGTACCAATATCCTGCAAGCACCAATTTTCTATAAGCATCTATATTCTATAAGTACCAATATCCTACAAGCACTAGTATTCAAAAAAACTGATATTCTTGAAGTGCCAATATGCTATAAGCACAAATATCCTATAAGCGCCTATATTCTACAAGCACCAATATTCTATAAGAACCAATATATTTTAAACACCAATATTCTATTAGCACCAACATTCTAGAAGCAGCAATATTATATAAGTATCAATATCCTGCAAGCACCAATTTTCTATAAGCACCTATATTCTATAAGTACCAATATCCTACAAGCACTAGTATTGTAAAAGCACTGATATTCTATAAGCACAAATATCCTATAAACACCTATATTCTATAAACACCAATATTCTACAAGCACCAATATTCTATAAGCACAAATATCCTATAAACACCTATATTCTATAAACACCAATATCCAACAAGCACCGATTTTCTATAAGCAGAAATATCCTATAAGTACCTATATTCTATAAGCACCATTATTCTCTAAGCACCAATATAAGCACCAATATTCTATAAAAAAAAAACTAGATGCTTTTAGTTTTTGTAAAAATTTTCCAGATTTATTATACCCTGAAGCTGGAACTACAGTAGCTAGAATTTGAAAAAAGTCCAGCTAAAACCTGTTGAGGTCATGTAGAAGTCAGTGACAGAGGTCCCTTCAACCATTTGAAGACGTTAAAGGGGATGTAAAGACACACATATTCACATTTAACTTTCTTCAATGAAAAAAAAAAAACCTGTCTCCCATATACATCAATTAAAAAATGTCTACAGTTTTTATAAGAAACCTGGCTGTATGAAGTGAAATTCTCCCTTCATTTAGGCTAAGGCCAGACGGGGAGATTTGGGGGAGATCTGTCGCCTGGCGCCAGGCAATTTTGAGCGACTTTAAAAATCGCGCCGATCCGTGTGAACAAGCGCAGCGACTTTAAGCCTCGCCGGTGCGCAGCGGTGCCTAACTGTTCGGGGAGATTCGAGAAGTCGCCAGGCGACAGATCTCCCCCGAATCTCCCCGTCTGGCCTTAGCCTAAACTTGCTCTGTCTGCTGCAGATATGAATCTTTACATGGTCCCCAGCTGTTCTGCAGGTCCCTAACTGCTATTCAGGGAAAGGATCACACTTTCAAACAGCAGGGGGGAGGGATGTCCCAGAACTGGAGAAGCTTTGTTTGTTTCCCTGTAGAACAGCCGGGGACCATGTAGAGATTCATATCTGCAACAGTCAAAGCAAGTAAATGAAGGGGGAATTTCACTGCGAACTGTCAGGTTTCTTATAAAAACTTTACAGATTTTAAATTGAAGTATATTGGGAATAGGTTTCGGTTTCAGTCAATAGTAACAATGGGATTTAATTTTTTATTATCTTTTTAATGTTTCCAACACCAGCTGCAGGGACAAAATTCATGGAGCCAGATAAACTGGGATTCTGTTTGGAGGATTATTTTGCTGCAGCCACTGGTTCTGCAGAGTTGGAGAAAGTTTGTATTAAACAATAGAAAAACTATAAAATCCACATTAGATTACATGACAACACAGGACCCAGTGCAGTCTGTATATTCTGATTATTAATCAGTCTTGCTGTATCTGTTTCTATAGCAGATATTATTTGATCATTTATGTATCTGTTTCTATAGCAGATATTGTTTTGATCATTTATGAGTATCCCTAAGCTTAGCCCAGACCACACTGAGCATGTGCGAGTCTTGGTCTTGCAAAGATGTATAACAAAGTTACAAGATGACAGCCCCCTGTGGCCAACTTTGAAAGCATAAATCATTTGTTTGATTAGGCTTGTGGTGAAGTAAGTTCATGTTTATGTTTTGCATATGCAAAGGAAATTGGGTGGTGAATATTTTTTTCACTTTCTTGTTTTGTGATGAAAAGTCACATGGTTTCCCACCCCTAATTTACATATGCAAATTACTTAGTCATAGTAATAATGTGGTCATCTTGGCATAATGATCTGCACAGGGAGGTGTATGTTTCATGTTTATTGTTTATTTATGCAACTTTACATACTATTTAAGGGCTTAATCTCCAATTCTAATATCAGTAGCACAGTAAAGGTTTGATGCCCACGCTTCACTAGTAACAACTCAGACATTAGGCTTCCCAACAGTTTTAAGAAATTTGAAGGATTCTGATTAAAACCACCACACACTTTTTTTTGTTTTTCACCGTTATCCATATAAAACTTTCTGCAATCAAAGAGAAACTACAAAGAGGACTCGAGGTGATTCATCAACTGAGAAACGTTGCAAACTTTCAGGGCAACAAGGTCCTTTCTTCAGCTGTCGAATCCTTTGATTGCTAAAGTATTGCTCATCCAGAAAGTTTCTCTCTAACCTGCAAATTCCCTTCTCAACCAGTCGTCTCATTAACCCACAAACGAAGCATTTCCCTTTCCAAACCTTTGCTAATTAAAATAATTTTCAGACGGAATAAGTAGTCCTGCTTCTTTCTCGTTCATCTAATCAAACGATTTAGAATATTGAGCATTCTTACAAAAAAAACTTGTCGTGTGTTTGTGTATTTCTTTTCTCAGTTTCCATCATTGGTCCGCAGCACGGTTTCTGGAAGCAAAAGTTGTATGATACAGTTAATTTGCTTTAAAAAGAAAAAAAAATAGCATTTTGCACTAAAATACGAATTCCAAAATAGCGCGCATGGATGGATTGTGCTGAGACCCCAAGTTTATGTTATTTAACGTGTGCTTGTTTTCCAGCCATATGGCTAATTAGTTGCCGTAATGAAAAGTATTATAAGTTGTTTCACATGAAAACTGTTCATTCATGATGAATCATAGAGATTTCAGGTGGCTGTTTTTTTTTTCCTAAAAAGGAATTTGTAGGCAACTTTTATTCATAAGAATAGCATTCATTCTAGTTAAAGTCAAGACACAAAACAAAGGATACATTGTCTATATACCCTGTATATTTTTCTGAAGAATAACCGTGACACTTATGTAAATGTATTCAGACTACAAATAAAAAGCAAATATTTTCATATTTTGCAATAAGAATGTTTTCCCCAGTTCTGTAACCCTTTGCAAACAATGCCTTATCAAACAGAAACACTGAGCTTCATAGCCGAAATCCAAGACGAAATCCAAATAAATTGAAATCCAAAGGAGAGTTCTTTCGGGGAAAATAGAATTCCCTTTTCGCCCATAGATTGAGCTGTTTCTAAAGAAAGTTACACTCTGGAATCTGCAGAAAGAGAAGTAGAAAGAGAAGAAGCAAGAAAAGTAAAAACAGAAGAAGAAAGAGAAGTAGAAAAAGAAGAAAGAGAAAAAGAAAGAGAAGAAAAATAAGATAGATAAGTAGAAAGAGAAGATAGAGAAATAGAAAGAGAAGTAGAAAGAGGAACAGAAGAGTAGAATATGCAACAATAACATTTGTGCCATCCACAATTTTATCACTTTCCTTAATGAATGAGTAGCCTTGTGGGACTCTCACTGTTCGCTGAAGCTCTTCCTTGTGTAACACTCTTGTTAGGTGGGAATGTCTTATTAAGGCAGTACAAAGAGAAGTAGAAAGAGAAGAAGAAATAGAAGAAGAAAGAAAAAGAGAAGAAGAAAGAGAGGTAGAAAGAGAAGCAAAAGTGTAGAATATACAACAATAACATTTATGCCACCCATGAGTTTATCACTTTGCTTTATGAATGAGTAGACTTGTGGGGCTGAAGCCCTTCCTTCCAAATAAAGTTGTTAAACACAATTCCCAATAAAGCACCAGGGTTTTTTTTGTCCATCAATAAAAACATTCGGGTTTTCTCAACAATTTTTTTCCTCAACGCCAACTTGATATTTTTTATAAATCAGTCCCTTAGTGTTCTCTGTATCGATAAATTGTATTAGCAATCCAGCAGGCTGACCATTGCGCTTGGGTTTGGGATACCATTACAATGCTACTTGTTTTTGCTGGTTTTCATGGTTTAGACCAGTGATGCCGGTGCTTACATTTATCTATCTATCATCTATCTATCTATCATCTATCTATATGTCTGTCTATTATTTATTGACCTACCTATTATATCTCTATCTATCTCACTATGGGGGAAATTCACTATGCAGCGAAAATTCGCTAGCATTGCCTTCCGCACTTCGCCAAGCGAATTTTCGCCATCGCTATGCAAAGTGCGAAGTTACACTAAGGTTGGTGCAGGGTAGCGTAGTTGCACTAGTGTTACTTCACCAGGCAAAGCGCATTTACGCTAGTGATGCCTAATTTTCATATGGAGCGAATTTCAAAGTATTATAGAAGTATATGTTCCAGCCACTACATTCCACTACACAAGCCCAGGAAACCTTTAATAAATAAAATAAAGTATCTATCTATCTATCGATTTTTATCTATCTATCTATCTATCTATCATCTATCTATCTATCTATCTATCTATCTATCATCTATCTATCTATCTATCTATCTATCTATCTATTATCTATCTATCTATCTATCTATCTATCATCTATCTATCTATCTATCTATCTATCATCTATCTATCTATCTATCTATCTATCTATCATCTATCTATCTATCTATCTATCTATCTATCTATCTATCTATCTATCATCTATCTATCTATCTATCTATCTATCTATCTATCTATTATCTATCTATCTATCTATCTATCATCTATCTATCTATCTATCTATCTATCATCTATCTATCTATCTATCTATCTATCATCTATCTATCTATCTATCTATCTATCTATTATCTATCTATCTATCTATCTATCTATCTATTATCTATCTATCTATCTATCTATCTATCTATCTATCTATCTATCATCAAGTTAGATGTAGACAGACTGACAGATCTATTTATCTAGCCACTAAGTTCTACTCTTCAAAGACTCAAGCCAAGCTATAAATGGAGATTCAAGAGCATATTAATAATGAAAGTGGTAGTATTTTTGGAAATCCCTTACTGTGCAATTAGTCCAAGAAGAATTTCCTTCAGTGAAGTCTAAATGAACTTTTCATCATCTGCATTACTCATGCCAGAGATACATTGATTAATATGGAGCTTTTATTAAACTTGGATTCATGTCAGCCCTATTCATCACATCAGTTTCCTTTTATACAAATCACCATGAAAAAGGAAGTTTTAAAGTCATATTGCTTTTGAATGTAATATATTTCTAGATTTTGTTTTGTCTCTACTGCTTTTGAGGAAACAGAAAGATTCTCTTTATTTCCCACATATTGTCAGGTGTGATTATATGGAGGCTGCCATAATATACAGTATCTAGAAGAGTTAAGTCAAAGGCAACTGGACTTTCTAATTTTCCTTGAAAATGTTTCCACAATCATCCAAGTGGCTTCTTCAGTTCAACAGGGAGGTAGGGAATTCCATGGCGCTTAAACCCTTTAGGTCAATAAAGTCACAGACATCCAATCATAATGGTTCCATTTAACTTATTCAGTAAATGTTGGCTGCAACTCGCAGATATGTGAAAGTATAATCTTGTCACAATGGTATTAATCTTTCATTGTACATGACTGGAAGTGTGAATTGTTTTGAATCCGCCAGGGTAAAGATGTCAAAGCAGCATTGTTATTGATGAATGAAAAGAGGTGTTGCAGGCCTCCCTCCTCTGTTCAGGGATGGCTTCTCCACTTTGGCATAAATGGCCTCTTTTAAACTCTTTCAAACATCTGTCCAAAATGGGCACATTGTTGTCCTCAAAAGGAGTGTCCCTTTTCCTTGAGATGTAGATAGATTGCGGAGGAGTTAGCCCTTCTATGTTGGGCTATTCTCTTAGACAGTGGTTGTTTAGTCTCCCTGTACAGCTTCAAGGGCACATTGATCCAGGCATTGTTCACTACACTGGACATGCTAGACCACATTACTTTTCATTTGCTTAGGTGTTGGGCCTTTTGGCTGTACCAACTTCTGTCTCATACCAGGGAATTCCCTGCCACTGAAGAAGCCATTTGGATGAGTGGTTAAACATTTTCATGAATATCATGACCTGGATGAATGGGGATCTCCATTGTCATAGGTTGCAAAGGTTATCACTCCCCTGAACCATCAACATTCTTTTTAGTTTGGTGTCCTCCACTATTCAGATGGCACCAGGGGTCCCCACTCCAGGACTGCCGCGGCCCAGAACCGGCCCATGAGCAGTCCTGCAGTGGGCCAAAGAGCCTAGCCCGCAATAAATAAGGTGCACCAAAATGGAGGGCATACGCCAAAAAAGGACAGGGGAGCCGCTAGCAAAGTCAAGGAACAGCCATGGTCAAACCAAACAGGGGCAATAGGGTACCAGTCAGAAGCAAAATTGGGGTCACAGGCCAAGGTCAATCACAGAGAAGTAGCACAGCACCAAATCAGGATCTGAAGAATAGTCAAACACAGACAAGGGGTTCAGGCACAAGGAATGCAAAGTCAGGCAAAGATCAAAAGCAAATACTAGAGCTTAGAAGCACACCCCGGAACTCAGAAAAGGACCTTTATGTTGGGCAACGTGAAAAGGTACATGGTACCTTTAAATATATGAATTTCCCGCCAACCACAATGACATCAGGCCAGAAGTGCATGCCATTCAAGGTTGGACATACAAGGAACAAGATGCGGTGGGTGTCTGTGTTGCATCCCTGTTAGACCACCAGTACTTTTCTCAGGTATTGGCCATAGCAAGTACAAGGCCCTTACAGTGATGCTTCTCCAGGAATCTGAGTCTTGTCTGCTTGAGTCCCTATACTGTTGGGTGACATTCAAGATACAAGCCTTTCTGTTCTGCTCATTGGAGCCTCTGGCTGCCCTGCTAAATACCCAAAACCTCCCACTACCTCCTCCTTGTTCTTCTAAAAATTCTCTTCCAATTGAGGCTTCCTACCTCAGGATCCCCAATACCAAAAAAACACACAATGACTTGGAGAATACCTGAAACCCGGGTCAATAGAGACCAAAAATTTACAATTTATTCTGCAGCCAAAAGATTGTCCATTTTCAATACAATAGTGATTTTTATTACCGCACACCTCCTTCCACTATTCTGCGTGGTGGTGCTGGTCCTCCGTTGACCTAGCCAGGTCTCTCAGCTGCTCTGTAGTATGAAAAACGGTCCACACACACCAATATTGCAGTCGGGGGTTGTACCCCTTTTATTAATATATCACCAATTATCAACGTTTCGGGGGGAACACAGCCTCCCTTCTTCAGGATAAGTGTACAAAGTGCACAGTGCTCTATTCTTATACCCTTAACTCCTCCCATCTCATTGTATAATTACACTAATGAGATGTGGTATGGGTGAGATGGGAGGAGTTAAGGGTATAAGAATAGAGCACTGTGCACTTTGTACACTTATCCTGAAGAAGGGAGGCTGTGTTCCCCCCGAAACGTTGATAATTGGTGATATATTAATAAAAGGGGTACAACCCCCGACTGCAATATTGGTGTGTGCGGACCGTTTTTCATACTACAGACCATTTTCAATACAGGCATTAGAGCTGAATAGTCAGATATACATGTAGAAACAATAGACTTCTACGTGTATCTGACCATTCAGCAGTAAACACTGGCCGACGTTCAGGCGCCTTTAAAGGCACCCAATCAATATTTGCTGACCTGTCCTTTAACCAAGTCTTTTGCTGATATCAGTGAGCTTGTCTCCTGCCATAAACACAATGAATGTGTTACAAAACTTCAGTGTATGGCCACCTCAACCCTTCTGGACTACTTAAAGTAAAGATGGAAAAAAAAACCTTTAATAAAATAATATACATTTTTTTTCCAGCACTAATCTAATAGGCGCACAATTTTCACTTTAAGGGAATTCAGCGATGTGATGACTTAGCACAGTCTGCTTTTGATAAACAAGTCTCCCCGTCTTGCACTTACTTGATTGCCATTACAATCCCTACTTAAAGGAAAACTATACCCCCCGAACAATGTAGGTCTCTATAAACAGATATTGCCTAAAACAACTCATAAGTAAAACCCTTCTTCATGTAAATAAACCATTTTCATAATAATACACTTTTTTAGTAGCATGTGCCATTAGGTAATCATAAATAGAAAATTGCCATTTTAAAAAATAAGGACAGCCTCCTGGGATCCTAGGATCCAACGGTGCACACAAACATACCAAACAAGCTATAAAGTTAGGTCACACGAGCCAATTAACAGACAGAGTTGTGTCTTTTGCTTCAACACTTCTTCCCTTTACAGTTAGAGTTGAAATATTTCTGGTCAGGTGATCTCTGAGGCAGCACACAGACCATCATGAAATGGTGGCTCAAGGCAAGAGATGTAAAAGGGCAATATTTACTTAAATATATATACCAGGTAGGTAAGATTCTTTAATATGTCACTTGATTTGATATAAACTATCTGTTGCTCAAAAATTCATTTTCGGGGTATAGTTTTCCTTTAATAATACTCCATTTAACCCAGGATCCCTTTGGCTAGCCAAAGCAATATGCTACAGTAAATAAATTGCTTATGTCCAGACAGTTTTTAAATGCCTTGCATTAAGCGTAGAGCAAATATTTATGTGCCCGGAGCTGTATGTAAATTGTCTGTTGGTCGACCTGTTCTCATTCCTTCTGAATAAGCAAGTGAAGTTTTTAATCCAGCTGTAGCAAACACAAATGGCTGTGAATAAACAAGATGAAGGGATTGCTAAATCTCCTTGCCCCATAGAATCCAATATATGTATTCATTTTCATTGGTGATTTGGATGGGACGAAAAGAAATAGTAACATCAGTATTGGGTTTTTAACAATTCTTGAAAGTTCCAAGATGGCATCGGGAAAGGGCAGGCTTGAGTTACAATATTCCAGTACCTTCGTTGCCTGACTTTTAAAGGAAAACTAAACCCTGCCAAAGAAAAAAGCCACATCCAATAGTCTCCATTGGCAACCCTCCCTGCATCCTCCCCGCATTACTGGAAAAAAGTGCCCCTGGGTGTAACATTGACCTATCCATGCAGACTAGCACAGTGGAGCTCATGGGAGCCATCTTTTGTATTTTTGGATCTTTTTCTTTCTTTCTGCTTTCTGGAACATGCGGTTTTGGCATAAATACCAGGCACTAACAGTGCATGTTCCAAAAAGCTCAGTGTTAGGGGTCCCTTCACGGTGAAGATATCCGAAGATATGGAAGATGGCACCCATGAGACCCACTGCCCTACTCTCAGCATTACATCCGGGGACACGTTTTTCGAGTAATAGACTGTAGGGAGTTACAGTAGCAGGGAAGCGAGAAAATGGAGGGTTGTGGTTGGGGCTTTTTTTTGGTGGGGGAGATTACGTTCTCCTTTAAAAGTTAGGCAATGTAGATTCTGGGGTATTGGAACTCATGCCTGCCCTTTCCCAATGCCATCTTAGAACTTTAAAGAATGCCCTATAAAAACCCTGAACTATTTCTTTTGAGACAGTAAATGAAACCTCTCGTCTCAGCCTGGCCTTAGACACATGTGCAAAAGCAGAAATGGGTGCAAAAACACCCCTATAAAGACACTCCTATAAAGACACCCCTATAAAGACACTCCTATAAAGACAAGTGAGTTTAGAGTTTATCTGCACGCTGCACCTAGTCTTGGCACTCCCTAACTTTTGCGTGGGACTGTCATGCAAGTTAGGGGGTGGGAGGGTGGTCACCTTTGTGCCTCCCCACCTGCCCCTAAAGCCTAAAATGCTGCCCAAAGCAGGCAGTTTTGTATCAATGGAGTGAACACTTGTGGCAATTTTATGTAAAGGAAATGGTGCAAAGTGCAAAGTGCACATAGTAAATAACTCCCAATGGGTTTGAGATAAAAGGGCCCCACAGATATTCACTCACACAAACAAAGCAGGAACCTCGGGTAACTATAACAGATAATAGACAGGTCAAGGTAAAATTCAAAAAGTTCTGAATAAAATACAAATACCAAAACAGGATATACTATCTAACAAAATGAACCAGTTAAAGAATACATTTCCTTTACTGGTATTTCTATGCTGTGCATTTAGTCTTCATTAGGAAAAATCAACATAAATACTGTAATGACTACTATTGATGGGCGAGTTTATTCGCAAGGCGCGAATTCGCAGCAAATTCCCACGATCTGCGTCGGCGAATAAATTAGCCAAACGCCAGCGAAAAAAACAAGCCGAAAAAGGTGTGACGTGCGCCGAAAATTACGCAATGCATGCCAAAATTGACACTATGTGTGTCGAAAATGTGACGCTATTTCCAGCGAAAGCAAAGCGAATTGGGATAGATTCGCCCCTCACTAATGACTACTGTTACTAATACCAACCACTATTATTGTACTCATTGCTGCTGTCACTGATAATAGAATTCAGGTTATTACCATTACAGTAGAACCTCAGTTTTTAGGGGACCAGAAAAAAAATGGTAAAAAAAAAAATATAAAATCAGGGAAATGTATTATGCATAATATATAGGTGGAACCACAAAATGAGGGGAAACTTAAAATCAGGGGATGTAAAATTGAGGTTTCACGGTATTATTGTAAAATGAATAGATTACTATCAGGCTACTCTATAAATTCTACAGATGCCTTTTACTTGCTCCTTCCATACCATTCCATGAATAAAACTCGAACATTTAATTCCCCATTAAATATCTCTATCTAAACACATGGGAAAAGCAGAAAGCATGCGTTATAGGGGAATTAATCACATATTCTGTCTGGGAAAACCAAAAGAAAAATGTAGTTTCAGACTCCGCTGAATGAGCAAAAATCTGGGTCTTTGCTATCACTACATGAAGTTTTGGGAGTAAGTGATGAGTTGCTCATCCCATGGAGACATTATGTTCCATATTTAATGCAGAGCAAAAGTCAAAATGTCAACTTTTATAAAATTGTCAAAATTTTTAATATCTGGACAGTTTCCTTTTATTCAACAACAACCCCAAATACTCTATGGGGCAAATTCACTGAGATGCACAAATTCGCTAGCGTTGGCTTTGCTAGCGTTCGCCGCACTTTGCCAGGCAAATTTTCGCCAGCACTACGCAAATTCACTAAGATGCAAATTTGCGCTCAGGGTGGCGAATGTTAGCGAAGTAGCGCTACCGTTCGTTCGCCAGGCAAAGCGCAGTTACGCTAGCGATGCCTAATTTGCATAAGGCGAGAACTTAAGCATAGAAGTATATGTTACAGCCACTACATTCCACTACACAAGCCCAGGAAACCTTTAATAAATTAAATAAAGTTGTCCTTTTGCCCTACATGTGCCCCCTGGGGGGAAGGAGGGTAACCCCCCCCAAAAAAATCGATCTTTTTCAGACTATCACCCCACAATGGTAAAACACACCAGCGTTTTTTTGGGACTTCAATTTTTTTTTCAACCTCCAATCTATTGTATTGAAATTCGCCAGGTCTCACCAGGCGAAGTAAAGTCTAACGTAAGTGGTAAAGTTCAGGAACACGTTGATCTTAGTGAATTTGCGTAATTACGATCCTTCGTCAGTGCGCAATTTCGCCTGGCGTAAGGGTGCGAAGTTGCACAAGTCTATCTACTTCGCTAGCAAAAATTCACCAGAGTCGGTGTTAGTGAATTTGCGAAGTTACGAAATGACGTCACGCTGGCAAAGTAGCGCTAGTTAGACGCTTTGCGCTTTAGTGAATTTGGGCCTATGTGACCATTTCCCAGGACACATAAAAACTGAAACCTCATGTTGGTTAATGACTTTGATTGTGGAACATATGGTAAGCGTCAGCTGCATAGTAACCATCAATAATTTGTGTTGAACTGACTACTACAGGTTAAGAAGTCCTGGTGAGCCACATTAAAATTGAGTTGGGGAGCAAGACAAGCATGATAAAAGTCCCTGGGGTACCATATACTGTATGGGCTGTAATAGGCTATTTGGTAGCCCCTATGTAGACAGACAGCCTTCAGGAGGTTCTGCTTGGCAGTTATCTAGATGTTATGCAACCAAAACTGGAATCAAAAATAAGCACCTGCATTGCAGCCACTGGGAGCAACATCCAAGGGGTTGCCTGTAGTGATGGGCGAATAAATTCGCGAAACGTCAGGGAAAATTCGCAAAACACCAGTGAAAATTCACCTGCCGAAAATTTGCTGGCGTAAAAAAAAAAATGAGTTGCGCGCCGAAATTGAGGCGACGCACGTTGAAAACTATGCGACCCCTCGGAATTGAAGCGCCGAAAACGACGTGATGCATCAAAAACCGCGCAACGTGCGTCAAAAAACATGCCGCGACTCGTTTCGCGAATTTTCGGCAAAGTGAAACGGGATAGATTTGCCCATCACTAGTTGCCTGCGAGCCACTGGTTGGGGATCACTGCCCTAGAGTGTGCCTGCGAGAACACATAGAGGAGGTTACGACTTTTCCTTTGAGCCTGTAACACTAGGAACAAAGAAGAGAAGCAATGAGCAATTGCCACCAATGTTTAGCTTGTACAGAGGGTTGTTTTCCCATTCTCCTCTTCCCTGTCTTATCTGTTCTCCCATTCTCTGCATCTCTTTCATATATTCTCTCCCCTTCTCTATAGTCCTTTTTCTTGCGTTCTTTCTCTGATTCTCCATTTCCCTTTGCTTCGTTCGGTCTTTTCTGTTCTTTACTCCTCATGCTTTTTTATGTTACCTTTTATTCTTCTCTCCCAGTCTTCTCCTATTCTCTTCCCTTCTCATAGTCTCCATCATCCCCGTCATGCCCACCCGTCTCCTTTTCTCTAAATGTCAACTCTTCTCTTCTGCTCTTTGTTTCCACTTTTTCTACTGGTCTCCTCTCCTTCAATAAATGTGTTTCTCCATTTTCCTCTGCTTTCTTTTTGTCTTTCATCACTACAAATCCCCTTACCTACTCCATTTTACCTTCCTTTCTTCTCATTGTAACACATTTTTTACCTTTATCTGGTTTCATATTCTCTCCTACAAGCTCCACTTGTAACAATGCTAACATTCAGCAGTGGTGTTGAACCCCCAGGTTCCAATATCGAATGGAGCCACTAAAAACCTGTTGCTTTGAAGAGTCAACAAGCTCCTTTGCAGAATGTGCTCAGATGTGAATGAATTTTCTATAAATGCTGTACCCTGTCCCCATCTATGCTCCCTTTCCCACCAAGGACAGTGTATTGTCCAGTCTCATAAACAGGACTGGAAGGGGAATGCCATTTTTACATAAATAGGAATGATGAAGAGATGTAACTCTGAGTAACTCCACTTATTACTTGTTCCAAAACTTTCAGCCAATGCTGAGTTTATCTTGTGTTGTTGTAGAGGTTTTAGGGTTTTGACTTGATTTGATCATTTCAATCTAACAGACATTCTACAAATGGTTGTTTTTTTGCCTCTGTTACATGGACCAATGCCCAACAAATGTTCTCAATGATTGTCACAGCTGGTATAAATAAAGTTAAGTGCTAAGCGAGACAAAGATATTTTCAGAAACCCTAGAAAAAAAAGCATGTAACAAATCTACTTTCAGCCTGGTCCTGGTTCTAGGAAGAGAGAATTTGATGGCAAATAAAACAGTATTGCCGACTGAGCTTCAATAACGTTATTCCTCTATTCCATGCAGTGCAATCTAATATTTGGGTTAGGCTAAAGTGAAGCCATTGTCAGTTAGGAGTAAATGTGTAGCAGGGATCCTAATGGGGCGATTGTTCCTGGAAATATGTGCTATGGTGAACCCCCTCCAAACATCAAAAAGCTTCAGCCAAGCTTCCAAAAGTGTCCATTTCAGATCTTAGGGATAGTTTTCCAAATGCTACATAAGTCAAACATGTTTCTTCTCATTTATAATGAAAGCTATTTTGTGGCAGGAAGGATATTCACATTTTTCACTCTTGTGAAGTTCATTTATAAGGTGATATGAGCTGATTCTCATAGTCAGGGCCCTTAACAAGGAAGCCCCTACCAATATTTCAGCACTGATTTCAAAATACTCTCCTTCAAGGAACCTTCACTCTGCTTCTGAACTTCTCTCTCTGCTGTTCTCATTAGGGATGGGCGAATTTATTCACCAGCCGTGAATTCGCGGCAAATTCCCGCGATTCACCACCGGCGAATAAATTTGCGAAACGCCCACGAAAATTTGCCTGGCGAAAATTCACATGACAAAAAAAAGAGGTGAACGACAAAAATTACGCGTTACGTGTCGAAAACTACGTGACGTGAGTCAAAACCTATACGTGCGTTGTTTTGTGAATTTCTCGCCAATTGGCGAATTTCACTAAAAATTCGCTAATTTTTCAGTGAAGCGAATCTGCATAGATTCGCCCATCACTAGTTCTCATCACTTCAACCCTTTCTCTGCCTTCTGCTTCCATTCAAATGCTCCCTGAAGATCCACCTGTTCAAGGAAGCTCATTCAGTGTATCTTAATTAATCTGCCTTAACTGTATTATGAATCACAAAATTGTTTCTATAATCCTTATGTCTCAATTGTACCGTAACCCTTTAGTTTGTAAACTCTTGCACACAGGTCCCTATAATCCTATTGTACTCTGTAAACTCTTGTTTGGCATTTGTTCCCTGTTCGATATAAACTAACGTAAAACACCGTGCAATTTGAAATCCTAGTTTGCCAAAATATTAGAAATTATTGTTAAGGTGAGGAGCTGTAGTGCACCAACATCACTGTTGTATTCTTAGGGTTATATTTATCAAAGAGTGAAGTTAAGGGGGAGATTCATCAAAGAGTGATTCATTTCTATGGGATTTTGAAAGGCATATTCATCAATGGGTGAAGTGAAAGTTCACCCTTTGATAAATACGCCTTTCAAAATCCCATAGAAATGAATGGAGAGCTGTGGAATTTCCCTCTAGTGGCGGAACTTCACTCTTAACTTCACTCTTTGATGAATCTCCCCCTAAGAGTGAAGTTCCGCCACTAGAGGGAAATTCCGCCACTCTCCGGGATAAATTTATCAAAGAGTCAAGTTAAGAGTGAAGTTCCACCACTAGAGTGAACCTCCTCTGCTCTCCATTCATTTATATGGGATTTTTACAGGCGTATTTCTCAAAGGGTGAACTTTCACTTCACCCATTGATAAATACACCTTGCAAAATCCTATAGAAATGAATGGAGAGCGGCGGAATTTCACTTTAGAGGCGGAACTTCACTCTTTGATAAATTTACCCCTCCATTCATTTCTATGGGATATATAAAGGCGTATTTATCAAAGGGTGAACTTTCACTTCACTCATTGATAAATAGGTCTTTCAAAATCCCATAGAAATGAATGGAGAGCAGTGGAATTTCCCCTCTAGTGGCGGAACTTCACTCTTTGATAAATTTAGCCCTTAAACCAATATTGACCAAAACTGCATTACAATGCAACAGTGTGTCCTATATCTGATTATTAGTAAACTAAAGAACAAAAATTACATAATCTCCATATTAGAGATGACAACAAGGACATAGTGGTGCTAATGAGCATTTTCACTGGTTAATTTATTTATAATTTTTTGGTCAACATAATTCTCATTAGTGAACAGTGTCTATACCTTTTGCCTAACATCAAGGGGCAGATTTACTAAAGGTCGAATGTTGAATAAAAAAAATTTGAAATTCGACCTTGGGAATAGTGGGGAGGTAAAATCCTATGAATTCGACTATTGAATTCGAAGGATTTTACCGTAATTTTTTTTATTCGATTTTAGTGAATGATCCTCATTTCGGTAGGTTTAATCTGGCGAAGTAGGTGGTCAAGTTAAAATTGAAAGGGGAAGTATTCGACCATCGAATTTTTGAATATTCAAATAAAATTAAATTTGAATATTCAAATTATTCTAATTCGAATATTCGATGGCCAAATTTGCCTAATTTGCATATTCGAAATTCGAATTCAAATCTTTTTGAAAATTCGATTGAATTTCAAATCACTCGTGTGATTTCATGTGAATTTTGTAAATCTGCCCCCAAGTGTAGTATCTGGTCTTCTCGGGAGAGGGGTTACTTACTCTTTTGATGGGGCAGATGAGGAAACTCAATCCTTTGGCCAATGGGTGAATCACTAATGGTGCCTGACTCACTGCGGACACAGACACAGTAGTGGCACAAGCACAGAGCACACTTTTAGCTGCCATGTCTATTTCTTGGTCTGGCCCTTTGCTTAGACAAGAAAGCTTTTAATATCCAGCCAATGGCTGGAGCCCTACCATGTCACTTATTTTTTACCATTTTTTTTTTCATTTTGTTTATCAATTTCTCTTGACTGTGTGGCCTCAGGCTCCAGTCCTCCCTGAAGCTGGCTCTAGTTCCTTGGGAGAAGTTTTGGTGAACCCCTTAGAGAAAGGGAGGCCCTTTCTCTATCCCTACCTCAGAGGCCAAGGAGATCTGGAGACCCTTGCCCCTTAGTACCTTCTGACCTGGAGTCAGGGATTAAAGGAGCTCACCCTAACCTTCAGGTGAAGGTGATACCAAAGATTCTGGTCACTTTTAGAACTTTTTGGCCTGGGTCCTCTGATAGATGTTTTTGGGAGCCCATCCCTTTTAAGGGAGGACTCACTGATTTCACCCTGCACTGTGCACTTTTTTGGGTCATGAAAGCACAACCTCAAACCTTTTTTTAAAAAACTTTTTTTCGCATTTGTAATTAAGTTCTTCATCTAATTTTATAGAGGACTAGTGGGTGCAGTGGGACATCTTTCTGGTTGGGTTTTAATGTCCATTTAACTCTAGGAAATGTAAATATCTGTTGTACCCCTGGAAATCAATGCATCAGCTGTTCCTATTATTTACCACTAATTAAAATAATATTGAAGGCTGCATAATGAAATGTAATATGGAGTTAAATATAACTCCAGTGCACCACCAATGAAGATTTAATCATGAATAATAAAAAAAATAAGACTATAGTTCATTGTTTGAATCAAGCCTCTACTCTTGTTTACCCAACAAAGGATAAGCACACACAGTTCTAGTTTTTGGGGATAAATACTGCACTGTACAGTGAGTTTGTGAATCATCTGTGCCATGGGTCATCTGGTTCCTTTAAGAGTTTAGATTTCTTCATGGCAGAACATAGAGCTCATATCCCCAGTCTGAAACATGGATAAGAATGTGCTATTGGATTCCATGGGGTGTATTGTGCAGGCAGTCACTGATAGGATATTCACCCCTTCCCTCTCGCTTCCATCTGTTCTACTGCTCGTAGGAGCACAAACGTTGCCGCTCAGTTGTTGGACAGACATTGAATTTTTCACAGAAGGTCACGTCAAGTTCCTTAAAATGATGACAAATATCTCTGAAATTCCTGGGACGCTTACTCGCGGTTATCTCTTGTGCCAAACACACACGGGGGATCCATGTTTACATTTAATTAAGGTGAAAATAATTTCTGCTGAATATCTTTTAATTACATGGCATATTAGTGGGTTGCACAGCTGCTCCTGCAATACTACATTAGGATGAGGCAATTAGTCACAATTTAAATACATATTATTATTATTATTATTAATCCCACTACAGTTTGTATCTTGACAGGCTTCACGTCTCCAGTTGTCTCCTCTGGTCTCATTTGATTATATAGTGAATAAAGTACCCCCTGTTGTAAAATATAGGGATATTATAAGTTACCGAGGAATTCCATGGTCATACCAAAGCACGAGGAAGAAGGCCGAATGTGTTTTTATCATGGAACTATGAGGGGACTTCTAATATCCTCATATTTTGCAGCAGGCGGTAAATTATTTCTTATAATACACAAGTTTCAGTGAGTCATGTGACATAAATGACATCACTAAGCTCCGATTATAAGGATAAAATTTACCGGATATTCAGTGTAGAGCGTTATGTAGAACTGGTTTTGCCTGCAAAAATTTGTCTGTTGAAAATTCACTGGCATCTCGTTTTGGACACGGGCATCCGTTTTTGGCAAAAATGGATGCCGGCATCCAAAACCAGAGGCTGGCGGCGTTTCACAAATTTTTCACCGTTTCGCGGATTTCCAGAGAAAAAAAAATTTGGCGAAACATCACAGATTTGCCCATCACTATTCGTGAAGATCATTCCTTATTATATTGGTATACTTCTTCATTCAGTATTGTGGAATATTGTTTGTGTACCATTATTGACTTGTTTTTGAAAACAATAAACACGTTGTTAAAATGAAAATGTCCAATCAGGAAAGCAGGATCATTAACGAGAGAGGGAGAGTGTCTGATACTTTAGGCATTTTTCTGAGTGTTCAAGTGCGACTGAGAGACAATGGACACAAGGCGTAAGGAATATTTCATCTAGAATTTCACTTTGCGCTCGGGGCTGTAAATGAGCCCTAGGGTGGCTCAGCTCAAGGGTCAAAAGGTCCACGTGAATGATTCTCAAGTAGGGCGGGACGAATAAACCGAAACAATTAATATTGTCAATACATGCACAGCCTTGTGTCTCTTACAGTCAAGGAGGAGTGATGGACGAATCTGACCAGATTTGCTTTGCTGAAAATTCGTGAAACTGCGAAATCTCCCCAAAATGCAGTGAAGTCTATGGGCGACAAAATGTGCTTGACACGCAACAAATTTTTTCACTCATTGGAATCTATGGGCATCATTTTCATGGCGAAACTTTGTGAACAATTTATCTCATCACTATCAAGGAGCACTTGCCCCTGCTTTTGTAAATGATCCCTTTAGATCCTGTATAAGGGTTTCCATAAAATGTAGCAGCAGAGATTTTATGGTACAGTAAAGTAAATTATTGAGATTGCCTTACTCGCCAACACCACCACTGCCAAAAACAGCCATACACCCCAACACCAAAAGCCTTACTCGCCAACACCACCACCAACAGCCATTGACCCCAGCATCAACAGCCATATGCCCCAATACCACCACCAACAGCCATATGCCCCAACAGCCATACACCC
>CM044431.1:11684433-11700324 GCA_024363595.1 Xenopus borealis
TCTTTCGGGAAGGATTCGGGGTTCGGCCAAATCCAAAATAGTGGATTCGGTGCATCCCTACTTTTAGGATTACACTGAACTTGTTTGATATTATAAATAGAATCAATACTAGTGATGGGCGAATGTATTCACCTGGCACAAATTCGCTGCAAATTCCCGCGATTCGCTGCCGGCAAATAAATTCGCCCATGAAAATTCGCCAGCTTTGATAAAAACAGACGCCGGTGAATTTTTACTGGCATTTCGCGAATTCATTTGCCGATAGTGAATAGCAGGAATTGGCCGCGAATTCGCGCCTGGCGAATAAATTCGCCCATCACTAGATATTACCTGAAAACCATTGCTAGGCTATACTAGTGTAGGGAGGTAGTGCAGAATCTTTGCACTTACCCCTCTTCTACAACAGTAACACTTTACTGCACACTTAAATTATCACCAAAACAACAATGGAGGTATGTATAAAATACGTTTACTAGATAAATTCAACAATACAATACAACATCATAACATCAAGAGTGACTGTGGACAATAAATATACAGCAGTATAAATATAATTATACATACCAGCCAGTCAATGGAATAAAGGCAAAGATAGAGACAACCAGCAAGGAGCGGATACACAAGTCAATGGTGAGAATACGCCAATGTTTCGCCATTATGATCTTTGTCAGAATCCCCTTGACATAGGGGAAACGTTAGGGTATTCTCACCATTGACTTGTGTATCCGCTTCTTGCTGGACTGCAGGGCTGCAAGTGCTGGATTCACCTAAAGAGTAAGTACATACCTCCCAACTGTCCCGTTTTTCACAGGACAGTCCCAATTTTGACAGCTCAATTTGTAGTCCCGGATGGTTATTACAAAGTCCCAACTTTCTCTTTGATCTCCTGCACTGAACAGCCAAAAAAAGATACAACGTGTGTAACTTAATTCGCTTTGTGCAGAGAACCAAGAACACTTAGATACATTTGTAACAATCTTAGATAAGCAAAGAAACAGTTGCGACAATTGAAGGTCTCTGGGGAAACTCCCTTGCCGTTTAAAGGGCAATTCGCTTTCACTGAAAATTTCGATGGAACAGGCAC
Source organism: Xenopus borealis (assembly GCA_024363595.1). NCBI lineage: Eukaryota > Metazoa > Chordata > Amphibia > Anura > Pipidae > Xenopus > Xenopus borealis. The sequence continues at coordinate 11,685,518 of CM044431.1, forward strand.
TCAGAATAAGGCAATCTTCCATTTTTATGAAATGAACATGGTAATTAGGGGGTTTGAACACAAAAACTTTTAGTTAGCAGATAGTTAGAGCAAACAAGTAAATTAGTGAGGCCCCTATTGTACCTGGCGATTTTTCACCAGGTGACTAAATCTCCCTGAATCTTCTCGTCTGTCTCTGCCATTAGAAGTGTTTTTCCTTTAAATTTATTTTAGATAAACAGTTATCCAGTTTACCATATAATCTGTGTGTGTTATTACTGTGTTCCTGGTGGGGCCACCCGTAGGTGCATTCCTGGATCCAACTAGGTGGAGGCACTGCTCTAGTAAATACCATTTACCCAGTCTCTCCCAATACCACTGCAGAGTGGCTCAGGTTTAATTAAAAGTACAATTATGGGATTAGGTAGAGGCCCTGGTCTAGCCACACGCCAGTGATATACAATTTAAAAAAAAGATAGACGCCTTGTCTGCTGCAAATGGGGGGTTCCCAATCTTTATTCTATGGTGTTCATGACACTGCACAATGATCATTTGTCTGCTGTTTTCCTTAGCTTAATAGCTCACTTTAATTCTCTAGATTCAATTTTATAGTTCTCCTTCTCCTTTTTAACTGGTTAAGACAAGGTGGCACGGGTTTTGGCATTGTGGACGGTCTAGTTCAAACGTTTCTTCTAAGTCCCAATCTGGGAATCTCAAGGGACCGATGACTTGTGGTTTTTCAGGATAAGATAGCTCTTTACAGACTAGGGCAAGAATAATAATTGAGACCACAGTCTTGGTTACCCTGCCTTTCTCCATCTTTGTGGTGTCCCAAGAGTAGCAAAATATCAGATAGGGAATCAAGGGACAACTCCACCTCTATTTTTTCCACATTTCTTACTATGGTTTTCTGAACTGGGACCTGCCTGACCCATTCATGAATTTTAACTTAATGAACTTTTAATCTGGTTATTCCCAAAGGATATCTCCTTATCCATTAGTATTGTACTTTACTATTGATGAATTGTGATCCATAAAATCAATTGGATAACTTTATGAATTAGCTATGCACCTTATATGATTCTCACTTACATTAAAGGACAAGGAAAGTGTAAAAAAGAATAGGGCTAGAAATGGTGTATTTTGGATACTAAACATAAACATGAACTTACTGCACCACAAGCCTAATCAAACAAATGATTTATGCTTTCAAAGTTGGCCACAGGGGGCTGTCATCTTGTAACTTTGTTATACATCTTTGCAAGACTAGACTACATACACATGCTCAGTGTGGTCTGGGCTTCTTAGGGATCGTCATAAATGATCAAAAAACAAAGCTGCTGGAGTTCTGCATGGCTGGTAAGTAAGGCGGGGGCTCCCCCTGCTGTTCATAAGTATGATTGTTTCCCTGCCAGAAGTTAGGGAACATCTGACAATTCCTATCCACAGCACTAAATGAAGGGAGAATTTCACTGCATACAGTCAGGTTTCTTATAAAAACAGTACACATTTTTTAAATGAAAGTATATTGGAGATAGATTTATTTTTCATTACAGAAAGTAAAAATGGGATTTTATTTCTTTGCCTTTCCTTGCCCTTTAATGACCTATATGTGAATTAAGAATGGACTTCTAAGCACTTTCTTCTTTACTATTTTATCCGAATTGAATCATGCACTGGCTCTTAATTCAATCCATTTTAATGTGGATGAGATTGTTAGGAACTCACAAATAAGATATCGCATTCAAAGGGAATTTCAGTATAAGAATATTAGTTAGAGCAGGGGTTCTTTCTCTTCTTCCTAAGTTCTTTTTCAAGTAATTTCTGACCCTGTCAGACCCCCAACCCCCAACTAGAAAACCTATTTTCATGATCTCCTGATTATCCCTTTTTTTCTTGCGACTTCACAATGATCAAACGTTTCGGGACCGCACAGCCCTTGTTCAGTGACCAGTGAAGTGTCATGAGTAGTGATGGGTGAATTTATTCTCCAGGGGCGAATTCCCGCGATTCGCGAAACACCAGCGAAAATTCGCTGAAAAAAAACCGACGTGTCGAAAATGTCGCGACTCGTTTTGCGAATTTTTTCGCCAATTCGCGAATTTCGCTGGAAATATGCGAATTTTTCGGTAAAGCGAAACGGGGTAGATTCGCCCATCACTAGTCATGAGCACCATGTAATAAAGATTGGGAACCCCCCATTTGCAGCAGACAAGGTATTGGCGTCTATCAGGTTTGTCCCATCCCATCAGGTAAGTGCCAAGCATGGAGTGTAACAATAAGGGGTGTAGGAAGGGTTGCACTAGTTAATATGTAAATGAAGTTCAGTTAATTAGTGTTGCATTTCTAAATAAGGATTAGGCCAGTGTATTATCATTTCCAGCTATATTTGGAAGGCTCTATTTGTTTTGGTATATTGTTACTAGCCAGCTGCAGGGCTAATTCACTCCAGATGGATAACTTCCTATACTGTAAATATCCGCCTGCTCCCTCTGATTATATTTAGTTAGAAAACAGGAAAGTAACTTGCCCTAGGGCCGTCCCCTGTAATCTGTGAATCAGCTCATATCCACTTCCTAGCTCGGCTCTGAACTCCGCAATACATTCCCCATTGTGGCTGCCACATTGTCTTGGCTGACTGAGCTCATTGCACTTTCTTTGCAGCCGGGCAGTCAGCAGTGGGTTCATTCCTCCCAACATTTGAAAAATGAAAAGAGGGAGAAAAAGTTGTGGTGAGTGTGGCAACATTTCTGGCCACACCCAATAATTACCATATCCATTTTACAAAATTTGGCAGGTTATGAAAGTTTGAACACTTTTCGGGGAGTTTTATGTTATAACAGTTTTGCTAATGAAAGGCCCATTAAGCTACTAGTCTCAGTTCTCCCAAGAGACTTGCTTATCTTAAATAGTTGCAATTGTGTCTTTGCAGATCTTAAATTGTTACATGTGTTCATAAGTGCAGCTGCTGAGTGTTTTGCACTCTCTTGCCACCAGTGCAGGAAATCAAAGACAAAGTCGGAACATTTCAGTAAGAAACCCAGGACTGCAGGTTGAGCTGTCAAAACCGGGGCTCTCCTACAGACAACGAGATAGTTGGGAGGTATGGTATATATATTTATTAGTGATGCACCGAATCCACTATTTTGGATTCAGCCAAACCCCCAAAACCTTCCTGAAAGATTTGGCCGAATACCAAATCGAATCCGAACCCTAATTTGCATATGCAAATTATGGGTGGGAAGGGGCAAATATTTTTTACTTCCTTGTTTTGTTCCAAATAGTCACGTGATTTCCCTCCCTGGCCCTAATTTGCACATGCAAATTAGGATTTGGATTCGGTTTGGCCAGGCAGAAGGATTCGGCCGAATCCAAATCCTGCTGAAAAAGGCAGAATCCTGTCCGAATCCATCCCTAATATATATATTAAAAAGTGAAATGAATAATAGGCAGAAAGGCCTATTATCATCATCAGGAGTCATTGTGAACACGTGTTATTGTTTATCAGGAGCAAAGCAAAGGGGATTCTTACAGAAGTTAAACCTCCCTATTTGTTATCATGGACTAAATCTAAGGCAAATATTTACCAAATGATATCTGTGTCATGGGCTTTTCCTAAAACTCCTAGTGAATTCTGCCAAGCAGGGTTGCCAGGTTGGTAGTTTTCCAGCCAAAGTGGGCTACTAATTTAAAGCCCAGGTTGGGTTTAAAAGTTCATACTAGCCAAGGTATGGATTTGGGACACTTTTTGGGCCTTTGACTGGTTTGTACTTTGGAAACCAGCCAAAGTTTTTTCTTGCCCTAATGTGCCAAGCCTGAGTCTCCCAATGCATGTTGGGTAATGTAAAGCTAAGACTACAATACCCAGCATGCATGCAATGGGACTGGCTTGTGTAGAAGTTGGAGGCTACCAGATTTTGGGCTCTACCCCAGTCTCTCATCCTTCTTAGGTATTCCTACATTTTCCAGTGACTTTCCTCAATTTCAGGGGGCAAAAATCTACTGGCCACTAAAATGTATAAAGGTCAACCTGTTTTACCAATATTTATTAATATTGTATAGGAACCTTATGAAGCCTCTATACCTCCTGGACCCACCCCCTGGTGATGGGTGAATCTGTCCCATTTTATTTCATGAAAAAAATATGTGAAATTTAAAAATGCGTGTTTTCACATGTATTCATTTATTTCTTGGACTTTTATTTCACTGCACATAACGTGCTATTTTTGGGCTAGTTTTGAAGTGCCTCTTGGCTAGTTTTTTCTAGATGACTTTGAAAAATTAGACCTGGCAACCCGGGGGCAAATCTATGGGAAAGGTAAGAGTTCTGGCATTGTTCTGTTGATGGGAAAGTCTCACATTCTGTTGTAAGAGTTTGTTTCTTCTCTGCAATAAAATTGGCCATAGACTTTAAGTTCTGCTCATTTAGCGACAACGCCAAACAAGCGAATCATTCCCCGATCTGCCAATAACTGCAGGGCTATATCCGGGGTAATCCGAAATTCAGCCCTATGGTCGAACGATCGTTTAATGATGAGGGCAGTGGGCTCCGACGGGTCAGTCGGGAAAAATCAAACCTTCCCGATCGATATCGTGGGCAGATATTGATCGGGAAGATCTGTCAAAAGCAGGTCTAAAAAAAAGGTCTAAAGGGTCGATATCGGCAGTTTTATCTGCCCGTGTATGGCCACCTTTAGTTGTGTTTTCCTTTCTAAAGTGGGCCGTGAGACAAAAAGGGGTGGAGCCGACAGACTGTGATGGGAAAAGGGTGGAGCCACATCACCCGAAGCCGAAGAAAAAATTTAAGTTTTCCCCAGCGGGAAAGGGCTTTTGTAGATGGTATTACAAATTACTGGCAGCTACATAGCTATACAGTACTATATACGGTATACATAGAGGCTGTTTTACGAAATTCACGCAAAATGATTGAAGTTCGATTGAATAACGATCGTACGATTTTTTCATAAAATCGGATATTCTAATTTGGCCTCTTGGATCATCGAATACCGAATTATCGAATAGATCGAATGATCGGATATTCGATAATTCGATCATTCGGTGAAAATTTTTTAAATATTCGACTGCCAGATTGAACCTACCGAATTACAATAGAAGCCCCCCATAGGCTTCTGAAACTAAGGGGCCGGTGAATAGATGGAAGTTCGATCGAATTCGATCGAATTTGAATAGATTCGAATGAACGAATATTCGATCATTCGATCAGCGAAGGATTTAAATTTTAAAGTTTATTCGATTGCCTACTTCGCCAGATTGGACCTACCGAATTGCAACGATCGAAGTCTTTGATCGTTCCAATCGTACAAATTATTTGAACGATCGAATGATTTATTCGACTGATCGAATAAATTAGTCGACTGATCGAATAAATTTGTATTCATACGTCGAATGATCGAATATGAATAAAAGGTAGCCTAAAACTATGCGTTTAGCATTCGACGATCGAATGCTAATCGAATATCGAATTTGGTCGAACTAATTTTGGGGAATAATAGTAAATTTGCCCCTAAGTCCTGCTCCAATACCATTCGTACGATCGAAGCATTCGATCGTTCGAATCGTACGAATTTTTCGGAGACTAAAATAAAATTTTACGATTTTTTTGTGAAATCGAACGATCGGTATCCGTGATACCGAATAGCGAGCAAAATGATAGCCTAAACAATTCGATAAGCATTCGATGGTCGAATGCTTATCGAATTTCGAATTTGATTGAGCTAATTTTGGGGAATAATAGTAAATTTTCCCCATAGTGTCATAGAAATATAGTCACAATATAAGGCTGATTAGTCATTAATACAGATAATTAGAAACATCACAATTTAATAATCAGCAAACCTGTAGCATCAGCTTATATTACAGCCAGGGAAGCTCATTTTCTGCTGCTGCTGCTGGATAATTAGTGACGACCCCTAAGCTTAGCTTCTCAACAGCTGCTCAGAGCCCACTGAGCATGTGAGTGTCACAGACACTTTCCAAGATGGTGACCCCCTGTGACAAGTTTCAAGTCCTGGATCATTGCTGCTATTGACAAGCTGAAACTTTAGCCTCCTGCAATAAGTTCACTATATAAAATATGTCGTTGGTAGGCATATTCATTTTTAAGTTTTAGTTCTCCTTTAACGAATATATGCAATGACGTTTTTATGCACCTGCGGTTGCCATCGTAAACGAGCCCTTTAATCTGACCTCATTTTATTTAAAGATTTTCAGATTTGTGCATCCACAGCTGGTTATTTTTAGTTGTGACGTACATAACGTTATCGCTGATTACAAAACTTTTCTCATTTATACCAATGACTGTACAACCTGACAAATAGCAGCTTGTTCGAATCTCCTTTCAGACGCTCTCCCAGTGGACCAGACGCCGTCTTTTAACTTAAATTGGGAAACATTGAAGACAAGGTAGCCGTGCTTGAGACGCATATTGTTCCTTTACTCGGCGCTGCTTTTAAGCATTCGTGGGACACAGTGTCATTAAGGCTAGAAATCATTTTTAAGTGTATTCTTTCAAATGCTAATTCACTATGTGGAGAATAATAATAATAATATATTTTGAATAAAACATAAACACAGAGTTATGTTGTGGTTAAAATAATGCAGGTATTGGATCCGTTATCTGCAAAAGAAAGCTTTGAATTACAGAAAGGCTGTCTCCCATAGGGGCAAATTCACTAAGCGGCGAAAATTCGCTAGCGTTGCCTTCGTTAACGTTCGCCGCACTTCACCAGGCGAATTTTCGCCAGCGCTATGCAAATTCACTAAAGTGTGAAGTTATGCTAAGATCAGCGAACGGTAGCGTAGTTGCGCTAGTGTTACTTCGCCAGGCGAAGCCTCATTTGCATACGGCGGGAACTTAAGCGTATAATAGAAGTATATGTTATAGCCACTACATTCCACTACACAAGCCCAGGAAACCTTTAATAAATAAAATAAAGTTGTCCTATTGCCCTACATGTGCCCCCTGTATAGTTGTGTTGCCATATGTTAGGAAATGTAGGGGGGAAGGAGGGTAACCCCCCAAAATTTTGCTCTTTTTCAAACTATCACCCTAGAAAGGTAAAACACTCCAGCGTTTTTTTGGGACTTAGAGAAAATTTCCAATTTTTTTTCAAAACTCCTATCTATTTTATTGAACTTCGCCAGGTCTGACCTGGCGAAGTAACTTCTAGCGTAAGTGGTAACGTTTAGTAAAATGTTCATCTTAGTGAATTTGCGTAATTAGGATCCTTCGTTAGTGCGCAACTTCGCCTGGCGTAAGGGTGCGAAGTTGCGCTGGTCTATCTACTTCGCTAGCGAAAATTCACCAGAGTCGGTGTTAGTGAATTTGCAAAGTTACGTTAAGTGGCGAATTAGCGCTAGCGTTAGATGCTTCGCGCTTTAGTGGATTTACCCCATAGACTCCAATATAATCAAATAATCCAAATTTTTTTAAATGATTTCCTTTTTTTCTGTAATAATAAAGCAGTAACTTGTTCTTGGTCCCAGCTAAGATATAATTAATCCTTATTGGAAGCAAAACAAGCATATTGGGTTTATTTCACGTTTATATGATTTTTTTTTGTAGATTTAAGGTATGAAGATCCAAATTACTGAAAGAAAACTGAAATCTAGAAAACCCCTAAACATTCTGGATATCAGGTCCCATACCTGTATCAGGTTGCACAGAAAAAAGTACTAGAAGCATTGTTCCCTGGTAAGGTAATAAAGTTCTTTAATACAAAATAGAAGGGTGGTTAATACTAGAAGACAGGATCTCAAGATGGAGAGATGGAGGCTGGGAGGATTATTTATCAAAGGTCAAGTATTAGAGGTTTTTTTTTTTACCTAAAATTAACACAAAACTCTAATGGTCTCTTATTTAAAGGAGAAGGAAAGGTTAAAACTAAGTAAGCCTTATCAGAAAGGTCTATATTGAGTAAACCCTCAAAGTAATGCTGCTCTGAGTCCTCTGTCAAAAGAAACACAGCATTTATTTCCTTCTATTGTGTCACATGGGCTTCTGTATCGGACTTCCTGTTTTCAGCTTAAACCTCCGTGCCCTGGGCTTGAGCATGCTCAGTTTGCTCCTCTCTCCCATCCCTGCTGTAATCTAAGCCCAGAGCTATGAGTGAGCAGGGAGAGACTCAGACAGGAAGTGATGTCACACCAAGCTAATACTACAGCTGGCTGCTATCCTAAACAAACAGAGAGCTTCTACAGCTTTTTACTCATGCTGTCATTGTAAACCGGATGTGACATCATCAGTAGTAGAAATGCTCAGAGAAAGGAGTAAAAGTCGCCAACCTGCAGAACCACCGGCCCGCTTCTATACCCGCACCCAGAAATTCTACAAGTAACCCGCAGGGTACCGCGGGATTTTTCAGGTAACCCGCTGGTACCCGACCCGCTGCCGGACTCTAATCATGCGCCTTTTTGGATGGGACAATGTCGACTTCTTCTGTTGTCAGAAAATCAAAAAATACGACCTAAAACACTTTTTGGAATAAACACAAACCAAAAAACAGTCACTTCTTTCCATTCACAAATGAACTCACTTTATCAATCCTAAAAGGAAGGATTTAATTTGTCCTCAATAATTCACATTCGCTTTACTCATGTAAACCGTTCAAGGCTCAGCTACTAATTCCAGCCTTGGCAACAGCAAACATAAATCAATGGTAATTTCTCCTTGCAAGAAACAAGTGAAGGCATTACTGTGTGGAGCTGATTTATCAGTGGATAAAAAATATTCACTGGTAGCAAAAGTCTTGGCAATAGCCTTAAATATGGACTTTAGTCACAGTAAAATTACAAACAACATTAGCATGAGATAATTGAACTAAATGAAATAAATGAACTAAAAGGGGTTGTTCACCTTTGTGTTAACTTCAAGTATGATATAAAGAGTTATGTTCTGAGACAATTTGCAATTGGTTTTCATTTTTTATAATTTGTTGTTTTTGAGTTGTAGGAGATCAGAAAAACCCCTCCCCTGTTTTTCTGTCTGTGACATCATCCAGTGCCCCAGTGCATCCTTGGGAGAGGGGGAGGGCCCGACTTTGGAGCCAAATGTACAGGGTCTCCAACAGAGCTTATAAAGGAATCCCTGCTGCAGCAGCCAGAGAGATCCAGATCTGTGCAGTGTGTAGGGTTGCCACCTGTCCGGTTTTGAACCGGACAGCCCGGTATTTTGAAGGGCTGCCCGGTTCAATGCTTCCTGCCCGGTTTTCCAAATAAGGAAAACCGGGCGGGATTAGCTTGATTGATGCCGCGATCGGCCAATCGGCGATCGCTGCGTCATAGCTCCACCCCGTGACGTTACGGGACCGCCCACTGACGTCACAGGACCGCCCACTGACGTCACAGGACCACCCCCTGTCCGGCTGGAGCCACAGGGAAAGGTGGCAACCCTAGCAGTGTGACACGGCTACTTGAAAGGATTTTCAAGGGAGAAGGAAAGGGCTGTGTTTTGCTCTGCTTTGATAAAGTATTTGAGCATCACAGAGAGTCAGTTTCTATCTCCTGCCTGTGGATACTTTGGTCACTGTGTGTTCCCCATGGTGAGGACAGGTCTTGCTTGTGTACCTGCTACATGGGAGTGACTACTACTTTAATAGGGCAGGTAGTGCTACCTGCAGATATAAGAGCTCTTGGGGAAGGGACACTGAACTGACTGAATTTATTCTCTACCAGGTGTGGGACTGTGGCATTGAAAGACTGTGCCAGGGGCTGATAGTCCACACAGGTTCCCCAGAAAAAAGTGACATTGTGGGATTTGCTTTTATGGTCACTAGTGATGGGCGAATCTATCCCGTTTCGACGAGAAATTTCCAGCGAAATTAGCGATTTGGCGAAAAATTCACAAAACGAGTCACGGCGCGTTTTTGACGTGCGTTGTGTTGTTTATTGACGCACATCACGTAATTTCTGACGCGTCGTGTCATTTTCAGCGTACAACTCGTTTTATGGGTTTTTTTGACGCCAGTGAATTTTCAGCAGGCGAATTTTCGCTGGCATTTCGCGAATCGCGGGAACTCGCAGCGAATTTGCGCCTGCCGAATAAATTTGCCCATCACTAATGGTCACTAAATGCAGTTTTACATAGTTTATTGCAAACTGTGTGTGTTTTATTTTTCCTAGTGGAAATCCCCCTGAGGTGTGTTCCCTAGGTGGAGGCACTGGGCTGTAAATTTTTGGACACGGGTGAATTTTTGCGGGTGATTTGCGGATTTAAAAATGAGGGAATTCGCTGGAAATTCATGCCTAGCGAATAACTTTGCCCATCACGAATGATAAGCCATTGCATTATATCCGGAAAATAAAATTCGCTTATGATAACTAGATCTTCTTAACAGAATTTTACTGCCAATATGAACGGTAGCTACATCATATTTATTTCCAACCGCATTTCAGATTGAACACTTATCATTTTCAAGGTGTTAACGTTGTAAAGGATACTTACGTCAGAAACTGCCTGAGATCGTTTCAAGACGTCCTTTCCCTGAAGCTTCAGGCTTTCCCTGTGAATATCTTGTGGTTAAATAGATATGTGGGCTTCAATTTCAAATATTAATCCTTTATGTAACTAAGTCAGAAAAAAAAAATTGTGCTTTTGGGTATTGAATGCAGTGTTCTCCTGCCTCCCATTGTCCTTAGTTATTATTCTGTAACAATCGGGTGCAGGATCACAATTCTATTAGAATGTTGAGGCAAAAAATGCATCTAAATGGGTATGCAAAGCTGCTGGAGTTCTGCATGGCTGGTTAGTAAGGCAGGGGCTCCCCCTGCTGTTCATAAGTATGATTGTTTCCCTGCCAGAAGTTAGGGACCGTCTGACAATTCCTATCCACAGCACTAAACGAAGGGAGAATTTCACTGCATACAGTCAAGTTTCTTATAAAAACGGTACATATTTTTTAATTAAAGTATATTGGAGATAGATTTCTTTTTCACTAAAGAAAGTAAAAATGGGATTTTATTTCTTTGCCTTTCCTTGCCCTTTAACTTCACTGCTCTACTGATATACTAGATGATCAAGACTATCCAACTACCTACCTGTTCAACACCTTATATCCAAACAAAAGGTGCTAATATGAGAATGATCCTCACTTTACTGCTGTAATAGCCTCTCTCTACTTGGAGGTCTCTCACCTATGTTTTGGAACATTGTTGGTGGTTCCACAAAAGCATTAGGGAGGTTGAGTGCTGATGTTTGGGATCAAACATATTCAGTTGGGTTAAATGAAGGGATCTGTGTGGGCCAGTTCAAGTTCTTCCACTCCCATCTCAGCAAACTCATTCTGTGGGCAGCTTGCTTTATGCATGGAGCCATTATTGTCCTGAAACTGGATAAATCTTCCCCAAAAGTTTGCCATAAAATATGAAACACTGTAAACTGTAGCTCAAGGTTTGCTTTCAACTTAATAAAGGGTCACAGCCCATCCATGGAAGACACATCCAGACTATTACTTCTGGGCCTACTGTCAGGGCCTAGCGGATTTAGTAAGTTGGGACCAAAGAGGAAGTTGTATACAGGAATACTATTCAAGGCATCAAAAAATGTCATAGTCGTATCTGAGAAAAAGTTAAGGGCTGCCAGCAAGAAGCAAAAGGAGGTCAGGAACAGAAGGAGCAAGGCAATATTGCAATTTCAGAGTACCCCAGAGCTTTACCAGGAAAAAACTATATCGGGGCATTGAACCCGGGGTTCTTTTGGTTTTGTCCTTTTATTTTGAATTTTCCCTGCAAAACAGGTTCCGTGGACATTTGTAATAAAAATTGGCCCCTTCAAGCATTTGCGCCTACATCTCTAATAAAGAGGACCTACGTAAGCGTAATAGGACTAACGAAGTTTCACTAGGAAGAAGCGATCACTAGTGTAATTTCGCTTTGAAACACTCGCACTGCAGAAGTAACGCAAGAGAAAATTCGCCAGCGTTGAGCAACCAGGACATTTTTGTGAATTATTGTAGTATCAACGAATGTTTGCCTGGCGAAGTGGCATGAAGTGTCTGGCAACAAATCTTGAAAAAAAACTTGAAAAAAAAAGCCAATAGGCTGGTTTTGCTTCCAATAAGGATTAATTATATCTAAAGGTGGCCACACACAGGCCGATAAAAGCTGCCAACAGACTGTGTCGGCAGCTTATTGGCCCATGTGGGGGGCCCTCCGACGGGCTTCCCCGATCGATATCTGGCCGAAAGTCGGGCAGATGTCGATCGGGCAGGATTAAAAATCCAGTTGGATCGCGGCCGCATCTGTTCGTTGATGCTGTCCCGCAATCCGAGCGCCAGTATCTGTGCCATTCTGATCCGATCCTTGGGCCCTAGGGCCCACGATCGGATCAGCCCGATATCGCCCACCTCAAGGTGGGCGTATCGGGGAGAGGTCCACTCGTTTGGCAACATCGCCAAACAAGCGGATCTCTACGTGTATGGCCACCTTTAGTTGGGATCAAGTACAAGCTACTGTTTTATTATTACACAGAAAAAGGAAATTCTGTTTAAATATTTGGATTATTTTGTTACAATGGAGGCTATGAGAGACGGGCTATCCGTAATTCAGCGCTTTCTGGATAACAGGATTCCGGATAATAGATCCCATACCTGTACTGACATTTCTTCCCAGTTTGGAACTGAGCAGTGAGTGTCTGTATAGTTTTGGCTAAAAATGTGTATGGATTTTTTTGTGTTATTCTGTATCTGGGGATCTAGAGTTTAATGGCTTTGTACACTTGAATTTTATCTTGAATAAATGTTTCTATTATCACAAATCAGATGAAAATTGCTCATGTTTTAAACTGGCTCATGTCTAAGAGGTTTGAACATCCCCCTAGGCTCCCAAGTGGGAAAAAAGCGAATATCTCATATTTGTTACTTATGTGATATCAACCTTCTCCTACGTTTAATATCTCTGTCTCTCTCTGCTCCTCTTCACAGAACAAGATACATATGACACATGAATTTTTTTTTTTCTGGTTTGCACTTTACAGTAGAAAAAATGTCTGTTTTACATAAATATTTTTAAAGAATGTGGAAAAAAAGAGAGTTAATTGGTCCCTCGTGTATTTGTCTTGTCTAAGCGAGAGTGTAAGACTGACGAGCACTGACGCATAATACGGATATTAACTATAAAGTAATGTATTTGATCAAAAAATGTCCATCTAACGATATTGTCATTCATTAGTGGCTTTTTCTGCTCAATGGGATAATACTGGATTGGCTTGTCCTTGCCAAGATCCTCCCTTGTGAGAGGGACGTACAGTATGAAACACATTTGGACGAACAAATTAATGTTTTGACATTTAAGTGGGCTGGAGATTCCTCGGTGCAAATACAACATTCAGAATGATGCAAACGAGGGCAAATAGACAATGCGTGGAATGCGTCTGTAGGTAAGAACATAAACACCAGACGGGTTTCATTTCATTGTGTTTACACATATTTGTGACTAACTGAAACTTATGCCAAGTGAATTTGGGAGAGGAAAATACGTGCTACGATATAAGTTGGTGCTATAGAAATACATGTTATTAATAATAATAATACTAATATTAATATGTGCCAGGGGTATATAGTCACAAACTTGCCTCTTGGTTCAGTGACTGGCACAGTTTAGCTCTCTCATTCACATGCCACCACCACACTGTCAGGAGCCAAACCAGAGTCGGACTGGGCTGACTGGACTCCTGGAAAAACCCGGTGGGCCCTGCCGGCCCAGATCCTCTCCTACCTGCCTGCCACTCACCAATCCATGATCTCTCCCTGCCTCACCGATGCAAGAAAAGCAAGTTTGTGCCCAGCGGGGAGGAATGAGGCTAGAGGAGGGTTGTGGATGGCTGGTGAGGTGGTCTGAAGTTGGAGGATGGCAGACTAGGGCCCCCTGATGTGGCAGCCCCTGTGAACCCAGACCCAACCAGTCCAACACCGAGCTGAACCATTTATAGTAGTGATGGGCAAATTTGTTCTCCTAGCTCGAATTCGCAGGGAATTCCCGCAGTTTGCCGCCGGCATATACATTTGCGAAATGGCCGTGAAAATTCGCCAGGGATAATTTTTGATTTTCATAAATTTTTCGTGAAATCGTTCCAAATTCACAAATTTATTGTGAAAACGTTTGAAATTCACGAATGTATAGTGAAAACGTTCGGAATTCATGAATTTATAGTGAAAACGTTTGAATTTCACAAATTTAGTGAAATAGTTCAAAATTCACAAATTTATAGTGAAATTACTTAAAATTCACGAATTTATAGTGAAAATGGTTAAATTTCAAAAATTTTTCGTGAAAACTGTAACATTTCACTAATTTCACATATTTTGCTATTTTCACGAATTTTTCTCCAATTCGGTGAAGCGAAACACCCCAGATTCACCCATCACTATAACGATTCGCTTTGCCAAAAAATTTCACAGAAAATTCGTGAATTGGCGAAAAATTTGTGAAACGAGTTGCGACATGTGTTTGACGCGCGTTGTGTCGATTTCGATGCAGCGAATTGCGGGAATCCACAGCGAATTAGCGCTTGCCAAATAAATTCGGCCATCACTAATTTAGCATTGACGTTTGAAGTATTTTCTTTTGCTGATATTATATCTACATAGTAACATAGTAACATAGTAACATAGTAAGTTAGGCTGAAAAAACCTTTTTTTTTTTTTTTAATTCTAACTGCCTAACTGCTAGTTGATCCAGAGGAAGGCAAAAAAAAAACCCATCCTAAGCCTCTCCAATTTGCCTCCGAGCGGGAAAAAATTCCTTCCTGGCTACAAAAAAGGCAATCGGACTAGTCCCTGGATTAACTTGTATAATGAGCTATCTTCCATAAC
>CM044431.1:11718189-11728358 GCA_024363595.1 Xenopus borealis
GAACATTCGGCGAGCGCGAACAGTCGATGTTCGCGCGAACAAGTTCGCCGGCGAACCGTCCGCGACATCCCTACCTGTGACCCCCTGATGGTGGCCCTGCAGTGAGTCATTTACATTTTATTCTGGAGCACCTTGTTCTCTTTCGAATTTCAAATTTAATTTACTGTAATTCGACTAGGAAATAGTCCAAATTTGATTCAAAGTTAAAATTTTGAACTTTATACTGTACTGTCCCTTCGACTATTCGCCATCTGAAACACGCAGGATTGGTTTTAGCCTATGAGGGACCTTCTGGGGTTTGGTGGACTTTTAAATATTTTAATGAATGTCGATTGGTCATTTTTTTTTCGAATTTCAGGTTAATGGGAGTCTTTGGAAACCCCCATTAACTCGAATTTCAACCCTTGTTAAATCTGTCTTATGTGTTGCTCTTTTCCCTCCATTTCTCCACTAGCAACACACAACAAAGAAAATAAATCAAATTAACCAAAACAAAGACAAAAATGGGGATTAATTAATTGACAGTACAAAGTGCAGAAAGCTCTCAAAATAATGACACAAAGGGATAAATAACGGAGCAGACTGTTAATGGTGTGCCGGTAATTAGACCTTGGCAAAGTGCAGCCCTATACTTGTTAAATCTGTTTTAGTGAATTTGCACTTAATTTTTATTTTAATCACGGCTCATGTGATGTAAGATGATTTGGCGAATAATTGCAGTTCATATACCGCTTGTGCTGATGCAAGTTAAAAGTGACTAAGGACACCTCTTCACAGTGATCAGCATTTACCTCAGTTCCTATCAGACTATACAAGGATTAGAGTGAAACCTGGGGACCCAGGTTAGAAGGAGGCAATTGCATGTATAATACCCCCAGAACTCATAGTAGGATGACAGTGGAAATTAATTTAATTCATAATATCCTCAGAACTCATAGAAGGAGGGTACAGTGGCAATTTATTGAATAAATACCTGCAGAACTCATAGAAGAATGGCACAGTAGCAATTTCCACATATAAATACCCCAGAACTATAGAAGGATGGCACAATGGCAATTCCATGTATAAATACACTCAAAACTTATATAAGGATGGCACAATGGCAATTCCATGTATAAATACCCTCAATACTCACAGAGGGATGGTGCAGTGGCAATTTTATGTAGAAATACCCTCAGTACTCATAGAAGGGTGGAACAGTGGCAATTACATGTATAAATACTCACAGAACTCATAGAAGGATGGCACAGTAGCAATTACATGTATAAATACTCACATAACTCATAGAAGGATGGCACAGTAGCAATTACATGTATAAATACTCACAGAACTCATAGAAGGATGGCACAGTAGCAATTACATGTATAAATACCCCAGAACTATAGAAGGATGGCATAATGGCAATTCCATGTATAAATACCCTCAGAACGTATAAAAGGATGGCACAGTGGCAATTTATTGTATAAATACCTTCAGAACTCAGAATGGCACAGTAGCAATTTCATATTAAATACCCCAGAACTATAGAAGGATGGCACAATGGAAATTCTATGTAGAAATACCCTCAGTACTCATAGAAGGATAGCACAAGACAATTCCATGTAGAAATACTCTCAGAACGCATAGAAGAATGGCACAGTAGCAATTACATGTATAAATACCCCAGAACTATAGAAGGATGGCACATTTTTGGTTATCGCTACTTTTTATTCCTCTTCTTTTTATTCAGGCCTCTCCTATTCATATTCCAGTCTCTTATTCAAACCAGTGCATGGTTGCTAGGGTAATTTGGACCCTAGTAACCAGATGCTGTAATTGCAAACTGGAGAGCTGCTAAATAGGGTCAACAAATAATAAAAAATTAAAAGTAGTTTCAAATTGTCTCAGAATGTCGCTCTCTACATCATTTATTAAAGGCCACATGTTGAAGCAATGGGAGCATTTCTAAACTCCCATTACTTCGAAATTCGAATTTAAAAAGACCAATTGAAATTTAAAAAAAAAAAAAAAAAATGTAATTGAGGGGGAATATTCGATCGATTTGAATTTTTAGCTCATTCGATCGAATTAGAATCGAGCAATTTACCCCCCAAAATTTAGATTTTTCATAGTCCACTGAATGACTCCAAATAGCAATTCGGCAGGTTATAGATGCCAAATGGTCAAATTTTTAAAGAGACAGTACATGATAAATTTCTAAATTCGAATTTTTGATTTTTTTGCAAATTCAAATCAAATTTGGACTATTCCCTAGTCGAAGCACACAAAAATAACTTGAAATTTCGAAGGGGCGAACAACCCCTTTAAAGTCTTTCACTGGTCCATCTCATATTAGCAGTTCTAAGAGAATTCTGTTTGTTTACTTTAAAGGAATACCATGGTGTATGTGTCATTATATAGAACGCTAATATTTATCGTCAAATAACCTTAATTGCAGCCTACAAGATCCATTTAGTTCATTAGGGACATAGAGGGAAACAAAGTACTTCACAAATAAACGTTGGCATTTATAGGATACTATTATAATATATTTAAGTACAAGCATTTTTTTTAAATGTTTTTTTTTCCCATATTAAATGACTGAAGTTTACAATGGGGCTTGAGAAGGGAAAGCCATTACTTCTACATAAAATAAACTAACTGCACTTTCTGGGAGATTTGCAAAGCTTTCAGGAAATGCAGGAAAAAACCAACATACAGTTGATGCAGTGATGGGAAAAGTCAGTCAATAAACAAGATTAAGGGGGTGCTTTATAGCTAATAATCTCTAGTGTTAGATGTACAGTACATGTTTATCAACAGATGAACGACTGGGGCATGGGAAGAAAACTGTATTTGAGGGACGCTACAATCATTGCACTTTACAACTTTACCCCATTGATCTTAAATGGGATTAATCAGGGATTTATGTGGCCTCCTAGCAGGTTTGGACTGAGCCTGATACGTTATACCGAGCTGTGAAAATAGTTCTCTTTATTGATGTTTTTATAATCTCTATGAGATTCTCAGTATAAATATCTCCGTTTTAAATTATCTTTTACCCACCAATTGTACCTTGAGCCATAAAAAGCAAGACTTGCCCTTTTATTGCCAGGGCTATTTATTCAAGAGACCTTAAAGAGGTTGTACGCCTTTAAATTAACCTTTAGTGTGATGTAGAGAATGATATTCTGAGACACTTTGCAATTGGTTTTCAATTTGTATTTGCGCTTTTGAGTTATTTACATTTTTATTCAGCAGCTCTTCAGTTTGCAATTCCCGCAATCAGGTTGCTAGGGTCCAAATTACCCTAGAAACCATGTATTGGTTTGAATAAGAGACTGGAATATGAATTGGAGATGTTTGAATAAAAAGATGCGTACTCACAGATCCCTTGTGCCTTTACATGATCACAGAACAACCCCTCAGTGACTTCTAATATCCTTATCATTTACAGTAGGGGGTACATTATCCCTTATAATACATGAGTGATACTCAGAGTTCCCTGTAAAGCTCAGCCTGCAGCCTTGTGCCTTTATATGGTCACACCCCTCAGTGACTTCTAATATCCTTGTCATTTACAGTAGGGGGTACATTATCCCTTATAATACGAGTGATACTCAGAGTTCCCTGTATAACTCAGCCTGCAGCCTTGTGCCTTTATATGGTCACACCCCTCAGTGACTTCTAATATCCTTATCATTTACAGTAGGGGGTACATTATCCCTTATAATACATGAGTGATACTTGGAATTGCCTAATCATTTATAAAAGAGAGCCCATTATTTCTCAGTTCCATAACCCTGTGATGTTGCACATGCAGAGATGATCCATGTAATTTATAGCAGAGTTCACATCTATAATTCACGTTATTAGTTCTGTAATGTACTTGTATATGTGCTAGAGTGCACCATTTACATGATAAGAAGTAATTGCAGCTCAGAACTGAAACCTGAATTGATCCCATCCCAAAAAAAAAATAAAATATATATATATATATCCCACCACCCCTTGAATACAACAACTGCATCTCTGATGGTTGTGTAAGTTACCCAGCAGAAGCCTCCCAGGGTTATTATTGTGCTGAGACAGAAAAGCTGAACATGGAGGGAAGGAAAAAAAACAATTTCAATGGATTTCACTGCAGGCAAAGTAATGAGCAGAACACATACAGTAACTCCCAGCATAAAAAAAAACCAAAAACGTATATACTGGATAAAACCTGAATATGTCACACGAGACAAAGGAAAGTATATCCCGCACTTGAAACAGAAATACAAAAACTCTCTGATTTCAGTATTACTAGGGATGCACCGAATCCAGGATTCGGTTCTGGATTCGGCCAGGATTCGGCCTTTATCAGCAGGATTCGGATTCGGCCAAATCCTTCTGCCTGGCCGAACCGAATCCGAATCCTAATTTGCATATGCAAATTAGGGCCAGGGAGCTAAATCACGTGACTTTTTGGCACAAAACAAGGAAGTAAAAAATGTTTTCCCCTTCCCACCCATAATTTGCATATGCAAATTAGGGTTCGGATTCGGTTCGGTATTCGGCCAAATCTTTCGGGAAGGATTCGGGGGTTCGGCCGAATCCAAAATAGTGGATTTGGTGCATCCCTAAGTATTACACAGCACACGGGAAACTGAAAATAAGTCTGAACCCGTATTTTCAAAATTAAATATAAACAGGATAACAGAAGAACTCTTGAAACTATTTCAGAGACCTGAAATTAAGGACTTACTTTTTCAACTTTTACATTTTTTTTTGTGACATTTTTATAGAAAAAAAAAAAAAATCACTTTTAACAGCTCATTTCCATCAACACTTTCATATCTCAATCTGCCCAGCGACTAAGCATCTGCTTGAAAGAGAGAGAGAGAGAAGGTTTGAAAGAACGTTGATCAAAGTTATCATTTCAAATTTCAAGAGATTCACAGATAATTCTGATTTTGCTGCCGTAGAACCCCTATTTTTAATAAAATATGTCTTAAAATTCGGTGGCGTTCTCCGTACCCCAGTGGACCTTAATCTTAATGTTTTAAGCGAAAATATTGTGTTTGTGTATTTTCACTAGGGACTCACTGAATCCAAGATTTGTTTCAGGATTTTCAGCAGGATTCTGATTCGGACGAATCCTTGCGCTTGGTAGAACTAAATCGGAATCCTAATTTGCATATGTAAATTAGGGGCGGGAAGGGAAATTCGCTTAGGTATCTTTCACATCTTTCACGAAGGATTGGGGATTCAGCTGAATCCCAACTGGTGGATTGGGGACATCCCTAATTTTCACTTACAAACGATGTATTCATGATATATTTTTGTTTGGGCCATTTCAAGCTATTTCTAGTTAGTTTCACAGGGTTGTCAAGTTTTCATTGGGATTTCCAGTCCATTATGGACTAATGGTGGCCATACAAGACAGTAGGAAGCTTATTGGCCCGTGTATGGGGCCCTCCGATGGGCTTCACCGATCGATATGTGGCCGAAAGTCGTCCAGATGTCGATTGGGACTAAAAATCCCATCGGATCGAGGCCGCATCTGTTCGTTGATGCGGTCCCGCGATGCGACCGCCCGTATGGCCTCCATACGTATGGTCTCTTCAAGGTGGGTATATCGGGGAGAGAACTGCTCGTTTGGCGACCTTTAGAGTGAACCATTGGTTTATTGATCTATAGCAGTGATCCCCAACCAGTGAGCCACATGTTGCTCTCCAGCCCCTTGGATGTTGCTCTTCATGCCCTCAAAGCAGGTGTTTATTTTTAAATTCTAGGCTTGGAAGCAAGTTTTAATTGCATAAAAATGAAGTATAGTGTCAAGTAGAGTCTCCTGTGGGCTGTCAGTCCACATAGGGGCTACCAAATAATCAATTATTATATATAATATCATATAGTATAATCACCACTTCTTTGACACCCCAAGGGATTTTTTCTTTTTTTTTGTTGCTCCCCAACTCTTTTTACATTTGAATGTGGCTCACGGTTGAAATAGGTTGGCTACCCCTGCTCTATAGGATCAATAAATTAGTTATTTTTCAACAGTAAATAACCCTCAAAGTTAAAACTGAAGGTGGCCATACACGGGGAGATCCGCTTGATTGGTGATGCCACCAAACGAGCCGATCCCTCCCCAATATGCCCACATTGAAGTTGGCAATATCGGGCTAATCCGATCGTAAGCCCTAGGGCGCGATGATCAGATCAGAATGGAAGCCAAACTGCCCGATTGATATCTGGAGCACTTTCTGCCAGATACCGATCAGAGACGCCCGTCGGATGGCCCCACACACAGACCAATAAGCTGCAGCTTTTATCAGCCCCTGTATGGGGGCCGTTCACATCTGAATACTTGTATAGGTTGAGGAAGGTCAAGAGAGTTCACTGATGGAGCCAGGAATCCTTGGGAACAAATGTTATGTTTCAGTTTATAATAAATAATATAAATTCCTGCTTCCAAACCAGGCAAAGGGGTTTTGGCACCCAAGTCAAGGATAGCAGTGTGCACCCAATCACCCACCAGATGCAGCACACACAAGGGGGGTTTAAGGCCATGAAGCAGTAGTAGACATTGTATGAAGGCATATGGTGCTGCTATTGGTAGTTCATTTGATTTGCACAATGAAACAGTTACACACCCCAATAAATATCTCTGGAATTTTGGCCTTAGCTTCCCACTTTATATTTCTGGCCTTACTCACTTTTTCTTCAGTGTGATTTAAATAGCGATTCACAGTATTCTCCACTAAAGGTGAGTACTTTGCACAGCGCTTCTAGGGATCGCATGTTTTAAACTTCATTCATTTATGGGCTAGGTCACACAAGGCTGATCCCCTCCAAAAAAGCTGAGCAACTTTCCGATGGTAACAGAAAAGAAATAAGAGGACACAACATACTTTAGGGTCATGGCCGGCAGGGTGATGGGCAACAAGAGATTTGTTGTCCACAATTAAAATGCATGATTGCAAGCAACAAATCTGCCGCTACTGCTTCTCCACAGCAATAACTAGGGGGTGATATCACTCCAACTTGCGGTACAGTAGTGAAGAGTGACTGAAGTTTATCAGAGCACAAGTCACATGACTGTGGGCAGCTGAGAAACTGACAATATGTCTAGCCCCATGTGATATAATATAAAAAAAAAAAACAGTTTGCTCTTTTGAGAAACGGATTTCAGTGCAGCATTCTGCAGGAGCAGCACTATTAATGGATGCGTTTTGAAAAAAAAAAAAAAACATCTTTTCCCATGACATTATCCCTTTAATATTCTGAAACTTTCTAAAGATGCCAACATGAAATGCTCTTAGATTTTCTTGCTGCAGAAGAAGTATCGAATGAATCACACTAATCCCTCTCTTCCCGATTCCAAACGAGTGTTTTGCATCTATGGAAACCGGTTTTTCAGTCGACAGAAATTCAAAACAACTTCTAATCGGCAGCCACTGAAAGATCTGAGCTTGAAATTTTACACGTTATTTTGTTTCTCTGCGCAACGTCCAAGTAAAACATTGTGCCGCCAGCAATGAGAATTTTGTGCGTATCCCTAGACTGAGAGGAATGTAAAAACAAGCAAAAAAAAAATGTAGATCTTGCAGGTTGTTCTTCTCTGAAAAGCCAAGATATTAAATCAAACATTTGAGGGTTTAAAATGAATAAAATGATTCTACTTTCTACAGAGATCCAGATATTCCTGCTAGAGTGTCAGACTCCAATAACAAGGGAGCAGAATTAAACAAGTAAAGTTACAGAGTTAGAAAAAGGATCAACTGAAATGCTAAGCCTCCTATAAGATTAAAAGGTTGGGATCATGCTTAAAGGTATAGCTGTTCTTTTTCCCCAAAATGCATTAGTTAATAGAGCTGCTCCAGCAGAATTCTGCACTGAAATCCGTTTCTCAAAAGAGCAAACAGATTTTTTTATATTTAATTTTGAAATCTGACATGGGGCTAGACATATTGTAAATTTCCCAGCTGCCCCAAGTCATGTGACTTGTGCTCTGATAAACTTCAGTCTTTACTGCCGCACTGCAAGTTGGAGTGATCCCATTTTCTGCTGGATAATTAGTGACGGCCCCTAAGCTTAGCTTCTCAACAGCTGCTCAGAGCCCACTGAGCATGTGAGTGTCACAGACACTTTCCAAGATGGTGACCCCCTGTGACAAGTTTCAAGTCCTGGATCATTGCTGCTATTGACAAGCTGAAACTTGTGCAATAAGTTCACTATATAAAATATGTAATTTTTAGCCATATTCATTTTTAGGGTTTAGTTCTCCTTTAGGGTAAGGCCAGACGGGAAGATTCAGGGAGATTTGTCACCCCAAAGAAGAGACGATAAGTCGCCAGGCGACAAATCTCCCTGAATCTTCCCGTCTGGCCTTACCCTAAAGGAGAACTAAACCCTAAAAAGGAATATGGCTAAAAATGCCATTTTTTATATAGTGAACTTATTGCACAAGTTTCAGCTCCCGCTTCCCCCTGCCTTCCAGCTGCTTAATGAATAATCGCCTGCGCCTATTCACATGCGGCGCTGGCTTTTCCGAAGTCACTTGAAGTTGCCTCCTTAGGGAATTTCGAGAAAGCGCAGCGCCGCGTGTGAATAGGCGCAGGCGATTCTTCATTAAGCAGCTGGAAGGCAGGGGGAAGCGGTTCGGGGATATTAGTCGCCAGGCTACGAATCTCTCCAAATCTTCCCGTCTGGCCTCACCAGCAATGGGACTGGGGAGTGGGGGCTGTGATCCGGGAGTAAGACATTTATTTGGCATTGTCCAAAATAAGGGGTTAAAAGACTCTCTTTGAAAGGATAAAAAATCTATAAAATGGAATATAATGTTATCTTTGGTTAACAAATACAGGACATTTGATTTTGTTCATCTCAGATAATTATACTCTGCCCCTTTGGCCCTTGATTTGACAGGGACCCAAGGCAAAGATTAAAGGCTGAGTGAAAATAATTCTTATATTCCGGAGGTTTTAGTTCAACAGCAGCCATAGGATATCCTCCCGTGTGTAAATACTAAACACATCGTAACCAAGTAATATATATATATATATATATATATATATTATTGAAGCAAGTGCTGCTGACCAAGCATCAGGTTTGGGGCCCCAGGGCCAATCACCTTTCCTCCCTCAAACTGAAACCTGCGTTTGAAATAGATTTTCTGAAGGTTATACCCTTTCCAGTCCAGGATTAAAGGCTACAATACAACTTTTCTCTGCAGCTCCTCCTAACAACCTTCCCTGCTATTTTCAGCACCATTTAGTCATAATATATATATATATTCCTTATAAAAGCAGATGCCGGTAATGGACTGGAATACTATTAACATATCTTGTCAGTGTGTGTGTGTCTCGCTCTGACCATCTGCTATGAAAGAGATGGAAAAAAAATAAAAAGAGTAAAAAAAAACCCCCAACATATGTTATTATAAATAAGCGCATTTGCAGTTTTGGAAACTTGCTAAGAAGGCAAATTTTATGAGAACTTTTTTTTATTTATGAGAAATCTGGATCTTCCATCCTGTAGGGAAAATTTAATAGAGAATTTTTTTCTTCCAGAGCTCTATATAGACCCCAAATACAAGTGCTCTTTAAATTAGCGCTCAGGGGCAGTGATGGGCGAATTTATTCATCAGGGGCGAATTCCCGCGATTCGCCACTGGCGAATAAATTCGCGAAAACGCCAGCAAAAATTTGCTGAAAAAAATTTGCTTACAAAAAACGAGTCGCGCGTCGTTTTTCACACAACGCGACGAAAATGACACGGCATTGATGCGACGAAAAGGGAGCGTCAAAAACGTGCCGCGAATCGTTTCGCGAATCTTTTCGCCAATTCGTGAATTTCGCTGGAAATTTGCGAATTTTTCGACCAAGCGAAACGGGGTAGATTCGCCCATCACTACTCAGGGGAAAACATTTGAACAGAGACCCAGGGTCTGTATAAATGGCCCCCCACCTGCTTTGAGGCCACTGGGAACCACATCCAAGGTGTTGGGGGGCAATATGTTGGGGATCACTGCAATAAAGGGAACATTATTCCTTAGGTGAGCCATTCGCTTCCCCTTCAAACCATGAATGAAAGAAGAATAAGGCTGAAATAAAATATCACTTGTCACATTGAGCTGGTGGAAGTGATTATCTCCATCTATTAGCCACTAAATTATATATATATATATATATATATATATATATATA
>CM044431.1:11733661-11747909 GCA_024363595.1 Xenopus borealis
AATACATGAGTGATACTCAGAGTTCCCCCCTGTATAACTCAGCCTGCAGCCTTGTGACTGGGCATCAATATTCTGTGAGCGTTAATAATTGGTTGATCTATATTTCCCTTGTTCTTCCATTACCCAACCAGCAAATCCCGACTGGCCGGTGAGTACACAGACCAAGTATATTCAGCTGGGAGGAATTGGATTTCTATGTACAGAACATATGCTGCTAATAGTGTTAGTGACCAACGCAAGACATTCTTCTTGTTGCTGTAGTTCGGTACCAGGTGATGTGACTGGATTTCATTCTTTACAATCAGCGGCTGCAGCTGAACAGAAATCCTGTATAAAATTATTTTTCTCTCTTTAAACCACTGTGCAGCACGGAGAGCAATTGCTGTTGTTTCAGAGTGAATTTGCCCAGAAAATCCAGCGACCAGCAAATTGTATGAGCCAATGGGCAAGTTTAGAGCAGCGGATTAACAGCTAAAATCACTTGGTGTTAGAAACCTCCGCAGAGAAAGAAACTGAACAATTTGCCCTTCCCTGCAGCTGCGTATGTCACAGGATTATTAGTATTAATAACACGTACTTATAAAGTGCAATCTTATTCCTCAGCGCTGTACAGCATAGACTCAACATACAGATACATATAAACCTGTATATACAACCAGTAACTGATGAGGTAAAGAGGGACCTGCCCAAAAAGAATTTACGATTAGTGATGGGCTAATTTATTCGCCAGGGGCGAATTCGCGGAGAATTCCCGCGATCCGCCGCTGGCGAATAAATTCACGAATCGCCAGCGAAATTTCGCTTAGCGAAAATTCGCCGTAAAAACGAGTCGCGTGTCATTCTTGATGCGACGCGCGCCGAAAACGATGCGACGCGCGCATAAAACGACGAGAAGCGTCCCGTGACTCGTTTCGCAAATTTTTCTCTGGAATTTCTCTGGAAATTCGGGAATTTTTCGGCGAAGCGAATCTCGGGAGATTTGCCTATCACTATTTACAATCTAAAAGAAAAATCGGGTATGATACACAAAAGGCACAGGGATGGGCAAAATGGGCAGTTGGTAAAGTGAGAGAGGTGGTTTTGAGCACTGCAAGTAGAAGCATAAAGTGTATAATGAAGCTATGCTAAGCCAGGTGAAGGTTAACTTCTCTAAAGAAATTAGTTAACTACTTCTTTAAAGGGATCCTGTTGTGATTTGTATGGTGCACAAGTCAAATAAGTGAAGGCACCTGGGATACTAAGAACATGTCTAGCCCCATGTCAAATTTCACTGTGTTTTCAGAATGTGTTTAGAAGGATTCTCTCGTGATTTTTCTGGTGTAGTTTTTTATTACTCAATTACACTGTGTACATTGCAAGTGATTTATTCTACCATTTAAAATTGTATTCCTGAACTAACAAGTGTATTATTTTAGTTGTATTATTGGTGTGTAAGGAGCCAGGTTGTTGTTCCTGATCCCGTGCTTTCAGAAAGAGCCACACTTTACAATGGGACTGCTTTCAGGTATACTACTGTTTCTTCTACTCAATGTAATTGGAGTCATGGCCAGACTTAGATGTGTTGCGTGCTATTCATATCTACCACTAGGTGGTGCATGGGAACATGGGTGTGGTGCATGGGAGACTGAAGTTTGTCATATGAGTGAAGGCACCTGGGATACTAAGAACATGTCTAGCCCCCATGTCAAATTTCAATGTGTTTTAAGAACATGTTTAAAAGGATACTCTTGTGATTTTTCTGGTGTAGTTTTTTTATTACTAAATTACACTGTGTACATTGCAAGTGATTTATTCTACCATTTTAAATGCATGGGAGCATGGGTGTGGTGCATAGCAGACTGAAATTTGCGAGAGCACAAGTCAAATGAGTGAAGGCACCTGGGATACTAAGAGCATGTCTAGCCCCATGTCAAATTTAAAAATAAAATAAATCAGTTTGCTCTTTTGAAAAATGGATTTCAATGCAGAATTCTGCTGAAGGAGCACAATGCATTTTGAAGAAAACATGTTTTCCCACTAAAGAATCCCTTAAAAGTCAAAAATATTATGAGAAATTCAGACAGAATATAGGAGGGAATTCCATAGAAGAGGTGCAGCTATAACAAAGTCTTAAATGTGAGTGTTTGAAGGGGTAGCGAGTGAAGAATTAAGAAGTGGCTCATTCGAGGAGAGGAAGAAGTGGTTTGGTGAACACTTGAAAATGAGTTCAGAAATATAGGGTGTATAGAGCAGAGTTAATGAATTCTTTGAATGTTGATACATTGTGGAAACGTTCCTTCAGTGAATGTAAGATGAGTTGATTATTGATTGGATATGAGGAGTGAAGGGATATCAAGTATAACACCAAGGCATTTGGCCTGTTGAAATGGGGTGATAATTAAGAGATAAAAGAGATATATTTGAGGATCAACAGCATAAATGTGGTAACATGAGAATTGATGAGTTTGCAAAGGGACCAGGAAGTATACAGAGGTAATAATAATAGGAGTGGGACAGAGCCTTGAGGAACCCAAACAGAGAGGGGTAAGGGAAACATGATGCTCCAGGTGACACAAAATAGAGATTAGAGCAATGATCCCCAACCAGTAGCTCATGATAAACATGTTGCTCTCCAACCCCTTGGATGTTGCTCCCAGTGGCCCACAATCAGGAGCTTATTTTTTAATTCCTGGCTTAAAGGCAAACTTTAATTGCATAATAAAACAGATGTAATGCCAAACAGACCATCCTATTGGCTTTCAGTCCACATAGGAGCTACCAATACCCAATCACAACCCTTATTTGGAAGCCCCAGGAACATTTTGCATGCTTATGTTGCTCTCCAACATTATTAACACTTGAATGTGGCTCACAAGTAAAAAAGGTTGGGGACCCCTGGATTAGAGTAATACTAAAACAGTGTTGCTTAGTGATCTAGGAGTAAAGGTATGGGATCTGTTATTTGGAAACCTGTTATCCAGAAAGCTCAGATTTACAGATAGGCCATGTCCCAGAGACTCTTTTTTTTTTATCCAAATAATCCAAATATTTCAAAATTATTTCCTTTTTCTCTGTAGTAATAAAACAGTAATTTGTACTTGATCCCAACTAAGATATAATTCATCCATATTGGAAGCCAAACCTGCGTTTTGGGTTTATTTAATGTTTAAATGATTTCCTAGTAGACTTGAGGTATGAAAATCCAAATTATGGAAAGATCCATTATCCAGAAACCCCTAGGTCCTGAGAATTCTGGACAACAGGTCCCATACCTGTACTAGTATTGAGAAGTAGCTTGGCTCATGGTGGGACATTAGGGCAGTTTCAGTGGAATGTTGTGATCTAAAGCCAGATTGTAGGGTCCAACAAGTAATGATCAGAGATGAAGAACGTAGGTAGCACTTTAGGAATTAAAGGAAACAGAGAGATGGGATGGAGTTTACCAAAGTTTTCCAAAAAAGGGGTGATTAGTGCAGTTTTTAACCAGAAGTTTTGAATGTTCTTCTGCGCAACTCTGCAGGGCCCATGTAATTAGGAACAAATCATATTCAGTCCTTTAGTTTAAGACATTTTTTCTTGAGTATTTACACAATGACCATGTCATTACATGTTTGTTTCTGTCTTTATGAGGTGGCTCTTAGCCATTTGCCTGGATATTTTGTCGGAAAGCCCAGAGGGAATGATTTGATAAAGTACATCTGCTTCCTTGTCTCTATGGGGAGAAGCTCTTGACTCTGATGTTCCTTTCTCCCATTCCCACCATGTCCTTGTTGCTCTTGGTCTATCCCACATAGAGCTGCCCTTCCATGACACACTCTCACCCCCCCCGTCCCCCTCAATATTTGCTTTTTCTTCATTTGCCATCAAGTGTCGTGCTGTGAAGCTATAACAAAGGCCTCCAAACTTCTGCTCCAGCAGAATAACAATAACAAATGTAATTAGTGGGTATTTTTGTCCTACTTTTATTATCTATCAGGCACCCTGAACTTCACGGGGTAATATCACTGCATCTGAAACATCTGTAGCAACATCTGTTGTGTTACTTTAAGGATGTTTTTTTCCCAAGACATTTCCTTTCTCAGCATTTTCCCATCAGATTGGAGATTAATGAACACTCAGGGGCACGTGTAGGAAGCTGTGCAAGGAATGGCACTACATTTCCTCTATGTTTCATCATAGTTATCCTTTTGTATTAATCAAGCTGAATAATCAATTAATGGTGATGCGAAACCTTGTAAGAAATTATCCAGAAGAAAGCTCCAAATTACAGAATGTCCATCTCCCATTGACTCCATTTTATCCAAATATTTAACATTTTCTGTGTAATAATAAAACAGTAGCTTGTACTTGATCCCAACTAAGATATAATTAATCCTTATTGGAAGCAAAACCAGCCTATTGGGTTTATTTAATGATTACACAAGTTTCTAGTAGACTAAAGGTTTGAAGAGCAAAATTATGGAAAGATCCATTATCCAGAAGACTATAATTCCATATGTGGTGCACGCCGGTAACAATTCAGCTCATGCCTGGGTGCTGTCACATATATCATTGATAGTTGTTCCTCATAATTGACCCACTCCAGGACTTCGTAATGTAGTCGAACACAGAAAGAATTTATTGCCAACGTTTCAGTCCTGCCTGGGACCTTTCTCAAGACAATGTCTTAAGAAAGGTCCCAGACAGGACCGAAACGTGGACAATAAATTCTTATATATATTTTATATATATATATATATATATGTATACATGTATGGGAAATGTTAACCGGAACCCCTTTATCCTGAAACTCAGAATTATGGGGAGATCATCTTCCATCATAGACTCCATTTTATCCAAAATGATTTCCTTTTTCTGTGTAATAATAAAACAGTAGCTTGTACTTGATCCCAACTAAGATATAATTAATTCTTAATGGAGGCAAAACAATCCTACTTGGGTTTAATTAATATTTAAATGATATTTTAGTAGACTTAAGTGATGGAGATCCAAATTATGGAAAGACCTGTCTCTGTACAATCCCGGGTTCTAAGCATTCTGGATAACAGGTCCCATACCTATATAGTATTGACATATTCAACAATCCGATCCTTTATAGACATGATAGGTCCTAGCTCCCGTATACAGATTTGCAGGAAAATCCATTTTCATTATTGATGTGTGGGCTGACCCAATACCTGAGGGGCCCTCGGTTTTGGAAGGATCTCGCACCCCCATTTCCTGCTCTCCCTGCCGCCACCTTGCACTTCTGGCTTCCGACTTCCAGCTTCCTTTTTTTATAGACGTCCCTTTTGTGACATCATCCGTGGGGCGGGTCAGTGCAGGTCTATAAAAGGAACCCGGAAGTCAGGCAAGGGCCCATGCGGGTTGAAAGAGGGCGAGTTCAGGGTTTTTCCCGACCTGCACATCACTAATTTATTCATGTCTTTAATTGAAACTGAATTTAAAGGGGTTCTTCACCTTTATTTCAACTGTTAGTATGATGTAGAGAGTTCTGAGACAATTTGTAATTGGTTTTCATTTTTTATTAATTGGGGTTTTTGACTTATTTAGTTTTTTATTCAGCAGCTCTCCAGTCCAAATTCCCCTAGCAACCATGCACTGATTTGAATAAACGACTAACGAATATGAATAGGAGAATCGATCCGAGGGAGGAGACTTGCACGTCGCAAAAAGCGCAACGGGTTGCTTAGCAATGAGTATATACATTCACGTAAACGCAGCGGAATGATGTAACTAATAGTGATGGGCGAATCTATCCGTTTCGCTTAGCCGAAAAATTATCAAATTTCCAGCGAAATTCACCAATTGGTGAAAAAATTAGCAAAACGCGTCACGGCACAGCTTTGACGCCCGACACATTGTTTTTGCCGCGTTGCGTCGTATTTGGCGCAATGCGTCGTTTTCGCCTCGCAGCAAGTTATTTTGTGATGCACGTCGCGTCAATTTCAGCGCATGACTCGTTTTTTTTTCCGCCAGCGAATTTTCGGCAGGTGAATTTTTGCTGGTGTTTCGCAAATTTATTCGCCGTCCACGAATCGCGGGAATTCGACGTGAATAAATTTGCCCATCACTAGTCACTAAGGATGCGCAACTATCGCGAGATTTCCTAAATAAGGAAGTATTAAATGCGAGACAAGGGACGAGCGATTCTAGATTTTGCCTTGATAAAACCAGGAGGTGAAACACATGTTGACACGCTTTTTAGCGTTTCCATAGTTTGTTTTGAACTGATTATCTTTTACTTGAATTAAGTCCAGGCTGAATTGAGACCGCATTGTTTTCCTCTTTGATACCTTCCTCTTTTAGGACAAGATCAGCTCTTGTGACTACAGTCCCCAGTGACCTACTATCTCCCCTTGTGGGGTCCCAGGGCTTAGAAAAACCATAGGCAGCTAGTGATGGGCGAATCTCCCGAGATCGGGGAAAAATTCGCGAAACGAGTCGCGGGACACTTTTGACGCGCGTCACGTAATTTTCGGCGCACGTCGCGTCGTTTTCGTCACGTCAAAAACGACGCACGACTCGTTTTTCCGGAGAATTTTCGCCAAGCAAAATTTCGCTGGTTATTCGCGAATTTATTCGCCATCAGCGAATCGCAAGAATTCGCCGCGAATTCGCCCCTGGCGAATAAATTCGCCCATCACTATAGGCAGCTAGATCTTGGGACTTCTCCATCTCTATCAGTTTTCTGTATTCTTTCTTTTACTTATCAATGCCGGTCTCTGGTCTGACATTTATGATTCAGCAATGGTGATTTCATTAATTGTACGGCTACACTTAATTTAAATTCATTTGTGGTACAATTGATCTATTTATTATTTATTTGCACAGGCACTTTAATTATTTTCAGTCATTTGAATTCATCAATTCGAATAGGTTGGGTCACTAGCACTTTTATCCTTTATTTATGACTTCCTAGATAGACAGGGGTTTTACTTCTTTTTTTTCTCAGTAACAAATAAATAGGAGAGGCCTTAATGATAAACCTCCCTCCCCTTTTTTTTTTTTTAACAATTTATTTTTTTAAGAACAGCTAAAACTATACAAGTATTTTACACCAAACTCAGACCAGGGGTTGCACAATGAAGCCTTGGTGCTGCCCACTGAAGTCCACTAGAAAACATGTGGAGGCCTATTTAACTCATTTTAGTGGTTTTAGAGGTTTTTGAAACCACTGACTAAACTCGATTTCTCCAAAACCGCAAATGTCATGAAATTTATTAAAAGATCCAAACTGAAAAAAACAGTTGCAACTTTTTTTGACTTGTTGCCCAATAACCACAACTTTTCTGTGTTGTTGCACAAAAATCAAAAACGCCTGAAAACCTCAAAAACTATGAAGCAAGGAAAGATCTCCCAGTTGTAAAAGGCATGTCTGTCCCCGACTTGTACATGATGTTGGCAGGTTCTAGCTGGAGTATTTTCAGATTTAGAATTTTCACAGTTTTGTTGCATTATAAATCCAGAAAAAGTTGAGCTTTTTTTTATTTTTATTTTTTTAAATGAACACATTTTTGGAATTTTGCACTTTACTACATGCAAATAAATGATTTCAGTTTCTTCAGGATCAGGATCTTACACAGTGTAATATGATGTTAATGTCACAAAGTATACCGGACTCTAAAGACACCTTTTATAAAACTGCTTAAAGCAGTGATGTCATGAACGGTGCCATAAATCTGGAACCCAAGCTAAGCTCCCTGGTCTCGGCTCTCAGCTCTGCCTATATCCGCCGCCTTTCACCTTTGGAGGAGCCCTCGGCTAATTGGATGCCGCCAGGTCTTAATTGAGAGAGGAGCAAAGCTAAAAGGTCTCGCCAAGGATACTGGATTGAAGAACAGCACCAGATGCCACAGAGTGGAACAGGCCGGGCCAGCACAGGCAGAGCAGAATCATCAGATAGTCTGGGATCAGGATTGGAGAGAATCAGAATAGTCACAGACAATACACAAAAGATGGAAGAGCACACCCAGGAACTTTCTAATAGAACCTAACAAGGGCAATCTCTTGAACACCGAATTCCCCTTTATACGTTTTGAATTTTGCGCCATTGCGCATGACGTCATCACGCTGGCGCATAAACCCGGAAGTGCGCCGATGTGCGTGCCATAGGGGAACCGGGGACAGAAGAGAAAGGAGCAGCACAGCGGGCGTCCACGCCAATGGAGCAGCGATGGACCCCAGTGCCCACTAGACCACCAGTGAGTACTTACAGGTGATTCACCTTAAAGGGCATCAATCATAACTAAAATAATTTACACTATGGGAAAGTTCAAGAAATCTGATTCTTGAAACAGTTAGAAGTATTTGTATAATGTAAATAATCAGCTCACTATACCTTCTGCAAAATCTCCCCTATCTCCACTGCAGTTCTAGCTGAGGCAGGCATCTTGGATTTCACTGACTCCTCCTACCTATATCTTCACAGCCAACTGCAGCTCTGAAATCTCGCACATGCTCAGTTGAAATTCCTTGCTTGCCTAATAAACCTTCTAAGCTGTTATCAAATCTACCAAACTTCTGTGTTAGTGCTGTTCAGTAGTGCTGCCACCTTGTGGAAGTTGGTGTGTGTCCTTAATTTGCATAATTACATCATCAGCAGGGGATAAACTAGGGGAATCTTGTGATACTTCTAGTGGAGGAGTTACTAAAGCTAGGCATTCTGGGTAGAATTCTCAGTGCAGTGATACAATCTGAACATGTTTGTGAACTCATTTGCATGTTGTAGTCACAGTATGGACTCCCTCAGTGAAATAACCCATTATTCTAATAACTCTGCTTGTTTAGGATAGCAGCTTGGTGTGACATCACTTCCTGCCTGAGTATCTGCCTGCTCACTCATAGCTCTGGGCTCAGGTTACAACAGGGAGGGGATGAGGGAAGCGGGGAAAGGGAAGGGGAGAGGGAGAGAGGAACAAACTGAGCATGCTCAAGCCCTGCCCTGGAGGTTTAAGCTGGAAACAGGAAGTCTGATACAGAAGCCCATGTGACACAATAGAAGGAAAGAAATGCTGTGTTTCTTTTGACGGAGGACTCAGAGCAGCATTAATTTGTGGGTTTACTGGTGTATTTATATAGACCTTTCTGATAAAGCTTACTTAATTATAGCCTTTCCTTCTCCTTTAATTTTTTTTTTAAAAAAGTATTTCACTACAGTAAATAACAAATCTATACCAATCTACAAAATATTAAAAATCATAATTTTATAAATGAATAAACATTTCGTAAAAAAAAACCCTTATGATTGAGCAGCGTATGCGACACATGATTGTTTTTATATTTATAATAAAATGTCAACCGGTTGACCTTCCCCATAACAGATAAAATGAATGCAGGTTTTCATTCAGCCCAGTTAATGGCAGTACCATGATCAGCTTCCCAAGCTTTATTTGTGAATATAATTAAGTCACATTCAAATATTTATATGTGGAAGTGCAGAAGCAAGTCTCTTTAAATTGCCTCTATAATTATGTCTGGCACTGGGTGAGCAGTCTCCCTGTAGAGAGGCTGTCTCTTTTATTGAGATGGAACAATACAGCCTTCTCCGAGCAATTGTTACACTTAATAATGTCACTTTATCAGGGCACAAACATCATTAGAACTATATTTTCCTAAATGTAATCAGTGTTTTATTTGCTACTGGCTCCCTAATTCAGCCCCCATGGAAATTGTGTTGTTAGTATTATTCCACTGTATTTATCCTGCACCCCCCCACACACAGTCGCTCAACAATTGGGAGATTATGCCACTATAGTTACACAGAATAAAAAGGAGATCTCGCTAGACACAAGAGCTTACAGTGAAAAACACAGTGGTGTAAACTGTGTCAATCTTGGGGAGCAGAACCATATCATGAGCTAAAGGGGCCCAGGCTGAAGGTCAGTTAGGGGGAGATTTGGGGTGAGTGTTTATTTGTACCCTGGGTACCCCTGGAACTATAGTGACACCCCAATGTTTCTATATATCTGTAACCTTGTTATGAGCTAAGGGGGCCCAGTCTGAAGGTCAGTTAGGGGGAGATTTGAGACAACTGGGTATTCCTAGGTTATGTTTATGGTTTAAGAGGAGGAATATTGAAAGATGTGGGGAGATTTTTTGAGTAAACAGCATTTTGTCTGGCTGATCAGACCCCTGATTTGGAAAACACACCCTTTGCTTTCATGGGCTTTTCCTTTAATTTTTTTCCTTTTTCTAAAGAGGCAATGATGGAACCTGAATAAAGTGACAGAGAATCAATACAGCTTTTATAGTTATTTTTATTGTGTATTATTTTTCTGTCCCAGTCCATTAATTTCAGCCTTTTACTTTGTTTTATCCAATAAAGCAAATCCATCTCGTTCTCCTTGTCCTTATGTCCCCCACAAAGCAGATGTTAATTCAGACAGTGACATAATCAGAAGCTGAAGCAGAGAATTGCTTTCAGGTGCCTCTGATGTAAAGACAAACTGCAGGAACAACTTGATTAAAATCCACCTACAATGTTCCTTTATTTGCAAGTACAAATCAATAGAAGAGAGGTACCTTCCTCCGCTGCCCGCAGCATCACATTCAGCCCACATTCAATTAAAATGAGCATTATTCAAAGATTTTAAGCAAATACCAGACCAATTATGAATTACCGGATGTGACCTGGTTCTGCAGGACATGAAACAAAGGCCTGGGGGAAATAGGGATCTAGGAATAAGTGCAGTTACAGTTAAACTGTGATGAATAAGAATATCTAAACGATCTCCAGTTTCCTCCAATGATAACAAATAATGTGTTTTTGTGAACATTCTGTATTTCTACACATATGCAATGTGTTTTTGTTTGTGTGTTCCTGACAGTAAGAGGTCATCCAGTAGAAAAGCAGTAGCCAAAGATGCTTTATAAAAGTAAAAAAAATCTTTATTAGGACATGTGTAAGCCTGACGCGTTTCATGCCTGAGGTGGGCACATACTCATAGACTATCTTGGCTACTGTTTTACTACTGGAGGACCTCTTACTACATCTGAATATTCAGTTTTTACACAAGCAGCCCTTCAAAAAACCTGGCTGACTGGATCAAAACTGGGCAGTTGGCGACTCTATCTAGTGGGACAGTGGGGACTCCCACCGCTCTTCTCACAGCGACAAGATTTGGCACATACATCACTGGAGTTTTTTTGAGGTTCCCATTACATTTAATGGCATGTAATAAAAAACAGAGAAGACTTGTGTACAGTTCATGCAGCATAAATGATCACCATGCATCTCGCAGTACAAGAATGGATTGTCTTATCTAGAATGTATGGGACCTGGAATTGGTTGGGACCTGGAATTTTTTCTTCATAAAATCCACTGTAGCACAAGTAAACATTAAAAGTACAAGTCTGGTTATTACTGAGGTAGTTGTGATCAAACCATCTTTTTATCCTCGATATGGATTCATTGATTTGCACATATGTTCTAAACAACACCTTAGCAATTATAAGCTTGCCCTGGGGCTTGTAATAGGGCAATTCATTTCTGACTGAAGACAGGTCACTTTTGGTGTCTGAAACATTCACTGTTTTTGGTCGTAATGATTCCATAGAAGCCTTGACCCCTCCAACCTTAGGGATAAAATTAGTAGGATACAATTTTTTGCAATGAAAGAAGAAGTCACATTTACTTGAAGATAGTTTATTAGATGACCTTTAATGTATGACCAAAGCCTTTGGCACTTTGCCGACAGTTCCAATTGTCATATTTGCCTTCATTAAGTATAATAAGATGTCCCCCCTCATGTCCATAAGCTTATTTTCTAATTCATCACTTGTAGCTTCTCATTAAACAGACCAGACTCTAGGGAATGCTTTAGGCATATCTATTGATTTAGTTTGATGTCATATGATCTGACTACTTGTTCCCCCAGTATAATATATATACAGGAATATTTTGAAACATAGACAGAGTCGCCTTGTTTGGAAACCCAGAGATAGAGTCCTGCGCGGGTCCATTTTTTGGAACCCGAACCCGACCCATACCGGCAACCCGCAATCCGGACCCGCGACCCACATTCTTACCCGCTTGGACCAGCGACCCGAACCGTACCCGCAACCTGCGACCCTGACCTGCGACCCGCTGACCATCAAGAATCAGGAAGTGCTGTCATCATAAACAGGAAGTGACATCATCGGAAGTAGCCGGGATCAGAAAAAAAAGGAGTAAAACAGGAAGTGCTGTCATTGTAAACCGGATGTGACATCATCAGTAGTAAAATTGCTCAGAAAAAGGAGTAAAGATCCCTATAGCGAGGATCCGCGACCCGACCCGTTTCTATACCCGCACCCAGAAATTCTACGAGCAACCCGCAGGGTACCGCGGGATTTTGCGGGTAACCCTCGGGTACCCGACCCGCTGCAGGACTCTACCCAGAGAAACCAATAAAGAAGATTATAGAACTGTAGGGGGGTTATTTATTATAGTCCCAATGACAAAAACTCAAAAAATCTGATTTTATTTTACTATAGAATCCAAATTTTTTGTGAAAAAAACCAAACCCGAATTTTTTGTCATTTATTATACCTTGAGTATGGAAAAAGTCCAAATCTGAAAATCTGCATCTCAGACCTGCCAAGGTTGCATGTAAGTCAACGAGAGAAGTCCCAAAGTTATCCTGATCTGCTCTGGGTTTCGTGCAAAAATCTGAAGATTTTGTGATTTTTGGGCAAAGATCCGAAAAAAACTTTTTTTAGGTGGAAAATCAGAATTATTTGCAGTTCGAATATTCTTATGATTTTTACAAAGTTTTTTTCCGTACTGAAATTTTTCGGGAAAATGTATTGATCAAAAAGGGGAAAAAAAATTGTGTGGGTTTCAGAAAATAATGAGGTACAGTAAATTTGGATTTTTATAAATAAACCCCTAGGAGTTGAGGTATGGTTTCATCCTACACTGAGGAGGATACAAAAGTAAACTGTGTAAATTATCGTTGTTCTTTGCTTCTGTCTCTCCTAGATTGGTCCAGTGTTGGACTGGCCCACAGGGATACCAGGAAAACTCCCGGTGGGCCCAGGTGTCAGTGGGCCCTCTTGCTTCTAACAATTTGGCCTATTTCATGTTCATTCCCTATTTCTTTATGTGGAAAAAGAGGCTTAATAATGGAAGAATAGAGTATAGTATGTAGATCTAAAAGAATATGAGAATAAAGAGGTTAAGTGAGGAGAGAAGGAATAATAGTTTGGAAAGTTGTGCCCCTGGTCTAAGGCTTTATGGTGGGCCCCTGGTCTAATGTTTTCTGGTGGGCCCCTGGTCTAAGGTTTCCTGGTGGGCCCCTGGCATCCCAGTCCGACACTGGATTGGTCTGTGAGGCAGAGCTGATATAGAGGATAATGGAGGGGTTGTGTTCACGTAGGCTGAAATGTCTATAAAGGTGCTGGAATTAATGAGTCATTATCTGGTATACAAGGGTGGGATTAGGCTCACCACGCTTTCCAAGAAGTAGGAAGAAAGTACTAACTCTATTTATTGATCTATCCGGGTACCTTTGTGCCGATCCTTAGAAAGGCAGGAGAGCAGTTACCAAACATCGCCCAAATTTGTTCTACCCCAGCAAATCTTGTGGGCAGGATTCACATCTAAGGAAAAATGTCTGTAGTATTATTTTCTTTCTTTTCCTAATTCTTCACCATAGCTTAATTTTATTAAACCCAAGAAGTTATTCCTGAACTGGAGGTTGCCTTTATCACCATCTACAAGTTCTACTGCTGCTGCCTTGATTGAGCTATGGGGAGATCTTTCTGGCATGTCATCATTCATCTCTGCACATACATTTTAGAGACAGCGTGACTTGTTATTACAAATGTCTAATGCCGCATTATGTGCTTGCGCTCTGAGTTGATGTTTGATTTGGGAACTGCTGGAACCGTTCAAGAGAAACATGATGTAATAGGAGACCAAGAGATGATTTTGAAAGGTTGATCTTTTTATGGGAAACTGTATTAGGTCCTGTAAATGCAGAATTCTGTGGAATTTTATCAATGGCCAAAGTAATATCTCAGTCATAACATTTAAGTACTGTTTACTTTAGATATTCTTTGGGGATTATACAATATATTTATATAAAATGGATAAAATTCTACCTTATTGTCTGGCTGTTTTATCTATAGTCTTGTAAGGTCTGCTCCCCTTACAAGATGGCGACGCCCTGGGTTCTGGTCGCGGACGTCTGACGTCAGCACGTCAACTTCGGCGCCGGCACGACAACTTCGACGCCGGCGCGTCAAACCGGACGCAGGTTTGACGCCGGCGTCAAAACGTGCC
>CM044431.1:11749499-11773187 GCA_024363595.1 Xenopus borealis
TCTTGGTGGTCCGGAGTCCCCCCGTGGAGGTGGGGGTACTGTAAGGTCTGCTCCCCTTCCAAGATGGCGACGCCCTGGGTTCTGGTCACGGACGTCTGACGTCAGCGCGTCAACTTCGGCGCCGGCGCGTCAACTTCGACGCCGGCGCGTCAAACCGGACGCAGGTTTGACGCCGGCGTCAAAACGTGCCGCGTCAATATGTAACGTCAGCGTGCCGCGCCAAAAGACTTCCTTAAAAGGACGCCTGTGGCCTATCCTCATTGCCCGATTATAGGTTCTACTTCTTAGTGTTCCTGGGTGTGTTCCTGTTCTGAATTACTCGTGTTTGACCTAAGCCTGATTCCTGACTACGTATCCTGCCGCCTGAACTGACCTTATTGCCTGTCTGACTCCTCTTCTGCTACAACCCTCCTGTACTGCGAACTTGGCCTACCTACAAGCTTCCTCCTTGGTCCGCACCTCAACTGCGCCTCCGGGCCCTGACAAGTCTTTCTGGCAGTCATAGGCGGTGCAGGACCTCACGAGAAACTTCTTGAGAAAATGTTTAAGCCACGAAAAATAACAAGGCGGCTATAAAATTAAATACTGAGTATATACCATGAGTCATGTTTTTTTATGGCAAAAATACTGGATTGGTACAACTTCTGAAATTGATTTAACCAAATGCAATTTTTTGAGATTTAGTAAATTAAAATGTAAAAACTGGAATTGAAAATGTTCAGCTTTCGCCAAGCCTTGATTCACAGTGAAATTCCGCATTTGCCATTGGGGAAACTACTCAAAATATTCAATACAAAAAGAATGTGAAAAAATGACTTTTGGGTGAGAGTGGACTAGAGTGGAGAGAGTGGAATGAGAAAAAAAAGTTACCCATAAGCTCTGATATATTTTGCTACAAAAAAGTTGTCCTGACAAAAAAAAGTCACCCATAGACTTTAATGCGTTTTTGCAAATTTTTTGCTGTTTATTGAATTTTTCATCAGTTTCGCAAATTTATTGCCAAGCAAAATGGGGCAGATCACTATTCAGCAGCAAAAAGCTGACAAGCCTTTAGAAGTCAAAGGAGATTCATTTAAAATTCACAATTTTGACTTGAGATTTTGAAAGTTTGTTGAATTCTTTGACACAATAGAGTTTTTTAGGTTATTTATGTTAAAAGGTATTCTAAATAAATTCTAACTGATTATCTGAAGTCATCAATATGGCAGCCCAGTCTAAAGTCTCATTCATATCCTCAACCAAACCCAAAATGGATTGTATCATATAGAAAATTTGAGGGTTTTTTTCCTCTCTAGAATATTTACAAACAAACTCAAATCGGAAAAACCTGATCGTGTTGAGCCATAGGGGAAATAAAATTGTTTGAATGTTAAAAATACAATAAATTTCTATAAACACATGACAGGCTTTGGCTGCCCAGTTTTGTCATCAAAATTTCATAAACTTTTTGATTGTTAAATCACAAACATATGAGTTCAGTTTTTCCTTGGTGATTTGAAAATCACAAATCTCAGATTTTAATATTTTCTTTCTGATTTTCAAGATTGTTTTGACTGAATGAAAAATTGAGCTAGAAAAATGTAAATAATAAAAATGTGAATTTTAATGAATTTGCTTGTAAATGTTGATTTTTGCATCATCCCATTAGCAATTACACAAATCACATCACATGACTGGTGGTGCAACTGAAAAACAAACTGCCTGGAGATGAAGGTGCAGATTTGCCAGAGGGCTGTCCAGCAGTTTCGTAGTTTCTCCTGGATATTAACACATTTTGTACAGTCCCCTACAAGTAAAATGTGTTGGACTGGTTTGCATTCTCTGCTAAGTGGTGTTGAAGCTCCATGGCAGAACTACGCTCTAACACCCCACTAAATTATTTAGTCTTGGAAATGCATTGCACAAGTCAATGGCAGTTTAACAATTTCGTAAAATGATTTCCTGTCTTTTTATAAGCTGTAATACCAAATGAATGGGATGTCATAATTAGGAACTATTTGTTTATATTTGCCGAATAAAGTGTCATTGTAAAAGATGGCGAGCTTGTGCAATGAATAATTAACGGCCAATGATTAATAATGAATAGACTGAGTGCACTAATGAAAAATGTCATTATTGAAATCACAGTGATGCACTGTACTTTTAAAACCATTTCAGTTAAAAAAAAAAATAAAAAAAAAAGCTGCAATAAATGAACCACATTGAAAAAAACATACAGTGTAATAAAAATAGATAACAAAGCAACTGCCTCAGGGATAAATAGAAAAAGAGTTTCCAGATGTGGATTGTATCAGAGTCTGTAATGCAGAGAGTTACACCTGTTTCACTTTATGTTACACTGTACTTTCATATTGACCCCACTTTCTGCTCTGGTGCCAAACCCAGGAGATCCGATTCTACTCATCTAGAAGTAACTAATAATATCTTAATAATTAGAGTTATTGCACATTCTAGTCATTGTGTATCAAACTGTGGGACTGACCTCCTACAGGGGATAAAAGAAGCGTGTGGCTAAATATGCTAGTTATAATGAGATTTGGGGTGAGTGCTTATTTGTACCCTGGGTACCCCTGGAACTATAGTGACACCCAAATGTTTCTATATATCTGTAACCTTGTTATGAGCTAAGGGGGCCCAGTCTGAAGGTCAGTTAGGGGGAGATTTGGGGTGAGTGTTT
The DNA here is from genome assembly GCA_024363595.1 of Xenopus borealis. Lineage (NCBI taxonomy): Eukaryota > Metazoa > Chordata > Amphibia > Anura > Pipidae > Xenopus > Xenopus borealis. Next base: position 11,752,177 of record CM044431.1, read on the forward strand.
ATTTGTACCCTGGGTACCCCTGGAACTATAGCAGGTTGACTGTTACCCCAATACATCTATATTTTTGTAACAGCCAAGTGAGGTAATATGTGGAATGTGCCGTTCTGAGGGGGGTCATTCATCATAGTTGTAGTTGCAGAGAATTCTAAACCTCCAAAATTTACTTTTCAGGAGCTGTAGAGGTACTGAACTATAGAGCATACACAAGTGCTGAGTGAATATGTCACACACTGTCACAGCCTTGTTTTTCCGGGAATTGGCAGCTGATGTGTTATGAAAATAAAGTGTGCTCCAGGGACCCTGGGAACTGAGCTGAAGGGTTAAGGGACAGGGACACGACTGATGAATGAATCAGGCCTTCAAGGGGGTGTGGAATTATGGGGATAGTAGTTTCAAGGTAGGGGGAGGAGGAACAGAGGACATAAGTAGGCATGGCTTAGAGGAAGGTGCAGCCATTTTACCTGGAGACCATCTTCTGGGCTGTGCATTTGATGGGGAAATCTTTGTGGATTTGTGACTGCCGCTGGGTTGTTCCATCTCATGTGTGTATTCTGAAAAGTTTAGTACATTTTTGGAATGTGTGGTGAGAGTACTGGCTAACTCAAAGAAGGTGGTACATTATCTAGATTTGTTTTATGTGTCGGCGCAACAGGGTCAGACGAATGTCTTCATCTTTTGGAGAAAAGATTTGACGAACACTCCATTCACTCGTGTGATTAAAAGAAGCAAATGTTTATTTCAACATGTTAAAAGCATCCATTCCCTGACATGTTTCTATCATCCGATACATAGTCATACTACAGGAGGTAGCAGCGGACTTTGGTATGCCGCTAGTGCCAGATAAGACTCTGGACCCAGGGACGTGCCTTAGTTTTCTGGGACTGGAGATCGGGTGCCAGAGGATAAGATGGCAGAATTGCACGAAAGTGGACATGGAATGACAGCTAAGAAAAAGGTGACAGTAAAGGAAGTCCAGTCCTTATTGGGCAAACGGAACTTTGCATGCTGGGTGATCCCGATGGGCAGGGTATTTTGTCGAAGATTGGTTGTTTACTAACTGGGACAAGGGCCCCTCATCACAGGGTGAGATTGACAAAAGAGATCAGGGACGACTTGGTGGTGTGGTCAAGCTTTCTGGATGCAATGGCAGGTTCTTCTTTCAGGGGAAGAAAATATCCAATGTGGAGCTGCGCCTGTTTACGGATGCAGCAGTGGTTTTGGTGCATACTGGAATGGTAAATGGTGTGTGGCGAAGTGGTCGGCTGATTGGGGGGGAGAAAGGCTTATTGAAGAACTTATGTTTTTTGGAATTATTCCCCATCATAGTAGCCTTGTTCATCTGGGAAGAGGATTGGAGAGACAGGTGGGTGGTTTTGTGTCAGACAACCTAGGTGTGGTACAGGCCATTAATCGCCAGTCTGCGTCATTGGAGGAAGTGGTTCGGCTGTTACAGATACTGGTGGTGCGTTGTTTACAACTTCATTTGAGTTTCAGAGCACAACATCTCAATTCCAGTGGGATCGCTTCCGGAAAGTGGTGCCAGAAGCAGATATGGAAGGTCATCCTTTCCCAGAGTGGCTGTGGTGGATCGGGACAAACGGATTAGGGGGTTGGTAAGGTCATCTGTAGCGGGGTCTACCTGGGCAGGTTACGGTAAGGCATGGGAGGATTGGGACAGGTTGGCCTGGGCAGGGGGCGTGCATTCAGAATCTGATGGAAAGAGCATAATGATATGGTGGATATTTTGGATGTCTGAGCAGAGCAAATCCTCCACACTTTAGCATTCATGTTCAAAATGAAAGGGGAGGTCGATTGGACTAAAGATTTCATAGTCACACAAATGGCCAGGGGGCTAAAAAATGGTAGACAGCAGCCTCATAGCAGAAGGTGAGTTTCAGTAGAGGTGTTAGAGGGCCTGTTGAAAACAGCTCAAGAATTGTGTTTTTCAGAGTACGAAGTATGTTTTTGAAGTTAGCTTTTGTTTTGGCATTTTTTGGTTCGTTAAGGATTGGTAAGAATTGATAAGTTCCAGTAAATGAAAGCCGGAAGGGCTACAAGCACAGGATGTTCATTTAGAAAGGGGCATGGTTTTGATTAGGTTGCAATGATCCAAGACGGCCATGGAAAGATGGTTTTGCTTTATGGGCCGGGTAGAGGGGCATTGTGCCCATGTTTGTGTCAGAGTGTTTTAAAGAAGTTCACCCAAAAGGGGATGGTACATTGTTGATTCATCAGGATGGGTTGCTGCTGACACAGTATCAGTTCTTAAAAATCTTTAGAATGGGAACCCTCATCAGTTTGGGACTCACTCATTTCGGATTGGTGCAGCGACTGAGGCAGCAAGGTTGGGATTGGGTGGTATAGTAGTCAAGAGGTAGATGGGAGTCCAGACAGTTTCTCAGTTTTATTAGGCCCAACTTGTTGTGAGCCCAGGACACCATAGCACCATACATGGTAGGGTACAAGTTTTTTAAAAACGGAATTGCTGGAAAAATTGTTTTTTTCTCAATTGCGATTATTTTTCCAATCACTAGTATATTAAAAAAACTTTAATTGAAATAACTTGATGATATTTTTGTAAAAAAAACCTTATTTTGAGTGTTCTATTTATTTTTATAAATTCAAAATAATTTAATAAACAAAATAGCTGGAATGTTCAAAATTTTTATTAGAAAAACCAGATTTTGAAAAAAGATTGAAATCACATTTATTTCTCTGTGGTTTTATTTATGAATCTTGAAAAAGTGATCTTGAATTTTAATAATAAGATCCCTCACTTTTAGTTTTCAGGTTGGCTTACTCAACTCAGCTCTTCCCACTTAACTGAATCATAGCATTATGGCCAAAAAATTACTGTCTATTATATAATGATCCACAATTTTAAGTATGAAAATTTAAATTAAAAATTATTTGAGCCTACAAACTGATAACTTGAGGCTTAATGAAATGCAACAAGTAATAAAAAATCTGCACTCATTCCTGGTGACATAAAGGGAAAGAATAACAATTATTTATATTTAAGCAATTCAATTCATATGAATGCTTTAGAAGGTCATGGATAGTGATGGGCGAATATACCCAGTTTTGCTTCGCCGAAAAATTTGCGAATTTCCAGCGAAATTCTTGAATTGGAGAAAAAATTTGCGAAATTTGTCGCGGCACATTTTTGACACGCATCGCTTCGTTTTCGACGTGCGTCACGTCGTTTTCATCGCGTCAAAAACTACGCGCGACTCGTTTTTTCAGCGAATTTTCACCAGGCGAAATTTTGCTGCCGTTTCGCGAATTTATTCGCCAGCGGCGAATCGCTGGAATTCGCCGTGAATTCGCCCTTGCCGAATAAATTCGCCCATCACTAGTCATGGTCATTAAATGCTATAGTAAAAATAATAATAATCTCTACATATAACTGTCTAATCAGCTAAATTTCAACAAGTCTATTTTAGAAGTTGTTACTCTCGTGTTACTGTATTTTTACAAATGTGGCAAAAATTAAATAAGAACCATTTGCTAAGCCCCTAATGCCTCCTGCATGTGGCCCTGGAATAACATATACTCTTCAATTGACATCCATAATACATTAATGTTCTTGAGAGTATATGCTAATCGTTACTGCCTGAAGGGGCTATTTCCACCTATACTGTAGAGTTTAATAATGACAAAGAGCTGAGTTTTATTGCAGTTTGGTAAAATGGAACATCAAATTCATTACATGAAATGTCATAGGGAAACTAGCACCATTTTATGGAGCCAACCATTGGAGGCACATTTATCACCATTCTCATTTTTTGTGTTTTTACTGAAACCCCCCTTGAATTTTGAATGAATAACTCCCTTACACAATTATTTCTGGGTTTCAGCAGTAACAGATTCTTGGCTCTTAATTGACTACACAATTATCCAGAGCCTCAGACTTTGGTTGTGGATTACTAGAGAGCATCAGCTACGCCTTCAAGATAAACAAACACTTCTTGGCATCATTGTATATTGACTAGTCCTAAAGTTAATTTTGTGATAGAGGTCGCAATTACAGCTGCTGCTTTATAAACTTGTCTTTTGTATTTGTCCTTTTGATAAATTGTTGTTCTTCCCTCCTCTGACCTTTCATTAATTCTGCATCATCTTCTGCCTCTCTCTTCAGCTTTTATTCTACTCTTTTTTTTTTCTCAATTAAACTTCTGAAATGATCGTAATGAAACTGTCAAAAAACTATCGGGACTCTAATGAGCCCAGCTAATGAGAGTTACGGTGAAACCTCAATTTTATGTCCCCTGATTTTAAGTTTTTCCGCATTTTACATTTTTTAATTTGTGGTCCCACCAATTTATAATGTATTTCAATGGGTGCATTTCCCTGCTTTTAATTAATGTTTTTCTGGATTTTACATAGGGATCCACTATTTTGGATTCGACCTTTGCAAAAGATTCGGCCGAATACCGAATCAAATCCAAATCCTAATTTGCATATGCAGATACGGTGTGGGACCTGGAAAACATTTTTTAATTCCTTGTTTTGTAACCAAAAGTCATGCGATTTCTCTCCCGCCCCTAATTTGCATATGCAAATTAGGATTTGGATTTAGTTCGGCCAGGAAGAAGGATTCGGCCGAATCCCAATTCTGCTGAAAGAGACCGAATTCTGTCTGAATCCCGAACCAAATCCTGGATTCTGTGCATCCCTAATTTTACATCAACATTTTGTCCTCAAAAACTGCCTTTTTGTCCCTTCATGAATGCTATTATGTGTGAAATAAAGAGGTTTAAAATACTAACCAGATGTATATTTTGCCATGGTTCTGCCTGTAAATAGTCAAGTAGTCTGTCCCTTATACAGTTCTGCACCAATTACCTATTGCTTTAGGTTGTGTATGTGACTGACAGAGAGGCCTTGCACATGCCTCCCATAGTGTAACATTAAAGGGCAAGGAAAGGCAAAGAAATAAAATCTAATTTATACTTTCTTTAATGAAAAAGAAATCTATCTCTAATATACTTTGATTAAAAAATGTGTACCGTTTTTATAAGAAACCTGACTGTATGCAGTGAAATCCCCCTTCATTTAGTGCTGTGGATAGGAATTGTCAGACAGTCCCTAACTTCCTTGGCAGGGAAACAAACATACTTATGAACAGCAGGGGGAGCCCTTGCCTTACTTACCAGCCATACAGAACTCCAGCAGCTTTGTTTTTTGATAATTTATGACGATCCCTAAGAAGCCCAGACCACACTGAGCATGTGTATGTAGTCTAGTCTTGCAAAGATGTATAACACAGTTACAAGATGACAGCCCCCTGTGGCCAACTTTGAAAGCATAAATCATTTGTTTGATTAGGCTTGTGGTGCAGTAAGTTCATGTTTATGTTTAGTATACAAAATACACCATTTCTACCCTTATTCTATTTTACACTTTCCTTGCCCTTTAACTCTGCAATGCTTTCCCTTGTAAATATTGTATATCAACATAAAACAGACTCCTGTGCTTATATCCTTTCAGTACTTGAAGAAAAAGTTACTTTAACACATTTTCCTGATTTAAAATTTTCACGGATTTTACATCATTTTTTCCCCGGTCCCCTGAAAAAAGTAAAATGGGGGTTCTACTGTATTTCACAAATCTGTCATGATTTCACTGTATTGTGTTTGGGGGTGGGTCTACAAGTCAATTCACAGTATCTGGTCACAAATCAGACCATCAATATCATTGACTCATGTATGGGGTCTTTCCACTGGTGTGTCTCACCAATAGCACGCAAATATCTGGAGCTTTGGTGCCAAAAGTTTATAAAGATCTAGTTGTTTGATAAAGTAGTCCAATTTTTTAGAGGTCGCCAAGGTTTTGGAATTTCTGAAAATTTGATCTTGCAATAATTTCCATGGCATTTTTTAGTTCAATCATGTCTTTAAAAATCTTTAACAACCCAATAATCAGCATTTTAATAATTGTTCATTAAATGGGTGGTTCACCTTCAAGTTAACTTTTAGTATATTGTAGAAGGGCCAATTCTAAGAAACTTTTCAGTTGGTCTTCATCATTATTTATTTTTCATAGTTTTTTTAATGATTAGCAATTTTCTTCTGTTTCTTTGCAGCTTTCAAATGGGGGTCACTGACCCCATCTAAAAACAAATGCTCTGTAAGGCTACACATTTATTGTTATTGTTACTTTTTATTACTTATCATTCTATTCAGTCCCTCTCCTTTTCATATTCCAGTCTCTTATTCAAATCAATGCAGGGTTGCTAGGGTAATTTGTACCCTAGAAACCAAATTGCTGACACTGCAAACTAGAGAGCTGCTGAATAAAAAGCTAAATATCTATAAAACCACAAACAATAAAAAATTAAAACCAATTGCAAATTGTCTCAGAATCTCACTCTCTACATTATACTAAAAGTTAACTCAAAGGTGAACAACCCCTTTAATATCTTTCCTCTCTGTACTTCCTCCTTACACCTTCTACACCCTATACAATGAGAGTATTAGTACAACAAGAATGTTAATAATTGGGCCTCTCCATATGTTCAATCATTGCTTTCTTCTCTAAATTTCTTCCTTTAACCTTCTACACCCTGTACAAGTAGAGTTACTTTCTTGGTTTAAAGGGCAAGGAAAGTGTAAAATAGAATAAGGGTAGAAATGGTGTATTTTGTATACTAAACATAAACATGAACTTACTGCACCACAAGCCTAATCAAACAAATGATTTATGCTTTCAAAGTTGGCCACAGGGGGCTGTCATCTTGTAACTTTGTTATACATCTTTGCAAGACTAGACTACATACACATGCTCAGTGTGGTCTGGGCTTCTTAGGGATCATCATAAATTATCAAAAAACAAAGCTGCTGGAGTTCTGTATGGCTGGTAAGTAAGGCAAGGGCTCCCCCTGCTGTTCATAAGTATGATGGTTTCTCTGCCAGAAGTTAGGGAACGTCTGACAATTCCTATCCACAGCAATAAATGAAGGGAGAATTTCACTGCATACAGTCAGGTTTCTTATAAAAATGGTACACATTTTTTTATGAAAGTATATTGGAGACAGATTTCTTTTTCATTACAGAAAGTAAAAATGGGAATTTATTTCTTTGCCTTTCCTTGCCCTTTAATTTACTAGTCAACATATTTCGCAGTGATGTGTTATTAAATGGCCAATACACAGCAAACATACACAGACCTGCACTGATATCCACTTATGGCAGACAATAGAGCACTCTCCATTTTCCTTAAATGAATATCATAAGCGTAAGTTAACGTGAACATTATTTATCGCCTAAACGATTATCTGCAACTTATTTTCACTGGAAATGAATTCAAGCTATGAGCTGCTAAATGAAGGGTTCCATGAAGCACAAAATTAAAATGCAAATCGTGCATATTTTAATGGGCTCAGTCTGAGCTCTTCTGCACAATTATGGCACAAATATATTACTGGCAGCTACATCTGTAATGCTTGCGTGGGTTCTCAGGCTGCTCTAATTGGCCATATTATTGCATGTATGGAGTGCACTTCTTATAGGAATACGTCATGAATGAAGAGCACAGGATACAATGTTGTACGAATAAGTGATGAAACATCTCAGCGTAATCTAATTTAATGTTTCAAGGGACTCAGGCACATACAAACATTTTGCTCAATCACAGAGCAATTTATATACAATATATGAATGCATATATATCTTTATCTCAAATCTCTACTTGTGCATGGTTGTAAAACATGGAAAATGCCCATCTTTATTATTTACTGTATATGCTACAACCCACCATAAATAATTGGTTGCCTTTGGATACAAAGGCCACATGTAATTCTTTATAACTGGCCTATACAAACGGCATAAACACAAGGAAAGGGGGGTGGATAGGCCATAGGCTAAGCAAGGAATAATGGTGAAATTGAGGAGTTCAAGTAGAATCCTCAGGTACAACATATCAAGGGAAGACCTTGAAAGACCTGAAGAAGAACCAAGTGTTAGGCTACAAAGTAAGGTCAATCCTGAACTCTGCTTAAAGTAATGGCTAAAAATCAAGTTAGATGGTGTTGCTTTATTGAAGCCCTATGTTTGAAGTACAAAACTCATTGCAATGCAGTTGGGAGAGGGATTGACAATATGAAAAGAACTGATAACATAACAAAATAGTTATTAACTATGGGAAAATATCACTTTATCTAAATAAATATTGCAGTGTTTGTTAAAAATATGTATGAGGTCAACAAACAATTCTCTGGTTGCTTAGAAATGGAGGAAATGTCAAATCCTCTTTGTGAAATTTGTTTTGGCAGCATTTTTCATTGAAATGTTCTCTTATTACCCAATTAGCCTCTAAGACAGTATCTCTGATTATTGTCATTTTTTCTCATCTGCTAGTGCTTAGGTCAGAGACCTTCTGTGTGCCAGTATTGCATCCCATTCACAAATATTTCTACAAATTAATTTAGAGATTTTCATGATAAAATAAAAAATCATACAAATCTAAATTTAGATTTCCCCCTGGAATTTATTTTTATCTAAAAGAAATCCTAATCCTCCTGCCATATCTTAAATCAGGTAAAAGACATTAGAGGGATGGAGAATGTGTTATAATAGATAGTTCAAGCTTATAGATCTTCAAGGCTTGCAAAACACCACCAGGAAGCCTTTTGACTTCTGTATTCCTTGGGCCCAAAATACTTGGAAGGGAATTTATATATTTACAGTACTTGCTAGAGTCCTGCGTGGGTCCATTTTTCGGGACCCGTACCCGACCTGTACCGGCAACCCGGACCCGCATTGTTACCCTCTTGGACCCGCGACACGACCCGTACCCGCAACCAGAGATCCACAACCCGGACCCGCGACCCGCTGACCATCAAGAATCAGGAAGTGCTGTCATTGTAAACCGGACGTGACATCATCGGAAGTAGCCGTGGTCAGAAAAAAAGGAGTAAAACAGGAAGTGCTGTCAATTTAAACCAGATGTGACATCATCAGAAGTAGAAATGCTGAGAAAAAGGAGTAAAAATCGCTATAGCGAGGATCCGCGACCCGACCCTCAACCCGCCAACCTGCAGAACCACCGGCCCGCTTCTATACCCGCACCCAGAAATTCTACGTGCAAACCCGCAGGGTACCGCGGGTTTTTGCGGGTAACCCTCGGGTACCCGCGGGTACCCGACCCGATGCAGGACTCTAGTACTTGCAATTTCTGTAAATAATCTTCAGCCAGTCCCCACTACTTAGTTTCCATTTTTGATTTCCATGTTTCTGGCCTTCTGTTCCTCTGACCTCTCTAATACCTATCTGAGATTATTGTGTGATGATGTAGATTTTCCATAAGACCCTGGTAGTGCAACCAGAGGGTCTGTCCAGAGCTCAAGACTTCTGCTTATTGTGGATGCTTCAGGTCTTTGGGGTGGGGACAGATGGCAATAGTAGTGATGTCACCCAAAAAAAGGCAACTTCAAAGGTGTTATGTGTTGAATGTTCCTTCTTAATGATGGAAAGAAATCACAATTATATAATGACATGAACTGAGCAATTTTTGTAAATATTTTCTGCCACTACATAGCTGTCATCTTTGATTTTCATGTTTTTGGCCCTTATATTGACCTCTCTAATTACCTGATGAGGTTATTATACATGAAAATGTAGATTTCACACAAGGCCATGTGGATGCACAAGACTTCAGCTACATGTGAATGCTCCAGGTCTTTAGGGTGGGGACAGATGACAATATTAGAGATTTGTTGAGCATTCATTTGATATGATGGAAAGGTAGTGTTTAAGGGGTGTGGGGTGGTGGGAGCCTTTTTTAAGGTGAAAGGTATCAATTAGGGATCATTAGACTGCCTTGAGCAAAATGAAAGGACCGAAAGGAAATATACTGAGAGATAATAGCTCATATGTTGATTGGAGTAGAGCAATTTATTGCTCAGAAGAGAGAAATGGAGGATCTATTAAGGTAGTTTATAGGTTGTGTGACTGGAAGCCAAATTAAAGACTTTATTAGTATAAAGGGAGTGTTTGTAATGGGGGTGAGATAATGCAGGAAGCTGGTGAAGAGCATGAGTTTAATTGAGATTTGCTTAAGTATTAGACTTTGGTATTCGATTGGTATATAAGTTCAAGTTTTATGAAATTTGATAAAAGCATTGTTTATCTATTACATTTTATTTTCGAAAATACACTATTAAGTATACACCTTGAGTAATTTCAAGTAAGATACAGTAACTGCGGCATGTAGAATACTAATACATTGCTATGTTTTTTACTGGATTAAAAAAGTATCCTTTATGCTGCCCTTGGTTTCTTTCATACAAGTCATCTACCGGATTTATAGATCCCTGTTTTTGAAACTTATAAGCAGAAACTGAAAGACAACCCTTCACATCACAGCACCATAATTCATTCCAATTACTGACTGTCCAGACTAATGTTCTGTGTCACATCAATGATTTCTCATATTCTCTTTCCTACAGCTTAATGATTTGATTGTTTGGCATGCAAGAGTGGCAATCTCAGCATGTAACGATGTGTGTGTGTGGTACCCTGATATATCACCCCTGAAAGAATGGAGAGGCAGGAGGATAGAGGAAAGATGGATATTATGGTGGATCCAACATAATATTTATATCCCATTATAAGCTGATCTCTCATCCCCCAAAGCAATCATCAGCCACATTATGGTGACTACAGAGGGCACAAAGAAAATACAAAAGAGAAATTTGGATCTTCATAAGTCTACTAGAAAATCATGTAAATGTTAAATAAACCCAATAGGCTGGTTTTGCTTCCAACAAAGATTAATTATATGTAAGTTTTGGATGAAGTACAAGGTTCTGTTTTATTATTACAAAGGAAAAGGAAATCATATACATAAATGTTTAGATAAAATGGAGTCTAGGTGAGAAGGCCATTCTATAATTTGGAGTTTGTTTGATAACAAGTTTCAGGATAGCGGATACCATACCTGTATGTTTTTTTTTTTTTTTTAATGGATTATTTGATTACAACATAGACCATGGGAGATGACTTTCCATTAATTTGAAGCTTTCTGGATAACAGGTTTCCAGATAACTGATCCCATATCAGTACTCTATACAGGTATGGGATCTGTTATCCGGAATCCAGTTATTATGGAAAGGCTGCCTCCTATAGACTCCATTTTCTCCAAATAATCCACATTTTTAAAACTGATGTCCTAAAAATAGTACCTTCTACTAAGACTCTTTGTAGTTTATCTTTTAGCCAATTCCTTAATTTAACCAGTAACCTTCTGTGTGGCACTGTATCGAATGCTTTAGCAAAGTCTATGTAAATCACATCCACTGCCATCCCAGAATTGAGGTCCCTGCTTACCTTCTCATAAAAAGAAATTAAGTTAGTCTGGCAGGATCTATTACACATAAAACCATGCTGGCACAAACTCATAGTATTGTTATTTGCTATGAAGTCCAGTATCCTATCCTTTATTTATCCTTCGAAAAACTGTCCTACCACCAACGTCAGACTAACTGGCTTATAGTTTTGAGGCTGAGAACAGGATCCCTTTTTTAATAGCGGCACCACATTAGCAATTTGCCAGTCTCTCGGCACCATGCCAGACCTCAGTGAATCCTGAAAAATTAAGTAGAGAGGTTTGGCAATCACAGAGCTAAGCTCGTTAAGTACCCTGGGATGAATCCCGTCTGGCCCTGGACCTTTGATAAATATACTGTATATATATATATATATATATGTAACACTTTTTTGGGCTAGTCAAAGAACAAATGATTAAAGTGTCCAGCTAGTGATGCTGAGCATGGGTTACACTGGGAGGCAGGGCCTTCTCCAGGTGGAAGGTATCCCTTAGGAGGTAGTATGACTACAATACCCAAGCAACTGTACAATAAAAATAGGAAATTGTAAAAACAAAAGGTAGATTTATTAGCTGAAGCAATGCCCCCATGAGGCAATAGCAGGTGATACTCACAGTGGACAAATCACATAATACATCTGGAGGATGGAACCCCCATAAGTCTTGATATACAAGTGTACATAAATACCTTTGTGGAGATCGAGATCACCAGTGTAGTAGTTAGGGAGACAAACACCCTATTCACCGAGTCCCTGCACTAAAGGCAAACAAGAAGCCTTTGGGAAGCTACACCCTGCTATCAATCAAGGATGCTATTAATCCTTGATGGAGCGACAACTGCTCATATTATATAAATGCTCTCTGTCTCGCTCTCCTAAAGAGTCTATTACAAAACTTCCCTAGGATAGCTATCCCTCGTTCACAGGGGGGTTCCTTGGTGCCCGACTTAATCTCCAAGGGTACAGGTCCCCTTGGGGCAGTGGCTTTACTGGGGCCTTGGTGATCCCAAGCCCAATGGAACAGCCAGATGCTAAGGACACCCGCACCCAAAGAGGAAGACACCACTCCCGACTCACACCATAACGATGTAGTAACTGAAGAAGGTGGGCAGTTAACTCTATAGGGTCAAAGCAATCCTATTGGTCCCTCCATATATATGATAACATGAGCTCTGGAACATACTACTTTAATTTTTGAAATGGAATATTAAAGAATTTATGATGCCGGGGGGTTGAAGCACAATTACATTCACAATTTGTTTTATTTGTTTTTTATCACCGAATTATCAGACAAGGCTGTTCTATCTTGCCCTCGCTGCTGCTGCACTTATAAACACAATAATGAAATTCCATTTTTATTCTGTTTTGTCAGGGTCAGGTAGCGGCAGTACATTAATCCCAGGTTATTACCTGTACTGCATTATCTTGTGTTAAAATCTGCACTTGAAATCCATGGTTCTGGCACATGCAACTCAAGGTGCTACCATTATTTGTGTGAGGCATTTCCATATATAATCGAATATGTTCTTTACTGAAGACCTCATTTAATAAAATTCCCTGCCCTTCACTTTCAGAAGAAAAGCACAGGTCACAGTCATCTTTTATGACCTTTGCTGTCGAATTCAGTAAGTACACATAATATTATATAATGCTTATTTACTGTGTGTGAGTGGAAGGGCTTCTATTCTTGGCCAATGCCACTAAAAAGACTATAAACAAGACGTCCAAGTCATTTAGAAAGTTACGCAACACGACTAGATAAACTTATTTCTAAATAATGCGACGTGAACATTTAGGAAATGAAACACTACACATGAGAAAGAGTGAAAGAGAAATGTAAGTGTATTCAATTTGTATTGCTCCAGAAAATCTGTATGATGATATACAATTTATATAATGGTGGTTTTTAATATAAAATATATTTTTAAAAATGTAATTCTGAGACAATGGGAAATTCTCTTCTTTTTCCTGATTTAGGCTGCAGGGCTGTTTTTTTGTTTGCTTGAACCAAAGGGAGCCTCTGATTTCCATATAAAACACTTATCTGCCATATCAAATATCCTTTGGATAGACTTCTTTGACCCTCTTGTATATATTATGAAAACTGATGAAGCTTTACTTGTCTACTATTGTCTGTGAACTTGGCTTTGATTATTGGCAAGAATAGGGAAGTTTCCCTCTATCTTGAACTTTTCCATGTACTTCACTTTCATTTTCACTTGTCCAGACGCTGTCCTGGATTTACGATTATGGTCCTATAAGTGGACCTACTGCTTCTTCATAATCAAAATCATAATCAAAAAGGAATACCACATCTCCTAAAAAATGGTACACGCATTGTCATCTAATATTACACCAATTATACAGCAGATTCTATGTGTACAGTCATATTCTTTAGTATAGAATATCAAGTATGGTGAGACCATAGACCACCATTGCCTATTAACATATGGCCGAGCCACAATAAGATAGCAACTGGGGAGACTATGACTTTGTCCATATACAAGGGTCAATAGATTGTCATCTTGATAGATTTTACATGATTGACATTTTGATGGAACCCCACATATAATGTAGATGGTGTAATAAATGGTGGACCTCAGTGCTCCTTAAACAATTTTTGACAGACCAAGCACATGTATAATGCAGACCAAATAAAGAGAGAAAGAGCTCTCAGAGGACCAAAATGTAGAGGTACTGAGTGGAAAATGTGGCCCTGGGGCAATCAGGCACAAAAAATGTAAAAGTAAAAATTTGTATTCAAAGTTGCATTTTTTTACAAAAAAAATTAGAATTTTAGTGAAAAAAAAATCCTCACATTTTTTCAGGATTTATTATACCCCAAGGATGGAAAAAGTCAGAATCTGAAAATTATCATCATGAAAATTTCAAAAATCATCATCGGCCCTATGCCCGTTATGCTAAGGTATAACTTTTAATTTATTAAAGTCCGAATGCCAAAAATTCCAGGTTTATAAAATCCAAATTTTAGACCTGCCGAGGTTGCATATAAGTCAGTAGGAGACGTCCTGAAGATATCCTTATCTGTGCTGGGTTTCGTGCAATAATTTGAAAGTTTTGTGGTTTTGTGCAAAAATGAAAAATAAAAATCAGCTTTTTCAAGTGGAAAATCAGAAAAATTTGTATTAGTAGATTTTTAACCTGAACTGGAATTTTTCAAGATAATGTATTAATGAATAAAGGAAAATAACCCAAGCATTTGGTGAGAGTGAAAACAATTAGATACATTTGGAGTTTGATAAATAAACCCCTTAATATATAATAACAACAATATAATTAGTTAAATTGAAAATGAGTGCACTGTTGAATGATATATCCCAGTTTCCCAGTTCCTAAAAGAAAAAATAGGCCCCTTTTTACAGGGTCCAACAAAAGTTCAAATTCACACTCCTTGTCCGGCTTGTACTTGTATCTAGTGATGGGCGAATCTCCCGAGATTTCTAGAGAAATTCGCGAAACGGCGAAAAATTCGCGAAACGAGTCGCGGGACGATTTTGTCGCGCGTCGCGCGTCGTTTTCGGCGCGTCAAAAACGATGCGCGACTGACGTGCGACTCGTTTTCAGCGAATTTTCGCCAAGCGAAATTTCGCTGGTGATTCGCGAATTTATTCGCCAGCGGCGAATCGCGGGAATTCGCCGCGAATTCGACCTAGGCGAATAAATTCGCCCATCACTACTTGTATCCCTTCAAGTCCAAAACTCAAAGTCTAAAAACAAAGCCAGTGCCCAAGCGACAGGAGTAAACAATAAAAAAAAAAAAAAGGGTAATATTGTTTGATAAATAACACCCGGTATAGGGCTTTTAAGAGGATTAATAAATACACCACTCAGTGTGTTAGACCCCTTCCAGTTTTTAACACCACCATCAGAGAGTAAATACAATAGGAATAACTTTGTTTTTAGAGTTTCCCTTTTTACAGGGATCAAGGGCATAATCAGATCTACTCACAAAATAATTTCTTGGTAAGTCTGACTATCATGGATTTTTCTGCCCCTGTGATGTTGATTCAATAGTCCACAGTGCCTGCAAATAAAAACATATAGTGATTCACCAAAAGTAACGGGGGCCTCGCGGGCTCTCAAACTCAAATAACCCCTGCCCACCGGCCTGGTCATCACCGATCCTGGCGGAGTCCCTGTTACAGGTATTTAGAGCAGCAGAAATGACAGATGCAAAGGATAATTACTAGGGATGGCGCGAACAGTTCGCCGGAAGTTCGCGAACGTCGCGCGACGTTCGCATTTTGGGTTCGTGTCAATTCGGCGCTTTTTTTTTGCCGCATTTTTTTGCCCTCTCACCCCAGACCAGCAGATACATGGCAGCCAATAAGGAAGCTCTCCCTGGACCACCCCCACACACCCCCTGGACTAAAAAAAAAAAAAAATGTGCATACCTCCCGAGTCCCAACTGTCCCTCTTTTGCGAGCTCAACCCTCTGTCCCTCATTTGTACTGGAAAGACCCTCTTTTTGGAGGACCCTCTTTCACTGGAAAGACCCTCACTGAACAGCCAGAAAAAGAAGCAAAGATTTGAACTTGGCTTTTGGCAGAGAGTCCAGAACAGCGTCCAGAACAGCTAACAGGTGCAGGTAAGATACTTTGTAACACTTTTGACATAAGAAAATAATGGATTGTTCTTTTCCCTTGATCCCCCTCTGGCATGCCACTGTCCAGGTCGTTGCACCCTTTAAACAACTTTAAAATCATTTTTCTGGCCAGAAATGTCTTTTTTAGCTTTTAAAGTTCGTCTTCCCATTGAAGTCTATGGGGTTCGCGACGGTCGCGAACTGTTCGCGCGTTTGTCGCAAGTTCGCGAACGCGTCCGCGAACTTTTTTGCGGCGGTTCGCGCCATCCCTAATAATTACTACTCTCACTGGGCAATATCCCTCCTGATGGACAAAACACTAGGGTTTGGGTTTCTCAGTCTGGGTCTTGTATTTTGGCACCTACTTTGGTCCTCACCTCATCCACTATATTCAGCCTGGGGTCTTGGGTCTTGGTACCCTATCTGGTCCTCAACTCACCCACTGTAATCCCTGATCTAGTAGTTTACACATCACAGGGTCCTAACCCCACTCCTGTATTTCACCTCGTTGGAGCTCACTAGCTACCCTGTACTTACCCTCACTCCTTGAGTGACTATTACAAAACATGAGTAGGCTATAGCGGTGACTCGATTGATGAAGTTCTGAATTACAAACTGAAACACAAGCTTAAGAGTTCGGCACGTTGACCTCAATGAAATATTTGTCATTTGCAATTGCAAGTGGAAATTCTCTTTTACACCATAACACCCAAAAGAGGGAAGAAGGGAATAAGGAAATAGATTTAGGCAATGCCACAGTTGATCATATACTGGAGATCACCACATTTCTCCAACACACAACTGCATTGATTCAAATCCAGATATGTTGTTGGGTGCGCCTAAAAGGAACTGAGTTGAGCGGAAGGAGCCTAGTTGTGCAGAAGCAATTTTATTGTTCTTTTGTGTCTTTTTGCACTACAAATAAGATAAGTACAGTGTGCATGGAAATTTGTTCATGGTTTTTTTTTTCAAACTATAGTCCGGCCCCCCAACAGTCTGAGGGACAATGCACTAGCCCCCTGTTTAAAACATTTGAGGACCCCTGTCTTAGCAGATACTTTCACCAGTTGGACATGCCTCAATTATGCAGGTTATTATTTTGCCTTTGTGGCACATTGTTCCCTTTTTTATCTGGGTGTATATATATATACATATATATATATATATTTGTTTTTTTATGATTTACTCTCCTTTATTAAAGTGGCCTCTTGGAAGGTATAATGACATACAGAAGGCTGCTCTCAGAATGTTCATGAAGAAGCTGCCGATGAGTCACTGTTTAGTTCGGAGACTGTGAGAGAGAAAGAGAGATGAATCATTCCAGAAACCTAGAATTTTCTTTTTGATCAAAATATTCCACTTGTAAGACAATAAGCATGACATATACAGACTTTAGGAACAAGGGAGGCGTTCAGAAGAACAATTAGTGTGACAAGAACAGGCAAAGCTAACATTAAATTAGTGAATTAGAATTAATATATTATATTATATATCAGCATGAAGAACATGGAGCAATCGCTGGACTTTTTTGCCTTTTTCTAGGGGTGAGTGCGCTACTCTTCAAACTCTCTCTCTCTCTCTCTCTCTCTCTCTCTCTCTCTCTCTCTCTCTCTCTCTCTATATATATATATGTACAAATGTCTATGAAGGTTTTCATTCATCCATGGTATATCTAGTAGAAGAAAATCTAGAGCAACTGGACTTGATCAGTAATCATTGTAGATGTTTCACTACTCATCCAAGCAGCTTCTTCATTTCAACTGGTATGGGAAATCCTCGGCGTATAAACTCTTCCAATAATCCAATCACAATGGTGCAGTGTAATTATTCAGAGGCCATGACCAGGGCCAGGACCTACATTAAGCTTTGCTTCATCTTAGACTACAATGTAAACTAGGCTCATTGTATCACTAGCTATTGGGACGATGCCAGATTTTACCGGTGCAGTTGCCAAACCAGTGTCAATCAAAAGTCACTGGTCGTCAAATGTCATCGGCAGGGCCCCAGAGGATGTCATTGGCTGTTGTTGTAGGTGACTTTGCCTTGCAATGGGGATTCTGTGGGAAAGCTGACCATGTGACAGGGTGATTTATTACTCTCATCTGTGTGATTTGTTTTGGAGAACACAAAATGTAGTTATGGTACAGAATAATTACGTCTGGGAAAATGTGAATGGAACTGACTGTGTTGTGGTGACATCTACTGGTACTTCTGTCTGACCTCACACACTGGAGGGCTTGTTTACCAAATCAGATGCAACTTGCAATGGTTTTTTTAACCCACAAAAGGCATTTTTAGAGGCCTGCAGTGTAGCATGTGTCACAATTTTTGTGTAATCTACCCATACAATTCCAAAACAAGCACCCCGATGCCTGTGGTACAGTTAGCGACAATTGGAGTCTGATTAATTTGAGTCAAGGCTGCCGGTGATTTCATGGTTCCCATTAAGTTAAATTGCATGGAATATTTGTCAGCTGATTGGCTAATCTGCAGGTAAAGAGCGTACATGGATGCAAGAACATATTGTAAAGGTACGTCTATTTTCAACAATGCCAATACTGCTTGTGCATGCAAATGCACTTTAATTCCATGTACTTTTGTTTTTAAAGTTTTATCATAAAGCAGAGGTTACAACATTGTGGGTTGCAACAATCCACATTCAGAACCCACTTTTATGAATCCGGTGTGTTGACCTTTGGTCTTATATTTGGATTGTTCTTATCTTGCCCTCTGCTTCATCGACTGTGTTTTTCTTGCACCTGCCCCAACCATGCTCCATATTAAGACTTGTAGAACTGCTCCCTTTACACTTCTCTGCTAAGGTGTTTTTTCAGCTTTTATTATTGGTTCATTTATAAACAGGGGGCAAATTTGCACCTGGACCATGGTTGGACTGGGGGGCCCGGGCCCATCGGGACTCCTGTCCAGGGCCCCGCCTGGCCACCGGCCCCCTACCCTAAAGCGTCCAAAGGGCATGCATGACGCTGTGCAGCGGGCCAGGGGGGTCTCGCCCCACAGTTTTGACACAGCATTTTTTATAGACGCAACTATTTTGTACAAATGCATTATAGTCGGTGGGCATCTGAATAATTTTGATGGGTGACAATTTCTATGCGCAAGCTTATTTTCTTCTCAGTTTCACAAAAGTATTTGCGAGTGGCAAAAGGCAAAATTTTGTTGCGAATCTATGCCTGGTGAATCTGATGAAGTGGTGGGAAGCCACAAAACGTGTAGAGCAGGGATCCAGGGATCCCACAATATGCAGGCTGTGTTGTGATTTTACTAATGACGAATAAACTTCTACCTTTTTAAAATGCGGTTCCTCTAGTGCTCCGTATCTCTAGGAATGGGGAATTTATTCAACCATCCCTAATAACAGCCAAATTAGTGAAAAGCTTTTTCTGACAGCTGCAAGTTACACACTGAAAGCAGTCATCTGATTGGATGTCATTGGTTACAGCCCAAGTGCAGATTTGCCCTCTCTTTATAAATGACTCCCAAACTGTCAAACGTTATTACAGGATTGGACTGGAGCATAGGAGGCCCCACCAGGTTCCAAACTTCAGGGGGCCCCGTGCACATGCGCAAACACCGGCACATGCACAAAAACGTGCTTGCATTGTGCATGCATGAAGGCCAGCTCAAGCTGTGGACTGCACAAACACCGGCGCTCGTCGTGTTGCACAACATGGGGGTCTCCAGATTAAAGGGAATGGGTCTGGGCTGGGGGGGCCAGGGACCACCAGGTTTTTCCCTAGTGGATATATATATATATCCACTAGGGATGGCAATTATTTTTTTTTTGACGCTTGATGCCATTCAAGTCTTTGGGCATTATTTTTGTGGTGAACCAAGGCGAAAAAATTTGCCCATCCCTATTATGCACCATTCAAATACGACATATGTAAGACGGCCTTTCCTTAATTCAGAGCTTTCTTGATACTGGGTTTCTGGGTAACAGATCCCATACCTGTATTATAAAATTCCCAAACTACAGTATCCAGAATTGCACTGGGCCAGCAGGACACTGGAAAAAAATCCGGTGGGCTCCAATCCTCGTGGTCCGCTGCATATTTGCCCGAAACCCTGGGTGCTCCCCACAACCTTCCCTGCCGAATACAAGGTACATACAAGGGGGCATCAGATTGACCTCAGAATTGATGTGGGGGATCCTGGGGGTGTGAGGACCCCCTCATTTTGCAGCCCTGGAGGGCACTGGAACCCCAGTCCAACATTACCAGCATCCCTCCTGCACTGAATTCAATGAAATATACTGAAACTTGTACATGTGCAGCAACCCAATACCAATGACTACCTGTCCTTCCTGTTGCCCTTGATAATGAGACTCAGAAACAGCAGAACTTTCCAATTGCAGTTACTCAAGAAAAAAACATTTGGCATATTCAGTTTGCAGACTCGTCACTGAGAGAAATGTTTCTCTTGGCTCAATGCTCAGGTGTTAAAGTACAGAGACAGTGTTACTGACCTGGAGGGGAAGAATGACAAAAGCCATTGTATAGGAGTTGTGGGAAGTGGGAGGCACAGGTGCAAATAGAGAGCGGCCAGTAAAAGCTGCAGGGGCAGCGCAGGGCAGGACAGACAAAGTGAGAAAAGAGAAGCAGCTCAGACGAGGAACAGCAAGAACCACAAATACAAAGAGACAATATTTATCCAGATGGATGCACTTGGGAAATGTCACACAAATATGAATCAGATATAAGTGTAACCCTTTCTTGGCTGTGTCAGCTCTCAGGCAGAACAATGTTACATTATTGGGAATGTAGTATAAGTAGTGAGTATATATCAGGAAAATCCATAACTATCCATAACTAGTGATGGGCGAATCTACCCAGTTTCCCTCTTGTGTCCCTCAGGCTCCTGTTCAACTATAGCACTCAGCAACTCAACTATATCACTCAGCAACTCAACAATAGCACTCAGCAACTCAACTATATCACTCAACAACTCAACTATAGCACTCATCAACTCAACTATATCACTCAGCAACTCAACTATAACACTCAGCAACTCAACTATAACACTCAGCAACTCAACTATATCACTCAGCAACTCAACTA
>CM044431.1:11794656-11811480 GCA_024363595.1 Xenopus borealis
CTGCTTGGCAGTAGATGTTCCGTTTTGGACAAAATGGCTGGCAGTGAAAGGGTTAAATGTTACATGAACAGTCAATGTGACATTTCAGTCCACAATACCCCACACTTGTATATATACCCATAAACCCATCAACAAGAAGTGACATCAATACCATAAAGTGACAGTTGCAAAAAATTAGTGCAAAAATGTTGTGAAATGATACAAAGTGACCAAGCGCTATAAAATGTCCATTGCTGTGTACATAAAAATATGCATTAAAATTATATGGTTAATGATTTGTCACACCACGTGCATGTATTTTTTACTGATATTAAAGGACCAGTAAAATGATTTTTTTAAAAAAAATATTTAACTTTAAAAGTCTTCATTTAGAAATAATTTACCAATACTCCATTAGCGATCCTCTTTGGCAATCCATAGTGAGGCACTCGATTTCTCCTCCCTGACTTCCTTATAGGAAATAACCAGGGAGGAGAAATCAAGTGCCGCACAATGGATCATCACCCTGTTGTCTTTTCTCAAGAGAAGTATTGGTAAGTTCTGTCTTAATAAAGACTTTGTGATTTTAAAGTTAAATATATCTTGGTGTTTTTTCATTATATACAAACTAATATTTAAAAATTAATGTTACTGGTCCTTTAATAAAGTGCTGCTATGAGAACATATATCATATATTATATAATGATATCATATGATAATTTATGGCATGTTACATCTTTTCTGAGGGTCCGACTTCTGTCTAGACCAGTGATCCCCAACCAGTAGATCGTGAGAAACATGTTGCTCTCCAACCCCTTGGATGTTGCTCCCAGTGGCCTCAAAGCAGGTGCTTATTTTTGAATTCCAGGCATGGAGGCAAGTTTTGGTTCTATAAGAACTATGTGTACTGCCAAACAGAGCCTCAAAATAGTTTGACAATCTACATAGGGCCTACCAAATGGCCAATCACAGCACTTCCTTAAAGGGCAAGGAAAGGCAAAGAAATAAAATCCCATTTTTACTTTCTTTAATGAAAAAGAAATCTGTCTCCAATATACTTTAATTTAAAAATATGTACCGTTTTTATAAGAAACCTGACTGTATGCAGTGAAATTCTCCCTTCATTTAGTGCTGTGGATAGGAATTGTCAGACGGTCCCTAACTTCTGGCAGGGAAACAATCATACTTATGAACAGCAGGGGGAGCCCCCGCCTTACTTACCAGCCATGCAGAACTCAAACAGCTTTGTTTTTTGATTATTTATGACGATCCCTAAGAAGCCCAGACCACACTGAGCATGTGCGAGTCTTGATATTGCAGAGATGTATAACAAAGTTACAAGATGACAGCCCCCTGTGGCCAACTTTGAAAGCATAAATCATTTGTTTGATTAGGCTTGTGGTGCAGTAAGTTCATGTTTATGTTTAGTATACAAAATACACCATTTCTACCCTTATTCTATTTTACACTTTCCTTGTCCTTTAACACACCTTGAAGAATTTTCATGCCTGTGTTGCTCCCCAACTCCCTTTTCTTCAGAACGTTGCTCACGGATTCAAAAGGTTGGGGATCACTGGTCTAGAACTTCAGGCAACTCCCAACGTCCTTCAAGTTAAAGATAGTGGAAGCTCAATGCAACAATAATGAACCTTTAGCCCATAGCCTTATGTAGCTCATAACTAGGTGGCTGAGGAAAATGTGTGTATATCACTCACTGTTCCACAAATATCTAAAAGATCAAATATAACATTTCATGATGGATCTGACCCTCAAGCTGGACTTTTGGATGCTTCTTAGGTTCTCACTAGTGATGGGCGAATCTACCCAGCTTCGCCGGAAAAAATTTGCGGAAAAAAACAACGCAACGAAGCCGACACAACGTGCGTCAAAAACATGCCGCAACTCGTTTCGCAAATTTTTCCGCCAATTTGCTGAATTCCAGCGGAGAATCGCGGGAATTCACTAGTTCTCACCAAATCTCATCCTAAATGGCCTTCAGACAGGGCCCTCCTGCTTCTGCTCCTAGGCCCCTGGTTGGGTTAGACCCACAGTTTTGGAACCACTGCCCTAGGAAATATGAGTTTGTTCTATGATTACACCATTCTCAGTCACTTTGTCATTGTAGTAATTCAGGGTGGTAGGTTACTTTTGCAAATCCTCACTGCAGTATTGTAACTATAGAGGAAGCAGACCCCTCAGTTACAGGTGACTCTGGGAACAAGGGGGTCTGGACTGTGGAATCTGCTTCCTCTATAGCCAATAAAAAAAACACTCTTTCCCAGATACTCTCCTACCTGTGGCGAGGAAGGGGAATGCAAGTTGACTGAGAGTGGGCGGAGCCAGGGTGGGGAGTGGGTGGGGTGGAGGTAGGATATGGGCAGAATGGAGGTGGGATGGCAAGTGGGCCAGACCCCCCCAAAAAAAATCTTCAGAGGGGCCCATACACTCCGATCCCCATACACCCGCCCACTTCCCATCCCGAAAAAGACTTGAATATCAGGAAACCAGCATACAAGCCCATATTGATCCCAGGACATCCCCTATAGGCTAAAATTCACCAGGTTTAATTTCTAAAGTGCCAGTACATGATGCATTTCAAAAATCGAATTCTAATAAAAAAAAAAAAAACTCCAATCAAGTTTTGAATTTGAAAAAAAAACCTCGAACATTCGAATTTCGAAATTGGAATTTTCACTTCGATCCTGGATAAATCTGCCTCTTGGTACAAAATAGAAAGTGATATTCTGAGACCATTTGCAACTGATTGATTATTTTTTATTATTGTAGTTTCAGCGGCAGTTTGCAATTTCAGCAATCTAGTTGCTAGGGTCCTAGTTTCCCCTAGCAACCATGCATTGATTTGAATAAGAGACTTGAATATGAATAGGAGAGGACTGAATAGAAAGAGGAGTAATAAAAAGTAGCAATAACAATAAATGTGTAGCCTTACAGAGCATTTGTTTTTAGATGGTGTCAGTGACCCCCATTTGAAAGTTGGGAAGAATCAGATGAAGAAGGCAAATAATTCAAAAACTATAAAAAAGAAAACATGAAGTTGCTTAGATTTAGCCATTCTGTAACATACAAAACGTTAACTTAATGGTGAACCATCCCTTTCAGCAATTTGCTTAGTAGGGGGCAGAATTTGCTACCATAAAAGAATGTTAAGAAAAATATATGTCTGTATAGCATATGTTTATATACAGGTATGGGATCCAGTATGCAGAAAACCCATTACCCAGAAAGCTCAGAATTACGGCCATCTCTCATAGACTTTGTTTTATCCAAATAATCGGAATTAAAAAAAAAATCCCTTTTCTGTGTAATAATAAAACAGTAGTTTGTAGTTGATCCCAACTAGGGTTGCCACCTTTTCTAATTTCTTTTACCGGCCTGCGGGGGGTGGGACCAAAAAGGGGCAGTGCACGACTTCAAAGGGGGCGGGCCTATGACATTATGGGGGCGTGGCCACAACGCTGCGCGTTCAACAAGGGGAGGAAAGGTAAGTATACAGGGGATTGGGTGCTGGCCTATGGGTCTTTTTAAGGATATTACAAATTTACTGGCAGCTACATTGCCGGTAAATTTGTAATGTCGGCCCCGGCCTTGGCGGGTGTTTTACCGGTAAAATACCGGCCGGGTGGCAACCCTAATCCCAGCGAAGATATAATTAATCCTTATTGGAAGCGAAACCAGCCTATTGGGTGTAATGGTTACATGATTTTCTAGTAGACTTGGAGATCCAAATTACAAAAGGACCCATTATCCGGAAATCTTATGGTCCAGAGCATTCAGGATTAAAGGCCCCTTACCTGTACCAGTGAACTATTCTTCCCTGTACTTCCCTTATTCTTCCCATAGAGGGCGCTTTTGAATACTTGCATGAAGCACTGCCCTGTATGTAAAATATGCACATTTCTGCTATTGTCTCACTTACGAATGCAAAGTGCGCTGACTCATTGGGAACCCGACCTCGTTTCATAGATTTAATTTCCCAGAGGTTCCTTAGATGTTACCTGTCTTGTTAGGCAAATAACGGAGATGCTGCGGAAATTCAATACGCAGAAACTTATTTACCATAATAGCGTTGTCATCGAATGCCTGAAAACAATACGTTATCAAATGTATTTTATTCTTATATAGTTACTTTTACAGTTGAAATGGGAAGTGCAATTAATACATAAAGTTTCATTTTGGTTACTGCACTGTGGAAAAGTTACTGCTCAATGTAAAAGAGCCACTAAATGAAAGCAGGAAAGAATGGACTGAAATGCAATAGGGAGAGGGAATTATTATTTGACCTGGGGCCTCAAAGGGGCAAAAACGCGAAGCGTCTTAACGCTAGCGCTAATTCGCTAGCGCGAATTCGTCAGCGCTAATTCGCCAGCGTGATGTCAATTTGCAACTTCGCCGATTCGCTAACAGTGTCCCTGGCGAAAATTCGCCAGCGAAGTAGATAGACTTTGCACCCTTAAGCCAGGCGAAAGTTGCGCACTGACGTAGGGACCTAACTACGCTAATTCACTAAGATTAACATTTTTGTGAACGTTACGGTAGACCAATGATCCCCAACCAGTAGCTCGTGAGTAACATGTTGCTCTCCAACCCCTTGGATGTGGCTCCCAGTGGCCTCAAAGCATGTGATTATTTTTGAATTACAGGCTTAGAGGCAAGTTTTGGTTGTATAAAAAACAGATGTCCTGCCAAACATTCTCTCCTGTAGCTGCCAGTCCATATAGGGGCTACAAAAATCCAATCAGAGCTCTTATTTGACATCCCCATGGACTTTTTCATGCCTGTGTTGCTCTCCAACTCTTTTTTACATTTAAATGTGGCTCACGAACAAAAAAGGTTGGGGACCCCAGCACTAGACATTACTTCTCTAGGTCAGACCTGGCGAAGTTCAATACAATAGATAGGAGTTTGATAAAAAACGTTTAATAAATAAAATAAAGTTGTCCTATTGCCCTAAACATGTGCCCCCTGTATAGTTGTGTTGCCATATGTTAGGAAATGTAGGGGGCGAAAGAGGGTAACCCCCAAAGAAATGACGCTATTTTTCATACTATCACCCTAAAAAAAGTAAAAGACGCCAGCGTTTTTTGGGACTTAGAAAACTTTTCAAGATTTTTTTTCAAAAAACTTCACCAAGTCTGACTCTGGCGAAGGTAACGTTCAGTAAAACGTCCCTTCGTCAGTGCGCAACTTGGCCTGGTGTAAGGGTGCGAAGTTGCGCTAGTCTATCTACTTCGCTAGCGAATATTCGGCAGGGATACTGTTAGTAAATTGGTGAAGTTGCAAAATGACGTCATGCTGGCAAATAAGCGCTAGCTTTAGTGAATTTGCCCCAATGAGAGAAGTCCTATCATATTTGCAAGTTACTGTGGTCTGTGCTAGAATTAGCCTGGAAATCTGACTATTTCGGACATTTCGGGGAAAAATTTTTGGAAAAAAGCTCCAAAAAAAACATACAATTTACATTTTTGCTCGATTTTATTGATCCAGTTAAATCGTCCTTTTTTATTCATAAATAAGGTCACATCGTGGATTCTAGTTCGGTCAGAAAAAAATTGGATTTTGATAAAATAGCCCCCTAAATGTCATTTAAAGTGTAGCACCCCTTTAATGTCTTAATGAGTCCTTCGCAGCAATTGTGCCATTTCTAAAATCTTAGTATGGCGTTATTCACGGGGTTGAGCCTTCGCTGAAGGTCGCCGCTAATAACGACAAAGACATCGATCATTTTGTGCGTTGTCAGAGAAATCATTTATTAAGTGAAGGAAAAACATTTTGTAAACAAACCCAGGGCCGCCATTAGAAATCACAGGGCCCCGCACAACAACATTTTCGGGGCCCCCCGGGCCCCGCCCACGCTGACACCTAAGCCCCACCCCTGATCCCGCCTACTCCACATCAAAGACCACACAGATATCAGCACTAAAAAAGTAACCCCCCCCCCACACATATTGATGGTCACGGCTCCCTTATAAGTTAAAAAAAAAAAAAACATTGGCGCCAGGGCCCCCCTAATAAGTAAAAAAAAAATGGGGCCCTAAGGAATATTTTTTTAAAAAATACATTGGTGCCAGGGCCCCCCTTACAAGCCCCAAAGAATATTTTTTTAATAATCATTGGCGCCAGGGCCCCCCCTCACAAATAAAAAAAAAATTGGGGCCCCAAAAAAATGTTTTTGAAAAAAACATAGGCGCCATTGGGCTCCAAAAATATTTTAAAAAAAATTGGTGCAGGGGCCTATAGAGTATTAAAATAAAACATTGGTGGCCAGAGGATTAAAAAAAAAAAACCCACATTGATGTCAGTAGAATTGAACTTGTGGCTTCAGGACTTCAGTTATAGCTGTTTTCATGACTGCGGTTCTTTTCGCTGCTTCATGACTTCAGTGTTGGCTCCTTTCGTGACTTCGGGTATTTTCGCCGCTTCAGGACTTCGGTGTCGGCTCCTTTCGTGACTTCGGGTCTTTCCGCCTCTTCAGGACTTCATAATTGTTCGGCACTTCCGCATTCTGTGCAGGACTTTGCATATAGCTCACGCTTTTGTGCTTGTAAGGGGGGCCCGGCTCTTTTTAATATTGCAGTGCTGCCGGGCCCCCCTTCAGCCCCGGGCCCGGGACACTTGTCCCCCCTGTCCCCCCTGATGGTGGGCCTGAACAAACCTGCATATTTGCATTCCTTAAATGGCTGTAATCCTGTTAAAAAGCTTATTTATCATGAGTTTTCAGGGTTTTGCAAACATGAAATAAATAAAAAAAACTCATTGTGGTGATGCAACGCCCAACGCTCAGCTCTCCCGAAGATCTCACAGTTTTCATGGGGAAATATTCCTTTGTCTTCATTTATGAATTCATTACACGTGGAATAATGAACATTGCGTGGGAATTTACATTTTTATTGTTTTCGTCTCCCTGAATCAAACTTTTTAGCTCTAAAAATCGTGTATTTAACAAATTACTCTAAACCATAAAAGATTAAGTCTATAGTAGGCGATAATTATAATAATTGCCAAAGGCAATAATTTATCAAAAGCCTATATAGGCATCTGAGCTCCCATGCCAAGGTTGGCAGCTCCTAGTGGCATCCAAGCAGGTCCTTATTTTTGAATTCTTTAATTTTTTTGGTTGTATAAAAACCAAGTGTACTGCCAGAGCCTTCCAATCTACATAGCAGCTGCTAAATAGCCAATCACAGCCCTTATTGGGCAACCTAGGGATATGTTTCATGCTTGTCTTGCACCCCAAATCTTTTTACTTTTCACTGGGCCCCAGAGAAAATTCAAGTTTTGGGCCCAAAAGTTAAGCTGAACAGATCTACCCAGATATATTGAAGTTGCCCATTAATTAGGGCCTTCCTGGGCCCCCCTGCAATTCCGAGCCCCCTTTTAACCACAGGGTCTGCTTCCTCTGTAGTTATGTACCTGGGAACCCTGATCATCATCTAGCTACTGTATATCCATTGATATGAATGTGCTCTGAGGTCTGTGGGATGTTGAGTAACATTAGTAGTTTCAAATTAAATAAGAAGCTAAAATAAACAGTATCTTCTGGGGGTTTGGGCTTAAAGTGGAAGTCAACCCTCCCAGCGCAAAACCCCTCCCCCCCGTAGGTCCCCTCCCTCCATCCCTCTGGCCTACCCCCCCCCCCTCCGGGCTATTGCCCCTAACCTGTTAATGACCCCAAAGTCCAGGTCCCCAGCAGGCAAGTTCACAGGCGCCATCTTGTCCCGCACCGTCTTCTTCCTTGATTTGGTTGTGTTAAGCGGTGCATGCGCAGTAGGATGTATTTGCCAGTTGGTACTAATGCGCTTGCACCCCAATTTTACGATGTTTCCAAAAAAGGAAACAACAAATGTATCCTGCTGTGCATGCGCTGCCAGATCAAGGACGAAGACGGTGTGGGACAATATGGCGCCCGGAATCCTGCCTGGAGGGGACCTGGATTTTGGGGTAATTAAAAATTTAGGGAGGGGGGTAATCCAGGGGGGAGGAGGGAGGGGGGGAGGTAGGCCAGGGGGAGGAGGGAGGGGGGAATTTTTTTAGTACCGGAGGGGTTGACTTCCCTTTTAATTGTGACCTGAGTACTAACTGCATTTGGTGACCAGTTAAGAATAAAGCCCAGGACTAAGGAAATGGAAATTACTATTAGCAGAGCAATGCATGCATGGGATCCGTTTGTTCTGAATTACAGAGAGGCCATCTCCCATAGACTCCAATATAATGCAATAATCCAAAATGTTTAAAATGATTTTCTTTTTCTCTATAATAATAAAACAGTAGCGTGTACTTGATCCCAACTAAGATATAATTAATCCTTATTGGAAGCAATGCCAGCCTATTGGGGTTATTTAACATTTAAATGATTTCTAGTAGCCTTAAGGTATGAAGATCCAAATTATGGAAAGACCTATTATCTGGAAAGGCCCTGATCCCAAGCATTCTGGATAATAGGTCCCATACCCATGCCCAGTTGGCAGCTTTAGGTGCAGCTAAATCTGTTGGTGGGGCTATTGGGAAGGTGGGGGTAACCCTGTCTTCTTATGGGTACATATACAGACTGTGTTTGGAAGACCCCATAAAAGTCAGATCATTATCTTGACTATATGTCTTTGGACTCTTGGGGATCAATGGTAAAATGTATCCCATCAGAAACCAGTAAAAAAAATCAGTTTCTTGTCTTATGGACCTGTATTGTGACAGTCAGCAGCTTCAGCCCTTTGATTGACATTTCTAAACCATTTCTTTGCCGGAGTTTGGTAATGAACTCTCATTTAGAAACTTTGAGAAAGTTAGGGGGTGTTCTAGTTCTTCATATCACACAATTAATATTTCAGCACTGGGTATAATCATGTAATCAGTTTATGAAGTTGCTTTGGCTCCCGAGGGAGTTTTGATTGAAAATACGTCACTTTCGAAAGGTTAGCGCATAATTACATTTTGTGACTTTCAGCGTGTTGTTAAAACACAGAATAAAAAATAATTATGGAATAATGCATCGTGTGGTTTGTTCTACAGAAACACAAATAAATACCATCTAAATGTTTTCTTGCCCGAATAGACCATTGTACTTGAAAACACAGAACTTGTTTTGGAAAAATATACCTATTCATACTATTTTTTGGAGGAAATATATTGATTTGCATGTTCATTTTATGTCCAGATTCAAATCCTACTCTTATTTTTTTTTATTTTAACTAGTGATGAGTGAATCTCCCGAGATTCGCTTCGCAGAAAAATTCGCGAATTTCCAGAGAAATTTGCGAATCGGCGAAAATTCACAAAACGAGTCGAGGGACGTTTTTGACGCGTGTCACGTCAACTTTGGCGCATCACGTTGTCTCCAACGCGCATTGCGTCGCTTTCGGCGCTTGTCGCGCCGTTTTTGTCGCGTCGCGTCAAAAACAACGCGCAACTCGTTTTTTCTGCAAATTTTTGCCAAGCGAAATTTCGCTGGTGATTCGCCCCTGGCGAATAAATTCACCCATCACTAATTTTAACCAATCTTTTCTGAAAAAAACTGAATAGCCTACAATTTTTGATGTTAGAAATGAGGGAAAAAACTAGGGATGCACTGAATCCATTATTTTGGATTCGGCCGAACCCCCAAATCAATTCCGAAAGATTCTGCCAAATACTGAACCGAATCCGAACCCTAATTTGCATATGCGTACACTTCATGCGTGGCAAAAAATTGTTGGATCCGATTTTTTGGATTCGGATTTGGTTCGAAAATGGCTGAATCCTGCCCGAATACCAAAACGAATCCTGGATTCTGTGCATCCCTAGAAAAAACAACAAACAATCATCAAATAAGATCATCAAAACAGGAAACCCTTTATCCAGAAAGTTAAGTATTATGGAAAGGTTGTCACCTATAGGCTCCATTTTTATCCAAATAATCCAAATTATTAGAACGGATTCCTTTATCTCTGTAGTAATAAAACATTAACTTGTACTTGATCCCAACTAAGATATGATTAATCCTTATTGGAAGCAAACCCAGCCTATTGGATTTATTTCATGTTTAGAAGATTTTTTAGTAGAAGCTAGTTTTGTAGATTTAGAGAGATCTCTTATCTAGAAAACCCCAGGCCTGATCATTCTGGATAACAGGAAATAACAAATGACATGTTTCAGTACACTGGCTAAGAATACAACTTTTGAATGTGCTAAGAAGTTTTATCAGTAAAAAATTAAGTAAAATGATTCATGAATAAAAATTGAAATGATTAAAATAAAATGTAAAAAAATAGCCAAGAGAGCCTGCAATTTTCAGTAGGGAGATAATTTTTCCATCAGTTGATAAAATTCCATAAAAAATAAAAATAAAATAAATCCCAATACACGATAAATTTAAGCTGCTATGAATTTCAAATATTTTATCATATGAATCATATTATAAAGGACCTTTGATCTTTTGCTCTAAGATAATAAGGCAAAATGACTCATTTGAATTTTATGGGGGAAAAAAATTGTATTTGATGTTATTGCGTGCAGGTTTTTGCCTGCCAATAATAATTATTATTTAATAGACCCCAAGAATTGTCCTGGTGTCTGCGTTCCTTCTCCTGGTTATCAAGGCTTCCTTTTGAAATACTCCTGAACGGGTCTAAATCTGTCTTCCTTGGATTTGATTTCTAGAATAACTGTTCATTACATTGTAAGTTGTGTAGCATGGTTGGGGGGAGAGTCATCGAAGGAAGGTATATCCTTCCCAGAATCCTTTATGAGGGTCTGATTAGCCTCACCTGTTAAAGTCCTGCAGTGGGTTGAGTACCCGCGAGTTACCTGCAAAAAAAAGTGGGTACTCTGTGCAATGAGGGTAGGGTTTTCAGGTGCGGGTACAGATACGGGTCTGTGGGTCACAGGTCTGCGGGTTGCCAGTCGATTTTCTGCTCTCATCTAAGTTTCTTATCTATATTGTCTATATTTTACTGTTTTAAAATTTTACAAAACTTTTTTTTCTGTCCCTGTCCACTTTTGATGATGTCACTTCCGGTTTGTAGAAGCATCACTTCCTGTTTGATGGAGGTCAGCAGGTTGCTAGTCAGGTTGAGGATAAGGCAGTTGTCGGGTCTGGGTCGGGTAGTGGATCAAATTGGGTAAATATGAGGGTTGCGGTTCAGGTTGCGAACTGTGGGTTGCAGGTTCAAGTTGGGTATGGGCCTTAGAAATTGGTTCCACTCAGTACTCTATCACCTTTAGTCAAAAGGTGGGGTCCAGAAGTAACCTCCATGCTCTGTTCTGGGAGAAAAGAGGAACTATAACTATAAATGTGTTTTTAGACAAGAACATTTATTCATCAGCAAGGTTGTTACTATTTTGCTTTATTGAGAAATGTAGATGTAAAGGAAACTATGCCTCAAACAATGTAATATATGTAAATATATTGCATAAAAACAGCTCATATGTAAACCCTGCTTTATGTTAAAAAGAAAAAAAAAAGCATAGTATCCTTTTTTAGTAGAATGTGCCATTGGGTAATCCTAAATAGAAAATTACCATTTTAAAAACTAGGGGGCTCCCATTGGATCCTACAATCCACAGTGCACATAAATAGTGATGGGCGAATTTATTCGCCAGGGGCGAATTCGCCGAGAATTCCTGCGATTCGCTGGTGGCGGATAAATTCGCGAAACGCCAGCAAAAATTCGCCGAAAATGATGCGCCGCGACGGAAACTGAATTTTTTCGCCAATTCACGAATTTCGCTGGAAATTCGCTAATTTTTCGGCGAAGCGAAAACTGTTCATGTTAGGTCACATGAGCCAATTAAAGGACAAAGGTCTGTCATTTATTAGAGCTGCAGTATTTCTGGTCAGGTGATCTCTTCCTGTTACAGTTAGAGCTGCAGTATTTCTGGTCAGGTGATCTCTTCCTGTTACAGTTAGAGCTGCAGTATTTCTGGTCAGGTGATCTCTTCCTGTTACAGTTTCACAATTCAAAATGATGCACAAATGTGTTTTAGTAAACAACCCACTAAATATTCATTGTATCAATTTAAGATTTGCACAAGGTGTTTTATGGGGTTCCTCATCAGCTCAGTATCTCAATGCAGGTGAACAATTTTGTATTTCATAACGGTTCATTTAAAAAAAAAAAAAATTATATATATATTGGTTTGGAGATGTAAAAGGTGAAAACCCAAAAAATCCATATTTTCAAAATTTCAACATTTCAGTTCCTTTGTGAGACTGTGTGTTTAGAGAAAGGTCTCACAACATGACCAAATCACTGACTAATACATCTCCAAACCTAGGCATTGATGGGCAAATCTCACCCAATTCACTTCACCGAAAATTTGTGAACCATCGAAACATCAAAAATTTGCTGAGTTCTATGAGTGACAATTTTTTTTGATGTGTGACAATTTTAATCTCCCTTTCGGGGTCTATTATGGTAATTTTCTCTACAAAATGTTTTGTTCATTTAGTACCTGGGCATTTGTTCCTGTTGACATGTACATGCACCATCAACTGGACTCTAAAAATATTTAACAGGTAGGGGGGGACACAAATGATTTCCCTTTAAAATTGCAGCACCAACAGCTACATCCTAGTGGTGTTCTAAGATAAAGTAGGTTGTTACTATCTGATCATCACTATACCCCAGCTTTACTAAGGGTTGCTTAGGTCTTGGGGGTTATTTATCAAACTCTGAATTTTTATGATTTTTTAAAATAGAAGTCTGACCAAACTAGAATACACAATTTGACCTTATTTATCATTGAAAAAATTCAATAAAATCTTTGTGAAAAATTTTGTGAAAAAAGAAAATTCTGGGTTTCACGCCTGAAACGTTTACCTTTTTCATGAAATCACGCAAAACCCACACAATTTTTTGTATTTTTGCCCAAAACCATGAATCTTCAAATTTGATTCAGGACATTTGTCATTGATTTCTATAGGACCTCGGCAGCTTGGAGATGAAGTATTTTTGGATTCAGACTTTTAGCAACCTTGAGGTATAATAGATCTCAAAAAGTTTTTATTTCCTTTAAAAATGTGTGCTTGCTAGTGAAAAAAAAACCCTCAAATTTTTCGAGTTTTTTTTACATTCGGACGTTAATATATAACCCCTAAGTTTAGGGGCAAATTTACTATTATTCCCCAAAAAGATTTGTTTCTACTCGATATTCGATTAGCATTCGATTTTCGAATGTTAATCGAATAGTTCTAGGCTACCTTTTATTCGATATTCGATCATTTGACGATCGAATACAAATTTATAAATAATTCGACTGAACGAATAGATCATTCGAATGATTTGTACGATTCGAAAGATCGAAGATTTCGATCGTACGAATCCTATTCAGGGCTTAGCCATAGGCTTTTATTGCAATTCGGTAGGTCCAATCTGCCGAAGTAGGCAATCGAATAAACTTTAAAATTAAAATCCTTTGCTGGTCGAATGATCGAATATTCGTTCATTCGACTCTATTCGAATGTATTCGATCGTTCGACCATTCCCTATTTGATGATCGAATATGCCAAAATTCACATATTCGACCAAACGAATAAATCCTACGTTCGAAATTCGATCGAATTTGTTTGAACTTCGAATCCTTCACGTGAATTTTGTAAATCGGCCCCTAAGTCTTTTGGTAGATCTACATCCTGTTGAGTGAAGTCCAGGAGAACCATTTTCTTCACCCCCTTCCCATCCAATTTATTTGTCCATCTATCTACCATCTACAGCACCTATCTATCTATCTATCTATCTATCTATCTATCTATCTATCTATCTATCTATCTATCTATCTTTCTAATCTGTCATTCATCATTATCTATCCACACAATCTGTAGAAAGTAATTGCCATCTGTGCCAATAAGTCTATGTAGAAAGCATACTGTTCCATGTGTACAAAAAGTCTGCATTGTGATTGTAGCAATGAACTCTTTTGAAGAGATCACATGGGGCATAGACATCAATTGCTTGAAATATGGCATCTGGCTCCTTCGCCAGCAAATCCACAATGCTTAATAGCCCGGTAATTTAGTACAATTACATTAATTAGGCATAAGGTTCTTTATGTTACATGAAAAAGCAGTAAAAGGACAAATAAAAAACACCGCTACATGAAAATGCTGTAAAAGTACAAATAAAAAACACTGCATAATTACAAGTGAAACTAATGGCATGTTGTTGTGCTGAGCTAGAAAATGTTACAAAGTATTTTGGGGGAAACATTAAAACACCTCAGACCTTCAACATGAAATTGCTTATGTAGCTAACATAAAGTTATGTCATTACTTAGCTGAACTGAACTTTTTTATACACTCAGCTTTAACATCTCCAAAGATCCAGAAATATGCATATTTAGGTTTTACCTTTCATTTACAGGTTTTCCTAATTTCCCTATTTCTTTGGCTATTCTATGTGGACTCTTGGATCGACCTTTGAACATGTGAGGTGTTTATATGTAATGGGTGGCTTGTCAATATAGTCCCATCAACCCTGAGGCTTTATGAAGGCATTATTCTACATCTTACTGCTTATAATATTGTATCCTGCCATAAAGATCCTGTAGAGCCACACATTTCTGGCTATGCTCTTCTGTCGGATTTGAGGTGACTACCAAGCCTTCACCATGTCTTAAGGTCACAGAGACTTTCTTCACATTCTTGTAAGATCCCAGACTTCAGAGTTTTAGCAGCTTGGTCTCTAGCAATTTGCTGAGATACATGTTTCAGGATGTGCTAATATCTCCAAAGATCCAGAAATGAGTATATTAAAGTTTAACCTTTCATTTCCAGGTTTTTTCCTAATTTATTTGGCTATTCTGTGTAGCATGTAAAGTCTTGGTCCGACCTTTGCACATGTGAGGTGTTGATATATTCTATGTAATGGTGTTTGGTGCACAAGACATGTAATGGTTGGCTTGTCAATAAAGATCCTGTAGGGACACTAAGTTCTGGATATGATCTTCTGTCAGATTTGTGGTGACCACCAAGCCGTCACCATGTCTCAAGGTCATGGAGACTTATTTCACGTTTTTGTAAACGCCCAGACTTCAGATTTTTAGCAGCTTGGTCTCTAGAAATTTGCTGAGAAACATGTTTTAGGATGTGCTGGTTTCTTTAAACAGCAATACAACGTACACCTTGACCGACAACTAATCAGTCATGTAGTATATGGATGCCATAAGTGTCCAGTATTAAAGGGAGGAGATGATTTACAAAAACAAAACAACAAACATTCCGCTTGGAACAGAATGCAGAGTATTAAATAAAGAAAGGGGATTGTATGATCATTCCTTTATGGACAACCTATAATCTACTTTACTGTTACTCATCATTTCTAACATTGTATATCACATGACTGAATGGAAAGAGATGTCTTCTTTGGTTTTTTTCTGAGCTTGTATTGACAACTCATCCTTATAAAACCGACAAATTATAAATAACACATGTTCTTCCAAAAACCAATGTTTGACAACTGTCCCACAGACCAGAGACTTCAATAGCACTTAGTTCTGGATAACAGTTTAGTACCTTATTCAGTAGATGGGTATTTTTTTTTCCATCCCAATGTGGAGTAGTGCTTGCCTTTAATCATAACTATGGATGCATTGAATCCACAATTTGGGATTTGGCCAACACTCAAATCTTTTGTGAATGATTAGGTTGAATACCGAACTTAGTCCAAACCCTCATTTGAATATGAAAATGAGGAGGGGGAAGCCAGGAGTACAGCATGCAGCTAAAATCTTTGCTTTGTGACAAAAAGTGACAATTTTAAGCACAGGCACAAGGATTCTGCTGAATCCTGCTGAAAAAGGCCAAATCCTGGCCAAATACTGAATTGAATCTTGGATTTGGCACATCCATAATCATAACTTTTTTGTTTAAGGGCTGCCTCAATAGACATGGACCAGAAGCTCTAGAACAGAACCATGTTCAAATATAGAAATAGTTGGAGAGCAACAAAAGCTCTGGGAGTGACAATTATGGGCTGTGATTGACTATTGATAGCCCTGTGTGGACTGGCAGCCTACAAAAGCTGTACACCTGGCTTTATTGCAACCAAAACGTCTTTTTACATCTCAAGTCCTGGAATTCAAAAATAAGCACTTGCTTTGAAGCCACTGGGAGCAACATCCAAGGGACTGGTGAGTAACCTGTTGCTCGTGAGCCACTGTTTGGGGATCAGTGATGTAGAACAATAAAATCAGAACAGTCATTCTTACTTTTCGAATTATCTACAAACACTATATTCATAACACCTCAATCCCAGGTATGTACTCTACTTTACAAGAGGTCATCAACAGAAGTAGGGGTTATATAGAGGGACCTAGCATGTGCACCTCCCAGTGCAGCTGAAGGGGCATCTTAGCGATGCCAAGCTGTGCCAACATTCTAAATGACCCTAGACAGTTGCTCATCTCATAGCAGCTTAACTGTGTTTCAATTTTCCTTACTACTAACTAGCTCTTTGGGGCCTTGCTCACTAGAGTAACCCACAGCAACTGCTTAGATATGTGCTTTCATTATTCTGCATCCTGACCTATCAAAGTTATTTGTAAGCTCCTGTGCCATATTGAAATAGAGCACTTGGTAAAAGAGTCCAGTAGCTCAATCAATATTGATATTGTATCATGTGCTTGGGTACATTTTCTTCAAGGAGATTAGCATTTTTTTAAGAGGAAAAAACCCCCATGTATACTGTATATGTATTAAAGAAAGCCATTACAAAAATGATTTATAAATAACAGATTGCCTATTACATCAAGTGCACAATGCAGGAGATGAAAATGACTGTTATTACTGGAAATCTCTATATACAAAAGAATAGCCATTATGTATAAAGTGCTTTTTTTTTTTTTTTTTTTTTTTAA
>CM044431.1:11815430-11873909 GCA_024363595.1 Xenopus borealis
CCTGGATCATTGCTGCTATTGACAAGCTGAAAATTTAGCCTCCTGCAATAAGTTCACTATATAAAATATGGCATTTTTAGGCCTATTAATTTGTAGGGTTTAGTCCTCCTTTAAGGAACAACACCGGTAATATATACAATACCTGCAATATGTGCTGGTTCTGTTCCATCACAATGATGGACCCCCTGCAAAACTGGCAGAGGATAATTTATATTATCCTGTTCTGGCCTAAATGTGATTGTAAAGATTTAGAGTAGTGATGGGCAAATCTACCCAGTTTTGCTTCACCGAAAAACGTGCAAATTTCCAGCGAAATTCGTGAATTGCCAAAAAATTTGCGAAACTAGTCGTGGCACATTTTTGGCGTTTTCGATGCGCATCGCGTCAAAAACGACGAGCGATTTTTTTTTTTGGTGAATTTTCGCTGGCGTTTTGCAAATTTATTCGCCAGCAGCGAATCGCAGGAATTCGCCTCGAATTCGCCCCTGGCGAATAAATTCGCCCATCACTAAATTTGGGCTGTTTCAATAATTATCAAAAAAATTTACATTGATTAGAATTTTACTGTGGTATCTGCAACTGAGTATGTCTCAAGGGAATTTGGTGGTTGTTCATAATTCACCTGTACTAAGTGGGATTTAGATGTAATAATAAAACAGTAGCTTGTACTCAATCCCAACTAAGATATAATTAATCCTTATTGAAAGCAAAACCAGCCTATTGGGTTTATTTAACGTTTACATGATTTTCTAGTAGACTTAAGGTATGAAGACCCAAATAAAGGAAAGATCAATTATTCGGAAAACCCCAGGTCCCCAGCATTCTGGATAACATGTCCCATACCTGTATAAGGAGAATTTACTCTCTACAAGCAAAAACGCAAGTATGTGTTAGGTTGAGTAAAAGTACAATAGAAGAATGGAAATACTGAAAGCAGGGTAGTAAACTCTTGGTTAACAGCATACATCTCTGCTTCGGAACTCTGCTATTCCATTATACAATTAAATACAAGCGTTTCTTCATAAGAAAGTATTGCATTTTGCCATTAACAGATGCATTTGTGTTGTTAAAGTGCCTCAGATTGTTCTTTTTTCTCTGGCAAGAACATCCAGTTTTGTTAAAAGAGGAGGAAGAAATTGTGCGAGCATCTGCTTCCGTGTACATAAATTATTCATGGCAGCCCTTTGAACCTGACTAATGGCTTTGGCTTTCAGTTAAATGTCAGAACAGTTGTTTGTGCCATTCCTGGATCTCCACTTCTGAAAGTGCCAGGGATCATTTCATTTTGCCTTTTCCCCAAAAAGCATTTATCTACAGTTCTTGCTTGAAGAGAAATGTTATAAAACGAGACTCGGCCTGAGCACATTCAGAAGTTGAGCATTGTGATGTCCTGTAAATCCCACCAATTAGTCATTTGTTTTCCAATGAACGCTGGACCTGGATCCTCAGCTTTCATAGTCTGAACTCTGTAGAGGTGTCAAGGGACCTAAATATTGAGTTCAAGATGAGGGTGTTATAATTGTGTTTCAGGTCAACTTACTCATATGTTTGCTTTCATGATGATTGACAGTTTCTTCCCTTGGGTTACCAGAACCACACATATAACCTATTTTGCATCTTATTTAGAACCTCCATGATGACATATTGCAGCTACAAACCAAGATAAAAAAATATAATCTCTAATGACTTGGGTACTAGTTGAGGAACATTAATAATAGCCACTTTAATTATCCTTAGATACTCCACCCCAAGCTAGAATCCTGCGCGGGTCCATTTTTTGCGACCCGCACCCGACCCGTACCCGCAAACCGCAAACCGCAACCCGGACCCGCGACCCGCAATCTTACCCACTTGGACCGCGACCCGAACCGTACCCGCGACTAGCTACCCGCAACCCGGACCCGCGACCCGCTGACCATCAAGAATCAGGAAGTGCTGTCATTGTAAACCGGAAGTTACATCATCGGAAGTAGCCACAATCAGGGAAAAAAGGAGTAAAACAGGAAGTGCTGTCATTGTAAACCGGAAGTGACGTCATCATTATTAGAAATGCTCAGAAAAAGGAGTAAAACTCGCTATAGCGAGGATCCGCGACCCGACCCTCAACCCGCCAACCTGCAGAATCACCGGCCCGCTTCTGTACCCGCACCCAGAAATTCTACAAGCAGTCCGCAGGGTACCGCGGGATTTTGCGGGTAACCCGCGGGTACCCGCGGGTACCCGACCCGCTGCAGGACTCTACCCCAAGCTAAAAGACAATTTCCTCTAAGATTTATCAAGTGAAAACTCATGGACGAGATTCATTTTGACTAGTGATGGGCGAATTTATTCACCTGGAGCAAATTCGCAGCGAATTCCCGCAATTATTATTATTAAATTCACAAAACGCCAGGAAAATTTTGCCTTGACGAAAATTCGCCGGCATCTCGCTTTGGACGTGGGCGTCCATTTTTGGATGCAGGTGTCCGTTTTTGGACATCGGCGCCCATTGTTGGTGTCGAAAAAACAGACGCCGGTGTCCATTTTTCCCGAAGCCGGCGATGAGCACTGAATTTGGAGAAAGTTTTTCCTCCTCGAATTGAATCTCATCCATAACTTTCACCTGATAAACCATAATATAACTTTCTGTCACTGAATTTAATCTGGCCCATAGTTGGTTTTAAAAGTTTTTTTTTTTCATCATCATGTATTTAAAGTATACTGAGCAAGTACTACCGTGTGTTAAAATAGTTTGACAAACAAAGGTTAAAGGGCCCTGCTCAAAAGAGCTTACACTCTAAAGAAATTCTCCTCAACATGTGGCTCACCACTCCCATTGATGTTGCTTCCAGTGGCCTCATCGTAAGTGCCCATTTTGAAATTCCTGGCTTAAATTCAAGTTTTGGAGGCATGAAGACACAGATTTATTCCAACCGAGCCTCTTGTAGGTTAGCAGTCCACATAGACCAATCAATTAGTCAATCACAACCCTTACTTGGCATCCCCAAGAATTTTTTCTTGCTTGTGTGGCCCCCAAACAGTTTTTTTCATTTGTTCTAAAGGGTGAGGGAACAATTGACAGATAAATATGTTGACTATAAACTGGTTATTCTTCATGGCGTGATGAATAAAGATGCATTAGATAGGTGCTTCTTTTCTAAGGAGATATATTTTTAGGCAAGGTTTGCGTGGAATGGG
The DNA here is from genome assembly GCA_024363595.1 of Xenopus borealis. Classification (NCBI taxonomy): domain Eukaryota; kingdom Metazoa; phylum Chordata; class Amphibia; order Anura; family Pipidae; genus Xenopus; species Xenopus borealis. The sequence continues at coordinate 11,818,608 of CM044431.1, forward strand.
AGACTAAGATCAGTTGAGGTAGGGAATTCCAGAGATAGGAAGAACCTCATGAGAAGTCCTGTAATCAGGAACTGGATGAAGTTATGAAAAGGTGAAAAAAGGAGAAGTCCAGAAACAGAGCTGAGGGAGCACGAAGTGTATTTTGATATGAGAGCTGAATATGTAGTATGGTCACTAAGGGGCAGATTTATTAAGGCTCAAATGGTAAATTGGAATTCTAATTTTCAAGTTGATTTTTTTGTCAAAACTCACAAACTCGAGTTGGGAATAGTTACATAGGTAAATTTGGTTGAAAAAAGATAAAGTCCATCAAGTTTAACCCCTCCAAATGAAAACCCAGCATCCAAACCCATACCACTCCATACCTTCACATAAATGATCTATACCTATATCTATAATAAATATAGAGTTTAGTATCACAATAACCTTTGTGATTATGTCTATCCAAGAAATCATCCAAACCCCTCTTAAAGGCATGAACAGAATCAGCATCACAACATCACCCGGCAGTGCATTCCACAAGCTCACTGTCCTCACTGTGAAGAACCACCTACTCTGTTCCTTTAAATTAAAGTCCTTTTCTTCTAGTCTGAAGGGGTGGCCTCTGGTGATCCTCTTTATGGGTAAAAAGGTCCCCTGATATTTGTCTATAATGTCCTCTAATGTATTTGTAAAGTGTAATCATGTCCCCTCACAAGCGCCTTTTTTCCAGAGAAAACAACCCCAACCTGGACAGTCTCCCAGTCTCATAATTTAAGTCTTCCCTCATCCGTCTAACCAGTTTAGTTGCACTTAGTCTCTGCACTCTCTCCAGCTCATTTACATCCCTCCTAAGGACTGGAGTCCAAAACCGCACTGCATATTCCAGATAATAATCCAAACTCAAATTTGAATTCGAGATTTATCATATCTCGACCCTGAGTACGCCACCTAAAACCTGCCAAGTTCATGTAGAAGTCAATGGCAGAGGTCCAGTGACACATTTGAAGATAGCCTTCCTGACATATGTTTTTTTTTTTTCCAGAGAAAAAACTTGATTTGAATTTAGTCGAATTCTATTTGAGTTTTTGGGGTGGCAATATTTGTTTGAGTTTTAGAAGTTTGAGTTTTCTCTTAAATAAGATACTATTCGAGTTTCGAGTTCATTCGAGGTCATAGGAGTTCATACGAGGTTAAAAAAAAACAACATTTTTGATAGATAAGCCCCTGAGTATTGCCTTAGGATGTATGAAATTTGGAAAAAAATACCCTTATTCTTACATCATCTTATACCGGGGGGGGGGGGGGGGTGACAAAGTGTAAGGAGCATCTTTACACACAGGTACTTTTGTAATGAGACTTTTCCTATACACACCAGAACCCGGCCACCACTATAGATTTCATTAAAATGCAACACTTATTATTCATCCATTTATCACTGTCCTTACAATTAATCATACAGTTCATCTTATTTACAACCCGTATCCATCAATACTCTCTTCCCTTCTGCTCTGCACCCAGTATGTTTCAGTAAGTGCATTGTATGAGTGAGCGTTGACTTTATTCCCTTTAATACCAATTAATGCAGCTAAAGTTTCTCGCCTTCCTTTCCTACCCAACTGCTAACAGTAACAGTTCATCTATAATACATGGGCTCTGGGTTTTTTTTTTTTCCCAAGGCTACAGTTTCAATGGCATAAAACAGACGAAGAAAAAGAAATATGTCAGAAATATAAATACTGCAAACAGCAGCAATAACAAATCAAGCTCAAAGATTTAGGAGGTGTCAGGGTGACAAATGCAGAAGTAAAGACAACACAATTCCCTATTAGATTTCAGATTTTTCATCCAGTGTTTCAGTACATCAACATATTATAATGCTTGCCTTCTGTAGATTATGCCTCTTACAGAACAGCAAGGCAATAAGTTATAATGGGAATTTTAATTGGCAAAAAGTCTCAAGAAGCAACTCAACTGAAATCTCAGTCAGTATGAAAATACCGGCTGGACTGATGCCAACTAAACACAAAGCGCTTCCAATTTCATGTTATTATTTTATGGGATATTTGAGGTATAAAAACTCTGTCCTTTAGTCTGGAACTTGCACAACTGGAACAATGCTCATTTTATAAAATCAGTTCTGAGCAAGGTGAACTCGCCCTTCCAAAGCAGCAATTTTCGGATGTTTATGCCTCGAATACAACAAGTGAATGTGACAGTAGAAGGGAGATTGTCAGAGAGACATTAAATGTTTCTCAGAGTACTGGAAAGAGCTGGAAGGTTTTATCAACTGTCACTGCGACACATCGGAACAAATATTCCAAAGTGCTTATAAATCATTTCTGTACTGCCGCAACCAAGTCATATTTCAACAATCAGTTTGTGTGCAAGATAATAAAATAAAAACACAATAGAAAGAAATAAAAAACACCAAACTTAATGTCTGTCTCTATCTATGGATCTATCTATCTCTCTTTCTATATATCATCTATATCATCTATCAATATATCACAGTTCTACGAAATAAGTTGGCGCCAGAAAAATACATGTTAATAATAATAATGATAATAATAATAATAATATCAATATATCTTTCTCTCCTCTCTCTCTCTCTCTCTCTCTCTTTATCTCTCTCTCTCTCTATCTCTCTCTCTATCTATCTATCTATCTATCTATCTATCTCTCTCTCTCTCTCTCTCTCTCTCTCTCTCTTTCTATCTATCTATCTATCTATTTCTCTCTCTCTATAACCAGAGTGACTGATCAGAGCAGACTGCATCTGGTGCAAATATGAGGAAGAAGAAGAAGGCTCTTGAGGAAGGGGTTGCCCCCGAAAGCTTGTGCTGACTGCTGAAATAAATCCTTTGAAGGCTTTGCCAAACTGACTGGTGTGCTTCCTCCATATGGGACTTTAACTATGTAAATTGGGCTTGGAAGTAGCCTGAGGAGTTGAAAGAACCCTTAAAGGAAACAGTAAGTGGTGTGCCGAAGGAAAACTGTGTTGTTGAAGAAGAAGAAGGCTCACCCACTAGGTGGTGCTGTTGGGAAGGTTTATGCCCCCAGGGGAAGCTACAGAAAGGGAAGTATATTCAGTCACTTCCTCTTTGGCCAATGAAGGAAAGAATAGCACATGACCCCAGGGATCCTAAGGTAGGTCATCTCAGAAAGGTATCCGGAAGGAGTGAGTAGGTGAGATAGTGACAGGTTAGGTTTTGGTTGAACTGCAGGTGATAAGAGGTAGTGTTAGGGTAGTGAGAATGAAGGTAGCTCCAATGTTGTCTAATCTATTGGTGCACTTGTGCGTGAATGATCAGAACAGACTGCATCTGGTGCAAATATGAGGAGGAAAAACCACATGGTGGCACTGCTGGGAAGGGGTATGAAGCTAGAGAAGGGGAAGTATAGTGAATTACTTTGGCCAATGAAGGAAGGGATAGCACATGATACCAGGCAGGCAGTCTCAAAAAGGTAAAAAACAGGGGGTTGTGGATGCAATCCTATGGCTAAGTAATGTATACAAGTATAATGGAAGTGCTACTGACTTGGCCATTTAATCAGTGCACATTCTCGGATTCCCTGTCTGAGTAATTCAGTCTAAATGCAAGTGCATATGTTTACAAAAACAAGGGTTTTTAGTTACAAAGTTATGATCATAAAGTTGATAAGCCACCATACTTGCATTTAGACTGAGCTACTCAGACAGGGAATCCGAGAATGTGCACTGATTTAATGGCCAAGTCAGTAGCACTTCCATTATACTTATATACTTTACTTAGCCCTAGGAGTGCATCCACAACCCCCCTTTTTGTAGTCTCAAAAAGGTGACTAGCAGTATGGAATAGGTGAGATAGTGACAGGGTAGATCTCATTGGAGGTCAATGCAAGTGGTGAGAGGTAGTGTTTGGGTAGAGAGAAAAGAGCAGTCTGCAATATGGAGCACCATCCTTAATAGACAAAGTGTGGCTGAGAAGTAAACAGCGAGCTGGGGCCAAGTGTGAGTGAGGAGCATCTATGTTTGGCTAAATCTAAATGCTAAATCACTGATGATGACAAATAAACGTGTATGCAGTTCATTGCTGGTGCAGACCTCCTGTTTATTCATTGCTACAGTTTGAAATAGGTTTACCCAAGGAGGGGACCATGGTGTGTGTTACTCCAATGAGTTTTTATCAATCTAGTTCACTTTAGAAAATAAAAGCACATTTCTGATTAGTTGCTAATGGCAACTGCATTTTAGTGGCATTCACATATTGCTAGGAAGGCCAACCCAATATAAATCTCATACCTGCTTCATTACCTGCATCTGCTCTGCATTACTGATAACTTATTAAAAAAAAATTAAATAGTCTCCATTTTGTGGATTAATTTCTGAATGCAAATGATTATTATTCATATGCAAATGAGCAGTAAATTGGGTGCTGAAGAACGTATATATATATATATATATATATATTTATATATATAAAGAAATTGCAATTGTGATTGTGTCGGGCAGAATTGCTCATCTTGAATTAGGAGACAAAATCCTCATTTAATCATCTTATAATCAGCCCATGTTTTAGTTGGTATTTTGGGGGATCAGAACCTTGTAACCAAATGGATATTTCAGGAAGGAGAAAAGTAAAAAGGCCGTTGTGTCATTTTCTGCACGTTGCGTCATTTTCGGCGCTCTTCTCATTTCTTTTTCATGCCAGGCGAACTTTCGATGGCGGCGAATCACGGGAATTTGCGCCTGCCGAATAAATTTGCCCATCACTAATGATGTGCTATGCTGGCAAAGGGGTTAACAGCCTGCCAGGGCTTATTTATAAACAGAGGGTGCTTTTCCCATGTGTAGTTACCCACAGCAACCAGTCAGTTGTTGGCTTTTTCTTAGCCACCTACATAAGAAACAATAAAAAAATGTGGCTGCATCCATTCAAATGAGCCCATTGTTTATAAATGAGTCCCACTGGTAAATACATAAGGCGCCATTTACCGGAAGGAAGGGGAACAAATGTGCACCCCTTAAAGCACTTCTGCCCAGGGCGGCCCCTCATGTCTATGTGTCTCCCACCCCCACAAATACATTACTGCTGAATGCAGGAAACATGGAGAGGACGGCAGGTAGTATATGTCTCCTATAGTTTAATTAAGTTCATAGAAAAAATCTGAATCAGAACACTTGATATGCAAGGTGTGGTCACATTTACACACCTGTGAAATTACCTTTCCGAAGTTTCCCCTATACTTCGTGCAAATACGTCAGACATTATTTTGTGAAATTAAGTAAATGAACAAAAGCATACTTTCCCTAGCCATGATTCATTGGAGTGAAAATGTCATAATTAATTTTCTCTAGTGCTAATTTGTTAACTGGTACTTACACATCAATTTAAATTCAGTGGGTATATAAAGTCATATGTATGTATTTATTAGTGATGTTGGTGAAATTGCTGAAAGTGTTCACTTCTCTTTTCAAATGTCCAGCCAGCATTTTGCTTTTGACTTTTCTTTGGAATAAAGGGTACTGCCGTGCAGTCATATCTTTGGAGAAAGGCTAAAGCCTCATGGAAACTACAAACAAACAAAAAAAATAAAATGAACATGGGATTAATGAAGACTCCCCAAAAACATTCTGGATAAAGAAACTAACCATACACATTCCCAAATAACCCATCTGCCAATTGCAATCACTTATGAAGTCAATGTCATTTGTATTTAAGATGCAAATTCAAATTCAGATGCTACTTTGTGCATATATATACTGTATATATATATTATATATATACAGGCCCTCCATCAGGGGGGGACAGGGGGGACAAGTGTCCCGGGCCTGGGGCTGAAGGGGGGCCCGGCAGCGCTCGCCTCGCTGAAGTCCTGCGCAGAATGCAGAAGTGCCGAATGTTTGCGAAGTCCTGAAGAGGCGGAAAGACCCGAAGTCACGTAAGGAGCCAACACTGAAGTCCTGAAGCGGCGAAAATACCCGAAGTCACTAAAACATCTATAATTGTCCTGAAGCCACAAGTTCAATCCTACTTACACCAATGTGGGTTTTTTTTTAATCCTCTGGCACCAATTTTTTATTTTAATACTCTATAGGCCCCTGCACCAAAATTTTTTTTTAACTTCTCGGGGGGCCTGACCACCAATTTTTTTACAGGTTAAGTTGTCACTGCGCTCCCAGATGTATGATCTCATTAACCTAGTGAAATGTTGGCTGCAGCCAGACTTGCTTTCTGTGCCTCAGTTAGTGGAAAGGGTCATGATGGACTGATTGATACCTGAGAGCCCTTCCCACTGAATTATGGCGGTGGGTGAGCTAAATTGATCCAAATACAGCAGACCAGTTGATGGAACTGGTGGATCGATACCTCGCAGCTGAGGACTTCACTACACCAGCATCCAGCTCCCTTAAGGAACAAAACCATAGCCCGAGAGCTATTCCCCATGTTCACCCGTACAGGAATTCCAAAAGAAATCTTTACAGATTAGGGGACTCCCTTCATGTCTAGAGTAATTGTGCAAGTTTCTCCAAATCAAACAGTTACGCACATCGGTTTATCATCCCCAAACTGACAGGTTGGTAGGAAGGTTCAACAAGACCCTCAAGGGGATGTTAAAAAAAGTGGTGGATAAAGATGAGGAATTGGGATTGTTTACTTCCCTATCTTATGTTTGTCATTAGAGAAATCCCACAGGCCTCTACAAGGTTTTCGCCCTTCGAGTTGTTGTATGGGCGCCACCCAGGAGGGCTGTTGGGCGTGGCAAAGGAGAATCTGAATCCACCCCATACAAAGAGCATGTTGCACATATGCAAGACCGTCTTGCAATGGTCATGTCGGATATATAATTGATCGGCTCGTGTCTGAACTTTCCAGCCTGGGGACAGGGTGTTGGTCCTGGTTCCTACAGTGGAAAGTAAGTTCCTGGCAAAATGGCAGGGGCCCTACGAGATTATAGAGCACGTAGGGGATGTTAATTATAAGGTGTCCCAACTAGACAAGCAGAAAAAGAAGCCGTTCTATCATATAAACCTAATTCGGTCCTAGATAGATAGGAAAGCGCTGTCCGCCTGTCCTGCAGCTGTAGAGGTAGAAATCCCACAGGTGCCTGGGGTAAAAGTGTCTGAGACCCTCAGTAACTGTCAGCAGCAGGAAATAAGAGAGTTTATGGTCAGGAATAGACAAATATTCTCAGACCTGGACTGAGATTATTAAACATTATAACCGGACCTTGGGTTAAAGTCTATGTCAACCTTATAGGATACCCGAAGGCACAACGCCAAGCAGTCGCAGAGGAGATTAAAAGGATGTTGGAGCTGGATGTAATTGAGGAGTCCCATAGTGAATGGTCCAGCCCCATTGTCCTTGTCCCAAAACCGGATGGTAGCATCCGATTTTGCAATGGCTTCACAAAGCTAAATGAGGTCAGCAAGTTTGATGCATATCCTATGTCCCGGGTAGACAAATTGATTGAAAGGCTATGGCAGGCCCGATACATCACCACTCTAGATCTTACCAAGGGGTATTGGCAGGTGCCCCTCACCGAAGGGGCCAAAGAGAAGACTGCCTTTTCCACTCCTGAGGGGCAGTGTCAATATAAACGCTTACCGTTTGGCTTACATGGGAACCCAGCCAAGTTCCAGAGTATGGTGGACTGCTTTCTCAAACCGCACCAAGGGTATGCTTCAGCTTACCTGGACGATGTGGTTATCTTTAGCCCAGACTAGGAAAATCATTTGCCTCGGGTACAAGTGGTCCTTGACTCTATCTGTAAGGCTGGTCTCTCAGCAAACCCCAAAAACTGCACAATGGGGTTATTGGAAGAGGGGTAGTCAAGCCCCAGGTATCAAAAATTGAGGGAATTTTGCAGTGGCCCCGGCCCAATTCCAAGAAGCAAGTGAGAGCCTTTCTTGGGATAGTGGGGTATTACAGGAGATTTGTCCCCAATTTTGCCTCCCTAGCAGCCCCACTACTGACCTTACAAAATGGAGTAAACCTGGAGTGGTTACATGGACCCCAGAGGCAGAGGGAGCCTTTCTAAACCCGAAGGCATCCTTGTGCAGGTACCCTGTGCTAATAGCTCCTAATTTTAAAAAAAAGCTTGTCACGAACGCTGCCCGGAGCCTTTCCGGTAGCTCCGGGCGGGGCGTCCCTGTTCTTCGGCAGCGCTTCCAAGATGGCGGCGCCCATAGCCGACACGTGGGTAGGTCGGCCGGCGCCAAATTCAAACTATAAAAGACGCTGGAGACACAGGTTCGGTGCCCAAGTATAGCTCTTCTTGCTGTTGGTGCTATTTTGTCTAGATTCCTGTTTTTGATCCCTGCCTGACTTTGAACTTGATCCTGTGCTGCCTGCCTTCTGACTGCTGCCTGGACTTGACCATTCTATTGCATTACCCTGAACAGTACACTGCCTGGACTCTCTGGAAGGGGATTCCTCCTAGATCCCGACTACCCCCCTCGTGGGTGCTGCCGGCCCCTGCTGGCAGGGCTGTTCTGTCACAAGTGGTGAATGGGGAAGAACACCTGGTATGCACAAAATGTCTCAATGTCTTGAATAGATTGATAATGGGTTGAATGCAGAGGACGTCTTGTATTTGTCTATATAGAGAGAGAGGGAGGGAGGGAGGGGTGCACTGAATCCACTATTTGGGATTATTTTTTCACTCCTTGTTTTGTGATGAAAAGTCACATGATTTCCTATCTGCCCCTAAGAAGGGCAGGATCCTGGCTGAATACTGAACCAAATTCTGGATTACAGTGAATCCCTAATAAAAATCGACTTCAGTTGTGGAATACATACGTAGCAGAACAAATATATGATTTTAGGGAACAGAAATGGGTCTGTCTGTGTGACTGCTGAATCTCTGAAACTGAACAGATCTGCATAGGAATTGCAGTGGAATTGCATTGGCTGCTCTCCATGGTGCTGAACAACTGAGGCTTTGCATTTCCTTTATCTATAATTGTGATACACATTGATTCTATAGCTCAGCACATTGTTGATTACACAAATGAGTGACTGTTGAACTGTTATATGTCCAAGCAAAATATGTGGGCCATGGAAACTATATCCTCTGGTAAACAAAGAATAAAAAAGGCTATCTTGTCTTTACTTACCAGCCACTGCTCAACACTTTGCCTCTGAAATATAGAAGTATAGCAGTCCACTAGTATCCATTAGTATGATACTCCTTTTATCACCACCCTATGAAATGAACATTTCTCTCTCATGATGCTATTTTAAAATGTATTTTTCTGGAAAGGAGCTGAGGAAGAGGTGGAACCAAACAAGAAGGCTCACATAGGCACCCACCCCCTTGAAAAAATGTAAATCCAAGTATATTTTTGTCTTCAAGGCAACAATAATCCCATGGTGCATTTATTGTCTTTTTGTATACATTAACTAATTTAGGAAATAAGATTTAATTATAGTAAGAAATTAGCCATTGTCAGGTTTTCAAAGTGCTTATTATTTCCCATTAGAAATAATTCAATTTGCCATAATTATGGTACTTAATAAAATATGCAATTCTTTTGCTATTTCACATGCCGAAACAAATGTTTATTTCAACACCTTGGTGAGAGTAACATTGGTTTTCCCATAACTTTCCTGTTACTTTGCTTAAGGTTTTACTACCAATAAAAAAACATTTTCTCTTCTCTTGTGGTTTGTGGGAGGGGGACTGCACACAAAATGGGGTAATTTTTGAGTATGTGCCCAATAGTCTAAATAATTTAATCATTGTCTTCATACATTACTGTCCCACATGTAGCAACAAAGAAACATGGAAGCAATTTGCAATACACGGTAGACCAATGACATGGTTGAGTTGTTGGCATTTGGAAAATAACATTTAGCACACCCGTAAGTGGGCCGGAGATATGTGTAGATTGTGTGACTTGCTGCCAGTGTACCCTGGGCAACATTAGGCTATGGTCAACTTACCCTTAGGTGGATCCTGCATGTCTTCTGTTGCACAGATCAATAGTGATGGGCGAATTTAAGGAAGCCCCCTCATAAACTATTTACATCTCAAAAACTAATGTAAAAAGAAAGCCTTTTTGGGAAAAAATTATTAAGCTGTAGCTAGAGGGTTTTAAATAATAGCAACAATTACACTTTAAGGGTCAGCAGGCAGCAGGTTTTATCAATTTAGGGGTGCATATTACATCAACCATGTTGTGTTTGGTAGCCGAGGATAAGGAGGGTATAACAATGCTTTATTAGCAGGTTCATGCAGCCATTACATAACAGCAGTAAGTCTTACTTTCACGTTCAAGCTGTACAGAAAGTCCTGTGTATGCACAGTGCCACCTGCAGGCCATTTGTATAAACACCACAAACCAATTATAATCTTGTGAAGGAAACCATTTGTGAGATGTAACCACTCTAACTAATGTACCCTTATATATATTCTATAATTTCACCATTGCATGGTTTGGTATGACTCTCTAAACTCAGTGGCAGTTGAATGAATATGACCAATTGACATTCATTAAATGACATATTTTCACCTGCGAGGGCTTCGCCACACTTTGCGCCACTTTGCCAGGTGCAAATTCACAACCACTATGCTTATTCACTAAAATGCAAAGTTGTGTCTCGGCAGCTGAACGACAGCGAAGTTTTGCTAGCGGTAATTTGTCAGCGAGAGCTTTTCATAGCAAACATTTGCTTATGTTGATTTCTGCCTAGCAAAACTTTGTTAGTACTCTTACACGAATATGAATAGTGCCGGTACATATAGTTCATATATACAGCATGTCTTTATTAGAGATGTTGGTGCAAATGCTTGAAGTAGTTACTTTTTGTTACATATGTCCAAGGAAGCAAAATAAAGACAAAAGAGATTCTGTAATGTCCTAGACTAGGGATGGGCGAATTTATTTGCCAGCTGAGTATTCGCGCTGAATTACCGCCATTCGCCGGTGGCGAATAAATCCGCAAAAACAATTTGCCTGGCGAAAATTACGCTACGTGTTGAATATGTCGCACCGTGCGCCCAAAACGATGTGACACATCAAAAACGAGGCGCGCATTGTTTCGCAAATTTTTCTCCACTTCGCGAGTTTGTTCACCCATCACTATCCTAGACATGAGCCCACCCTAAAACAAATGTGGCATGTCCCTCAAATGGTGGAAAGATGGAAAGAAAAGGTGAAAACAAAAATTTGTAATAGTTACAACTTCACCTTCTTGCCAATTGTGGGAAATGACACAAGACTACGGAATTTGTCCTCATTGACTAAAAAATGTTCAAACCTGCTTTAGGGCAGTCGCTTATCAGCAAATAGGTTTGACCTGTATTGGGCAGTTAGAATTATTGATGGGTTGCTATGGTTTTATTTCAGCTATTCAGTAAGGTACTTGAGTCCAACCACACTCCCGAATTTCTACGTTTTGCAATCCTGCCTCTCCTGATTAATGTTGAGCTTCTGCACCTATTGATATTGCCACCACCCTAGACCTGACTTTAGCTCCATATTTTCCACAGTGGGTTGCCTCATTGCATAGTTACATAGTTAAGTTCGGTAGAAAAAAGACCCATCAAATTCAACCTGTCCAAAACAAACCCAGTGCACACACATACATACATTGGCACAGGTTTTGAGCACCCACCATGGAAGTGATGCAACCCCCACACTGAAATTCTAGATGCCATGTGCTAAAGTATGCATAAAAATGGAAGCACAGTTGTCTTGATGAATTAGGTGCAATTACTGCAGAATTATGGGGAAAATGCTGCAATATGGATAGCAAATATCAATTGGTGTCTAAAATTGCACTTTGTCCATTGCATTTGTACACAACCCCTTAGTCAGACAGCTGCCTATGGAATGAAGTAAAGGGGTAATCTATAAAAGTAACTATCTTCTACCCCACTCATCTACAATCAGTAATTGCCTATACTGGTCTTTTATTTAGCTTCATGCTCTTGAGCACCCTCTACCACACTAATCTCTACATATATATAACATTTGTTTCTGTATCCTCCCAGCCTTTAGCACAGACATTCACAGTAATAATAAATAATAATTCTTTCGTTCCACAATTTCTTTTGAAAACCTGGGACTCGGGCATTTAGAAATATTTAAGGAACTATTGTTCCATTCTCTGAATACAAACTTCTAGAGAACGTACGTTGAATAGACTGGCAGTAACAGCTGGAAAACACTTTTAAAAATCAATTTAAAAGAATGACTGAAATGCGTGGATAAAAGCAAACTTTTTGGTGGTTTTCTACCTGCCTCCGTATACTGAAAATCTACAGTAAATGCTACAGATGGTGGAAGGTGGAGAAAGTTGAGGATGTTTAGTGGAAAGTGTGCTGACCTGTTGAGAAATGCTCTCAATGCCTGAACCCCAAACTTGCAAATGTTGAAAATACCTGCTGCACTTTGCACCTTAACAGGATTTCCAATATGGAAAATCTCAGCAAAGAACATGCAAGGTACATAAAAATAAGTCAAGGGTACAAATGAAATGTCCATGTAGAGGGACAACATATTTAATTCCCATCAGTCACTAATTTGTGAAGCTCACAGTCCATGGTCTATACTATGACTTAATACTAGAGTATATTTAATCAGAATTCAAATTTGATCTGTTTTGTTAGTGGAGTACCGCAGGGGTCTGTGTTTGGTCCTCTGTTTTTTATTTGTTTATTAAAAAGGTTGTTCACTTGTTAGTATGATGTAGAGCAGGGATCCCCAACCTTCTCATCCTGTGAGCAACATTTAGGAGTAAAATGAGTTGGGGAGCAACATTTAGGAGTAAAATGAGTTGGGGTGAAAAATAAGTTCTGTGATTGGCCATTTGGTAGCTCCTGTGTGGATTGCGCACCTACAATGAGGCTCTGTTTGGTAGTATACCTGGTTTTTATACAACTAAAACTTGCCTCTAAGCCAGAAATTCAAAAATAAGCACCTGCTTTGAGGCCACTGGGAGCAACATCCAAGTGGTTGGAGAGCAATGTGTTGCTCACGATCTACTGGTTGGGGACCACTGATGTTGAGAGTGATATTCAGAGACAATTCGCAATTGGTTTTCATTTTTTATTATTTGTGGTTTTTTAATTATTTGGCTTTTTAGTCAGCAGCTCTCCAGTTTGCATTTTCAGCAATCTGGTTGCTAGGGTCCATTACCTTAGTAACCATGCATTCATTTGAATACCAGACTGGAATATGAATAGGAGAGGCCTGAATAGAAAGTTGAGTAATAATGAGTAGCGATAATAATACATTTGTAGCCTAATAGAGCATTTGTTTTTTTAGATGGGGTCAGTGATAGTGATGGGCGAATCTATTTTGCTCCTCCGAAAATTTAGCGAACTTCCAGCGAAATTCGCGAATTGGTGAAAAATTGGTGAAACGAGTCATATCATGTTTTTGACGCGCATCGCGTCGTTTTTGACGAGCATTGCGTCGTTTTCGGTGAGTTGCAAAATTTTCGGCAGGCGAATTTTCACTGGTGTTTCGCAAATTTGTTCACCGGTGGCAAATCGCGGGAATTCACCGCGAATTTGACGCGCAACTCGTTTTTTTGGCGAAATTTCGCTGGCGTTTCGAGAATCGCAGGAATTCGCCGTGAATTTGCCTCTGGTGAATAGTGATGGGCGAAACGGCCGCGTTTCGCTTCGCCGAAAAATTTGCGAATTTCCAGAGAAATTCGCGAATTTTTCGCCGATTCGCGAAACGAGTCGCGCGTCGTTTTTGACGCGCGTCGCGTCGTTTTTGACATGCGTCGCGTCAATTCCGACGCGTCGCGTCGTTTTCGGATTTTCTTTGCAAGAACATTAAAGAACATTGTAGAAAGATGGAGGGAGATCCTTCTTAAAGATCCGAGAACCAGAGGCCACCTCTGTAGACTTGGGCATTCTTATTTGAAGCAGTAAAAATAGATCACAGTCAAGGGTATGACCACTACAGTATCAGGCAGTTGAAATTTGAAATGCTGCAGATAAAAAAAAAGTTGTGTAGAGTCTGACTTTTTTCTAACAAACCGTGGAGAGAAATTAAGACCTTAAGAAGAGATATGAGCGTTCCACTAAATAAACACATTATGGATTGTTCATGGTCCCTGTCACATTTATTTATTGTTTTTGGAAGAGAAATATAAACAGCCCAAAGGGACCGTGTGTTTTTTCTTCCACAACATGATTCATAGCAATAATACAGTTACAGATTCCAGGACAATATGCATCCTGCGGGACATCCATCATTCCAAAGCCCCATCATTTGCTTTAGAAAGTGACACCCAATGTGCTATGCCTGTAAACTTCCATATACTCTTATTTTATATCATTATATATATTTATTCCCTATCAGGGGGTCTACTGATGAATTATAACCTCCACCATGAACTAATATGATATTCTGCAGAAGGACATGGTCTTTATCAACTACCCCCCCCACCCCGTCCTTATTTCTAAGATGCCTCGTTCTTTTCAATTGTTTTCATGTTGTACTTCAAGTGATAATAAATAATATTGGTTACCAGCATTAAGGACTGTATTTATAAAGTACTTGTCTCAACAGCTATCACAATGCTTTATAATAACAATATGTTTGTGTCGGGCAGCTCGGAATTTACTGAAACACAAAGAATTAATATTCTTATAAAGTCAGGGAGTAAGAAAATTCGGTGACAATGGCTAGACGGGAAAACAAGTGCGACTGTTATAATACAGAGTGAAGGAGAGACAGCGCGGCTCCAGTATCTGTACTGTAAATGGAGCATCATGCAAATGAAGAACGTTATAGTCAGAATGAGTAAACAACTGGAAAAGAAGAATTGTTCTGGATAATAGAGGGCTAGACAATTTGCATTTACTCTGCTGGAATCATCGCTGTTTTATAAAAGAGTAAAGGAGACTCGTGCATTAAGAACCGAAAAGGAAGTCTTGTATTTAAAATATAGTGGGTTCTACAAATCCTTCCAGTTTTACAGCTAATGTCATCTATCTACCTATTATTTATTTATTATTTTATTTATTGAAATATTCTATAATTTATAAGAATTATGTCGGGATTCAATTACTGTTGGGTTTCCCCAATAGGTCCTGGGATCTTGAGACCAGTTTCTGTTCATATATAAATGGGTTTTATGTTTTTATTGACAATATTAACATAACTAATATGTCCACCACAATATACACTCTTGAAGAATCCAATCCAAACCCCCCCCCCCTGCACAGTCCACTGGACAAATATCCTGGTGAAGATCTCAACAATGGGACTGTCATGAGTTGTCTGTTGCAGTGAACTCACTTCTGCAACATGATGGTGCCCATGGTCTCATAGTATAGTGGAAATCTAAAAATGAAAAGACACTGGGGCTCAGTGTAGGTTGTACTCCTGAGTGTTCCTGGGGGCACTAAAATTAATCATTCCTGGATTCTGACCTTGTTGTTTTGATTCCTGACTATGATGATTGCTTCCTGCCCTTGACTTCTTGTCTGGATATCAACTTTGAACTGTGCCGCAAACTGAACTTTTACCTGCTGTTTTGAAAACCAGCCTCTTCCTTGTTCTCGACTTAAACTTACAATACCCACTAGGCCTTCACAGTATAATGAAGAGTCTATGCCTTTCCCGATGGGAACAATGAAGACATAGAATGCTCCTGGTGGCCCGAAGGAGCAAAATCCAATGTGCTGAAAATGGGAGGGATCAAATGGCTCTTTCTCTCTTCCTGGACTCTAACATGAGGTGGTTTACCAAAGGGCCTGGGGTGTAGGTAGGCCTCAGGATAGGAGTCCAAAACCCTAAGGTAGGTAGTCCTTAATGAATCTGGGTTGCAGGGACCCCATGAACAAGGATCAGAAAATCATAGACTACCTTCTATGATAATACACTAAAGTCTTGGGTTGTACCAAAAAAAAGTTGTGGGGTAGATATTCCTCAAGGCAACACCTGCCTCGTGTAGGGACTACAATTAAGAATTAGAAAAGCTATACTTATCTCTGAGTGTCTTCCACTGGTTATATTATGCTGAAGCATGCCCATACAGTGAGACTCAATTCTATCCTCTATACGTATGTCCAATATGGGTGGGTGGGTGAGTACAGGCTTTGTCTTCCTGTCTTTACTCTGCCCTTCTTTTTTTAACTGCAATACAAACATTCAAATGAACACTTATATAGAAAAAGAGTAAATTAAAGACCTGTTTAGTTATAAGTAGTGATGGGCCAATCTCGAATCTCAAATTTTCAGCGAAACTGTGAAAAAATTTGCGAAACGAGTCGTGCTGATGTTTTGTCGCATGCCCAAGTTGACGCACGCTTATTTTGACACGCGTCAGAATAGTTTTGACGCACAGTGCAATGTGATAAAACTGCCAGGTGAAATGCATACCCCCAACGGTCCCTTTTTTTGGAGGGACTTTCCCTCTTTTGGCAGCGCAACCTGCAGTCCCTCATTTCATTTGTATTGGAAAGTCCTTCTTTTCTCTGCACGGAATAGCCAGAAAAAGAAAAAAGTTTCTAACTTAATTGGCTTTTGGCAGAGAGCCTAGAAGAACAGCTAACAGGTGCAAAAAAGATGCTTTTTAACAATTTTGATATAATAAAATAAGTAATTGATTGTATTTGTAACAGTTTAGCTAAGGTGAAATATTTTCAAACTTCATAACCTGCCAAATTTGGTAAAACGAACATGTTAATTAGTGGGTGTGACCACAAAAATGGGTGTGGTCAAAATGTTGCAGCGCTATGTATGGAAAAAAAAAATTTCTGTCCCTCTTTTTACTTCCAAAATGTTGGGAGGTATGGAAATGTGAAAAAAAAATGTCATCTTTTGCTTTGTGTGTGAATGTGCTGAATAGCAGTGGATTCAAGAGCAATTTACACGCGTGTTTCACTTAGTTACACACATGCCCTGCATTGTTACTGGACTCTTATCTTTTCAAAAGAAAAAAAGGTCTCCCATTTTGCCAGCTTCTTAAAAACATCTGTGATTATTATTTAAAATAGTGAAAAATTAAAAAGGCATATTTTAATATATATTCATTTATTTTTTAAAATATTTTTCACTGCATAGATTGTTCAGTTTTGAAGTGAAGCAGCAAACTCGACGCGCGGCGAAACGAAACACGCGGTGAATTTTTGTGAGCGTTTGGCCGAAACTTTCGCCATCGGCGAATGACAGAAATTCGCCGTGAATTTGCCCAGGGCGAATTTATTCGCCGATCACTAGTTATAAGTTAAGGTACTGAAACCCTCAATGAAGTAGGTATGAAACTGGGCAACTACAAACAGGGAATTGGATGATGGGCAGAATGTTATGTGTTGTCCTTGTTGCCTAATCCTTACTCTGAATACAGGAAAAGTTATGGCATTTGCATCATTATGAATATAAAAGATCATCACTAGTGATGGGCGAATCTCCCGCGTTTCGCTTCGCCGAAAAATTCGCGAATTTCCAGAGAAATTCACGAATTTGCGAAAAAATTTGCGAAACGAGACGCGCGTCGACTCGTTTTTTGGGCGAATTTTTCATCTGCAAATTTTTGCTGGCGTTTCGCGAATTTATTCGCCAGCGGCGAATCGCGGGAATTCGCCGCGAATTCGCCCCTGGTGAATAAATTCGCCCATCACTAATCATCACAGCATATGTAACTTGTTTTCAGTCATATTCAGTCTGGTCAAAACAACAATAATTGTGCTCAGTGTGTCAGAATGAAAAGTAGTGAATGGAATATTCAGGGTCAAAAGCAAAAAGAATGCTGAGAATAGGCAATGGCTCTAATCTCTAAGAAGTACATGCTGTATAGGTCTAACCTTGGGCTCACAGCCCACTTCAACCGCTTTCATTTATTTCTTATAACCGTTGTGTTTAGTTTATATTGAATTTGATGTTTTTTCCTACAGAAATTGGGTAGATAAAAGTTCTTCATCTGTAGTTTGATTGTGAGATTATTTTACATTTATGGTTGCACTCAAACTGTGGCTGGGTTAATTCCTAAATACGTATTTGGCTCTTTAGATATATGTATGACTGTTCAGTCCCCTTGAACATAATATAGGAAAAACAATGGGTTATTACCATAGACACTTTAAGCAAAGTGCTCCTCAGAATCACCATGTTTTCTTTTTAACCAATCATGCAGCATCCCCTCCCCCCCCCCAGGATTCCAGTATTGTTGTGGTTGAACAACAAGAAGGCAAGAAGACTAAAGTTCCAACTATATGGAGGTGAACATGTTGAAGCAAGTACCAGGACAATGCATGAGTCAGTCACACCAGATCCTTGTGGCTCTATGTAATTCAAAGGTAATTTGAGAATCATGCCTAAACCACTCTAATCCAAAAATGTTACATTATAACTTGGACGTTGTCCAATGTTTTCTAACCTACTGCACATACATGTGGCTCTGCTAAAACAACAAAAGCCTTTTTCACTGGTATTCAAAGCAGCCTATTGAAAAAGTATGTTGATCCCCAACACTCTCCTTAATATTATCTAAAATATAGATTTTTCTCTCTGGGGCAGCTGTCTTACTATTTTCATTTCTAGGCTTCCTGATTGCATTCCTAAATCCCACTTCTTATGAACATCATTCCTTAGCGTGGCTCACATGAGCAGAAGGTATCCAATGGGACTGGTGGAGAAGATGTTTTACCATCAGAATAGGAAGATTCTTGCATGTTTCAAAAGTCAAGGTGTGAAATGTAGAATGTAGGGAGCTTATATATGGAGGATTTTATTGGACAGCCAGAAATGGATAGATCTGATTATTAATTAAAATTATTATTATTTCTGCCCAGGTGTAGTAAAGTAGAATTTACTGGTGCACTGTTAAGGGCTAGGCCAGACGGGGAGATTCGGGGGCATTTTGTCGCCTGGCGACTTCTCGCCGCGACTTGTAGCCCCCGAACCTCCCCGAATAGCCACTTACCCAAGCGCACCGGCGTTGCTTGAAAACGCCGGCGCGTATCCACACGGAGCGGCGCGCTTTTTGAAATTGCCTCGCGAGGCAATTTGGAGCAATTTCATAAAGCGCGCCGCTCCGTGTGGATACGCGCCGGCGTTTTCAAGCAACGCCGGTGCGCTTGGGTAAGTGGCTATTCGGGGAGGTTCGGGGGCTACAAGTCGCGGCGAGAAGTCGCCAGGCGACAAAATGCCCCCGAATCTCCCCGTCTGGCCTAGCCCTTAAAGGCAAACATCTCATATGTTGCAATTAATGACTGCACCTGGGCAAACTTAGTGCATTTTATTACAAATGGGAGCTATGATATTTAAACAAATAGCTAATTCTCTCTCTCCTTAATTCATTAATATTGGTGTTGGCTTGGTGTGTGACTTTTAAACCAAGCCTCAAGGGGTACATTCTTCTTTATCCATGAGAAAGATCTAAGAGAAAGATCTAGACCATTGACCTTCCTTTTATACTTTTAGAGGGGGTTACAGTTACTGAAACTCTTAAGCTGGCCATAAACAGGCCCATAAAAGCTACCAACAAACCGAGTTGGCATCTTATTGGCTTGTGTTTGGTGTGTGGATCTTTCTGTGTATGGCCAACTTTAGTAAGGTAGTATATCTCTTATGTAGTCTACAAGGAAACACCCATCCTGTAGGTCTGTTCTTGTTTTACTGCTTATATCAAGCAAGGTTATAATTGGGGTTTATAACATTTTGATAAGTTACTTGATCTCTGATCATACTAACATACTTAATGTGCCTTTGATGGCTTGATTGGTTGAGAACCCGTTATTAAAAAAATTACTGACTTTGGGTGAAAGTCCTTTGCCCTTTGTGATTGTAATTTAAGATGGTAAGTAATGTTTATATAATTATAGGCAAGCTCCTTGAGCACAAAGAGTAGGGATGGCGCGAACAGTTCGCCGGCGAACTTGTTCACGCGAACATCCGCTGTTCGCGCTCGCCAAAAGTTTGCGAACGTCGCGCGACGTTCGCATTTTGGGTTCGCGTCAATTTGGCGCTTTTTTTTTGCCGCATTTTTTTTGCCCTCTCACCCCAGACCAGCAGATACATGGCAGCAAATCAGTAAGCTCTCCCTCCTGGACCACCCCACACCCCCTGGACCACTCCCCTTCCCTATAAAAACCGAAGCCCTGCAGCGTTTTTTCATTCTGCCTGTGTGTGCTGAAGAGCTAGTGTAGGGAGAGAGCTGTTAGTGATTTCAGGGACAGTTGATAGTAAGTTTGCTGGCTAGTAATCTACTGTACTTCAAACAACTGCCATCTAGCTGTGTGAGCTTGTTCACATTCTGTCTAAATATCCATAATATTACCCTCTCCAGAAAAAGCACCTGAGTGACTTTTTTCAAGCAGCCATAATATATTTTACGTAATCCGTATCCACCGCTGTAGTAGTGTATACGTTGACCTTGTAGCCATTATTTGCCCTGTAGCCATTTTTTGCCCAGTGTGTTCTTCAACCATCTAGCTGTGTGAGCTTGTTCACATTCTGTCTAAATATAAATAATGTTACAGTGTCCACAACCACCTGAGTGACTTTTTTCCCTTTACAGCACAAAACGCAGCGCTGTGTCAACAATGGATTTTTAAGATACATTTTTGCCCTTGATCCCCCTCTGGCATGCCACTGTCCAGGTCGTTGCACCCTTTAAACAACTTTAAAATCATTTTTCTGGCCAGAAATATCTTTTTTAGCTGTTAAAGTTCACCTTCCCTTTGAAGTCTATGGGGTTCGCGAACCGTTCGCGAACCGTTCGCAAATTTGCGGAAGTTCGCGAACATGTTCGCAAACTTTTTTTCGGCGGTTCGCGCCATCCCTAACAAAGAGATCACATATGTTTCCAGCCAGGGCCGCCATTAGAAATCACAGGGCCCCGCACAACAAAATTTTCAGGGCCCACCGGGCCCCGCCCGCCCTGGCACCCAAGCCCTGCCCATAATCCCCGCCCACTCCACATCAAAGTTAAAAGACCACACAGACATCAGCACTAAAAACTTCGTAATTGTTCGGGACTTCCGCATTCTGCGCAGGACTTCGCATAAAGCGCATGCTTCTGCGCTCGTAAGGGGGGCTCTTTTTAATATTGCAGCGCTGCCGGCCCCCCTTCAGCCCCGGGCCCGGGACACTTGTCCTCCATGTCCCCCCCTGATGGAGGGCCTGTTTCCAGCAGTGTACTTTGACTCCCAGAATGCCCTGGGCAGCTGACCTACCCCCAATCAATGGGATGACTCTCTGTCTCCCATTGAGAGAATCTTCTGTACTCCTATTTCCTAGCTCTGGGTGCAAATTTGGATTCATACAATGAAGCCCCATCTCCTGCTACTCAACAGATCTAAAACGCATCTGTTCCTTTTCTTTCTAAGGTCTGTGCCCCAAACAGCACAATTGTATGTCTACAATTTCTATAATCATTCATGTCCCCTCATACTTAGGGGCTTATTAATATTCCTGTCTGTTTCTATAATACCCACAATTCTCTTTTTGTATTAATTGCATTTCATGTTATTGGAACGAAGTCCCTTTGCAGCACTGTTATGTTTCCTTCTCATGTTAATTCAGCTTCCAACTTCCTTTTATAATCAATGAGTATTCTATCGCAGCTTTTCAGTGTCCTATCTTATGGCCCAGCTGTGTTCTGTTCCATTTATTTTGAGTTCTGCTCGAATCTGTGCCATAAATGTGTCTGTGTTTGTTTCTTTTAAAATGTTCATATATCTAGTGTATTGCTTCCAAAATGTAATGTCCATGAATTGTGGGCAGGAGGCAGGCCAGTACCCAACACAACAATACCCCCTCACCCCACCCTTCCTTTTTCCAGCCTAAGTACCCAACTGGAAAGCATTCCCCCTAGCTGGGAAGATATAATACACCTCAAAGAACCTTTGACTAATCATTCAATAAACCTTTTAATATACAAGGGGTGTTTGGAAGGAACTTTGATAAAAATGGTTCCAGTACACATCACTTTGAAGCCTCCAAGACAAGCCACAGCCTCCCTGTTCTACCTACATTTCCACATCCTCCACCAATAATCAAGGGGGGTCTCATTTCTGCACTGGTTATTATTTATGTGCTATTTTGTTGTCTCTTGTTTAGGAAGAGGAAGTTCTCCTTCTCTGGTTCTTAGATGCCCCTAACTTATTTATTACACTGCTTATTTTCTAAAAATCATCCTCAGTTTATACTGTGTCTTAAGTTGGGTTAATTATTTAATAGGTAACCCTTGTTTACATGACTGTGTCCGTAAGGGTTAACAAAATCTACAGCATAGACTGACACCTAGGATTGAACTCTACTATAATGTTCATTTTTCCACTAATGTTCTTGATGAGTAAAATCGGTTTATAAGGTCCATTAAATATGTCAAGTGTAATATATGCAGTGCTAATCTTTTAACTATATCGTTTTGAACTCTGGAACAGTTATTTCCATTCTGTTCCAGAACCATAAACATTTTCATGTTTGTATAAATTTTAATCGTCGGCAATTTTTTTTTTTTTTTTTTTCAATTACTGATTTGATGCTGGGTCCATTGTAAAAATAAATAAATAAATAAACACAGTCCAACCAAGTTTTAAAGTAAAGCCTATTTCAACACTCAATTTATTTCTCAATAAAAACGGGCAATTTTCCTCTGTCTTTAGTCATAACAGAGCTCATAAATAGTTTGGTTTTCCGCGCTCATAAAAATTGCAATGATGCCGATGTTAAGTGCCAAAGAGATGCATCAGGGCTTGAAGAATTATTAGAAATGATCAGAGACGTTATTACTCGGGGACAAAGATTTAATATTACAAAACTTGAACTATTCCAAAGACAACAATGGTCTTTTATCGAGGTTTAAGTCTGCCAATGACATAGTACAGGGACCTTGAGGCTGGTCTGAATGAAATGATCCAATCTATTAGTGAGGAGCCATCTCTGCCGTTGTCTTGTGTTTCTATGGATCAGTGACTTGTGTGAAAGAATCTGAATAAAAGTGAGAGGAAGGTGCTGACCTGGTCACTTGTGGATTCCATACACATGTAACAATATGATATTTACAGCGCTGACACATTGATTCTGATCTAGTGGGATTTATAGGTAGTCTTTTTAAATTGACCCAGAGGTCATGCTATCTGTTTAGGGACACTCCTTAGGATATTATTTATAATCTGTTGAAACCAGAAAGTCAGTAGAATAAGGTCAAAGCTCTTTGATTCATATTAAGTGCCCTGGGTCTCAACAGAATTCAAAGTGTCCTACTTGCCCACTTCTTGACTGTGCCTGGCAATTTCAGGTACAGTAGTTACTGCACAAGTACAACATATATTGGGGGGTTGTTTACTAAAACTCAAATAAATCAAAAATTTTTATTGAAACAAAATCAACCTAAATCCCATCCACGGATTGAACTCATCTATAGGGATGGCGCGAACCGCGGAAAAAATGTTCGCGAACTTGCGACAAAACGCGAACTGTTCGCGAATATTCGCGAACCCCATAGACTTCAATGGGAAGGCGAACTTTAAAAGCTAAAAAAGACATTTCTGGCCAGAAAAATGATTTTAAAGTTGTTTAAAGGGTGCAACGACCTGGACAGTGGCATGCCAGAGGGGGATCAAGGGCAAAAATGTATCTGAAAAATCCATTGTATAAATCCATATAAATGCTGAATATAGTCGCAACCACTGAAGCACAGAAAAAATATGCCATATAAATGCTGAAAATAGTCGCAACCACTGAAGCACAGAAAAAATATGCCATATAAATGCTGAAAATAGTCGCAGCCACTGAAGCACAGAAAAAATACGCCATATAAATGCTGAAAATAGTCGCAGCCACTGAAGCACAGAAAAAATACGCCATATAAATGCTGAAAATAGTCGC
Organism: Xenopus borealis; assembly: GCA_024363595.1. Lineage (NCBI taxonomy): Eukaryota > Metazoa > Chordata > Amphibia > Anura > Pipidae > Xenopus > Xenopus borealis. The sequence goes on from CM044431.1 coordinate 11,842,384, forward strand.
GCAACTATATAAATGCTGAGAATAGTCGCGCAACTATGCGCGAACCCAAAATGGCGAACGTCGCGCGGCGTTCACGAATATTTTGCGAGCGCGAACAGCGGATGTTTGCGCGAACAAGTTCGCGCGCGAACAGTTCGCGCCATCCCTACTCATCTATCAATAATTCTTCTCGATAAAGTCGGTGTAAAAAAAATATAATGATAAATATGTGCATTAATTCGAATCGTACCATTCCCTCACCAAAAACTTGACTTTATTGAATTTATCGGATTATGGGATGAAAACCAACGTGGATCACCATGTCAAGAAACATCTTCAGGGACATCTGCCATTTCTACTTGACCTTGACAGGTTTGAGATGGATTATTTCTGTATTCGGATTTTAAGCAGCTTTGGGGTAATAATACAACTCTAAAAAATCTAAAAGTTTTTTCCTTTGAAAACTCAACCAGAAAAATTTGAAGTTTAATAAATATGCCAGAATAACAATTCAGACTCATCCCCACTCCCTTCAATAAGTGGTTTCAGATGGACTACAGAAAAAAAAAACACACAACAGCCACCTGTTTTTTAATGTTAGGTGGTGTACCCTCATTTTTTTCTTTTTTTTGTTGACTCCATAATGTAATTTTAAAAGGACAGTATTGTTGTTGAACATCATGAAGGTGCAGTAGGATTGAAGGACATCAAAAATCTCTTTTTACCCTACCAATAAGGTAAACCAGTTTTCACCAAACTGTTTTGGCTTTAATAAAAAAAAAAATACTATTCTATAATACAACATCTTGATCACCAACTCCTTGGAAGTAGCACCCAGTGGCCATAAAGCAGGTGGTTATATTTGAATTTTAGGCAAGTTTTTTTTGCTTAAAAACAGGTGTACTGGCAAATAGAGCCTCTTATAGGCTGCCGGTACAAAGGCACCTACCAATAGCAAATCTCAGCCCTTTTTTGGCATCTCCATGGACATTTTGCATGGTTGTGTTGCATCCCAACTCTTTTAATGTCTGAATGTGGATCAATTATTGTAGACACCCGGCTGTCCAACATTTCCTTTCAAAACCAAGGATAGTAATATGAAGTAGGTCCTTCTTTGCTCCTAATAAAACAATATTTGTCTTTTACTGTTCTGGGAAGGCTTCTCTACATTGTTGGTGGGATTTGCTTCCATTCTTGAGGTTCCTGATATTAGGGATCAGGTCTGGCTTGCTTTGGTGTTCCTATTCATTCCATAGATGTTTATTTGGGCAGTCCAGTCAAGTTCATCCGTATGTCCTGCAGCGGGTCGGGTACCCGCTGGTTACCCGCAAAATCCCGCTGTACCCTGCGGGTTGCTCGTAGAATTTCTGGGTGCGAGTATAGAAGCGGGCTGGTGGTTCTGCAGGTTGGCGGGTTGAGGGTCGGGTCGCAGATCCTCGCTATAGGGATCTTTACTCCTTTTTCTGAGCATTTCTTCTACTGATGATGTCACATCCGGTTTACAATGACAGCACTTCCTGTTTTACTCCTTTTTTTTCTGATCCCGGCTACTTCCGATGATGTCACTTCCGGTTTATGATGACAGCACTTCCTGATTCTTGATGGTCAGCAGGTCGCGGGTCCGGGTCGTGGGTCCGGTTCAGGTCGCGGGTCCAAGCGGGTAAGAATGTGGGTCGCGGGTCCGGGTCCCAAAAAATGGACCCGCGCAGGACTCTACCGTATGGGCCTTACTTTATGCATTGGGGGCATTTTTATGGTGAAACAAGAAAAAGACTTCCCCAAATTATTGTAAAATGCAAGTGAGCCTAGTATTGTCAAGAAAGTTATTGTATAATTTAATTCCAGTAGTTAGAGGGGGTATCCACAAGTACGTTTTGGCCATATTGTGTATTTTTTTTCTGGCAATAAATACATATTAGATGACAATTACTGTAAGTTTCCTACAAAAGTTTTACAAGCATAGCAGATGCTTTCCAGGTCTCTCTAGCTCTCTGAGGTCTCCAATAAGAATCTATATATATATATATATATATATATATATTCAATTAAACGTTTTCCTCCCTGTAAATCTGGATGCATTGTTATGAATTGGTATGGAATTTGCATTATTGCTGCATAAAAATCAAGAACGATATTTTAGAACAAGACTACTCCTCTCAGAATGGGTTTTATTTAATTGATTGACCTTCATCTAACATTAAGCCACTAATATTGTTTATTAATTCTGTTCCGCGTTCATACAGCCCTTGAAAGATAGCCATATAAAATGGCAGATAAAAAGAGGTTCTGTGAATAAAGCTTCATGCTCATCTGAGCAATAAATTGTGCAAGAGGGAACATTGGAAACACATTTTTTATTATCAGACTGCCGCGGAATTGAATTACTGGAAAATTCCAACTATAATCCAACATGCAGGAAAGCTTATGCATAGATTCAGCATCTAGTGTTTTGGTACAGTATTTTGGATAATGACAGTGGCTACATTGCACTGTTGTCTTGTAATTGTGCTCCTTTCAAGAAACAAATTATTAATAGATTGATATCTAGCATCTGACAACAGTACTCCAAAACCTTTATCAAGACTATCTAGCAAGCTGTCCAGTCTCCCTGTTCTGTAGGCTTGTTACATCACGAGGAAAACCCAACTAAAAGGAATGTTCTTGTAAGGCTAAAGTAGTTTGAGTGGCCCTGTTACTCTAACTTGTACCTTTACCCAGCGCCAATTCTCGGGCTGCCGCCGCCTGAGGGAGCAACCCGATGCTGCCCCCCTTCCCGCTCCGCGCTTAAAAATCAGCATCAGAGCGGGTGAAAAGGGGGCGGTATCGCTAGTGCATTGAGCGCAATTGATCTCTCTGCACTAGCGGAGCAGAATTTACGGGTTGCTCTGTGCCGCCTGAGGCAAGGTTCTCACCAGAAATACCTTCTGATTTCAGAAAGCATCACTTTTAACATATTGACAATCATTTCTGATCAATTTAATTCTTGGAGAATAAATATTTTTTAGTTGGATTATGTTCTACAACAGGGGTGTCCAACCTTTTGGGAATCCAAGGAAAAGACGGCACTCTGATCAGGAACAGATTTAATCGGGATACAATGCCCTACGCGTTTCAGGAAACAATCCCTTAATCATTTGGCCTATGATTAAGGGATTGTTTCCCGAAACGCGTAGGGCATTGTATCCCGATTAAATCTGTTCCTGATCAGAGTGCCGTCTATTCCTTGGATTCTGTGGAGTATTTTAGCAGGGGGACGCTGCTGACTGAGCACCTGATCGGAATTGCTTTGAGCAGAGGAACAAAGTGAGCTTTGAGCGGTTATTTCTGTCCAACCTTTTGGCTTCCCTGAGCCACATTGGAAAAAGAAAAATTGTCTGGTGCCCACACATGAAATACACAAGTACTTTAGATTTGTAGAAGTAAAGAAAATGCACAGAAAAGAACTACAATACAAGTTGAATGACCAGATGGAGCTATACACTGGAATATGGGACACCTGGATAGTAAATAGACTTATTATTATATTATTATTGCTACTAACTGTTCAATGGGCAGAGTCCCCCCTCCTCCCTACTCCTATATCCTTTGCAACATGACATTTCCTCAGGAACCAAGGGTTTCAAACTGGGCCACATTCATATCCATCTTGGGCCTCATCCGGCCCTCAGCCCACACGTTGGAAACCCCTGTTCTACAAAATATGCAAACATTCAAAAAAATTAAGCCTGGTTAAAGTTTTAACATTGTAAGTGGCAATTGCTTTCCCCAGACCAGTAATGTACTTAGTATTTTATAACTCAGGGCAGAGAATTTACTGCTTAGAGACTCCAGTGAAACCGTCAAACCACATCACCCATGATGAAAAGAAATTATTTATCAGTAAAACCTTGAATAAGACATTTTGGGGCAAATTCACTAAAGCGTGAAGCATCTAGCGCTAGCGCTAATTTTCCAGCGTGATGTCAATTCGTAACTTCGCAAATTCACTAACAACGACTCTGGTGAATTTTCGCTAGCGAAGTAGATAGACTAGCGCAACTTTGCACCCTAATGCCAGGCGAAGTTGCGCACTGACGAAGGATCATAACTATGCTAATTCACTAAGATGACTATTTTAATGAACGTTACTACTTACGCTAGACGTTACTTCGCCAGGTCAGACCTGGCGTGTTTTACCTTTTGTAGGGTGATAGTCTGAAAAAGAGCAAAAAATTTTTTGGGGGCATTAGGACAACTTTATTTTATTTATTAAAGGTTTCCTGAGCTTGTGTAGTGTAATGTATTGGCTGTAACATATACTTCTATTATACTTTGAAATTCGCGCTGTATGCAAATTAGGCATCACTAGCGTAAATGCGCTTTGCCTGGCGAAGTAACAGTAGTGCAACTAAGCCACCATTCACCGACCTGAGCGTAACTTCGTCGTTTTCGTCGCGTCAAAAACGACGCGCGACTCGTTTTTTTCGGCCAATTGTTTTTTGCCGAATTTTCGCTGGCGTATCGCGAATTTATTCGCCAGCGGCGAATCGCGGGAATTCGCTGCGAATTCGCCTCTGGCGAATAAATTCGCCCATCACTACTCTAAACATTTGAGTTTTTCAGACAATTCCTAGCAAGAAATCCCCCTGAAAACATCCAAAAGTCCAGATTGATTTATAGAGGTCCAATAGACTCAGCAAAACTTCAATTGACTATAGAACCTCAAAAACTTTAACCTGGCACAACTTTGTATGAGAGGTTTTTCATGGTTTTTACACTTCATAAAACTTGAATTTTTAGAGCTTTTCTAAAAAAAAAAAATTAGAAAACCACAAATTTTTTAAGATTCGTGGAAAAAAACAAAATTTGATTGTTAGTACATGGGTCCCTAAATGTTACATTTCCTATTCATATTTAGGGGCCAATTAACGAAATTCATGTGAAATGATCGGTGTTTGATCAAATTCGATCGAATAACGATCGTACAAATTTTTTGTGAAATCGGATATGCAAATTTGGCCTCTTCGATCATCAAATACCGAATAAATTAATAGATTGAATAGATCAAATGATCGGATATTCGATAATTCGATCATTCGATGATTTTAAAGTTATTCGACTAACTACTTCGCCAGATTGAACCTACCGAATTGCAATAGAAGCCTATGGGAAGCTCGCCATTGGCTTCTGAGACTAAGCCCTGCTCGAATACCATTAGTGATGGGCGAATTTATTCGCCAGGGGCAAATGTGCGTTGAATTCCCGCGATTCACCGCCGTTGAATAAAAGAAAAACACGTTTTGCAAATTTTTTGCCAATTCGCAAATTTCTCTGGTGAAGCGAAACGGGGTAGATTCGCCCATCACTAAATACCATTCATACGATCGAAGCGTTCAATTGTTCGAATCGTACAAATTTTTTCGTGAAATCGAACGATTGGTATCCGATAGTACGAATTCATCGAGAAATCGAATATCGAGCAAAATGATAGCCTAACACAATTCGATAAGCATTCGATGGTCGACTGCTTTTCGAATTTCGAATTTGATCGAGCTAATTTTGGGGAATAATAGTAAAGTTGCCCCTTAGTATTATCTACCAATTTCATGTAATCATTTATTTATTTAACAATGTTATTATTATTTTTATTGTTTTATTAATTTTTTGTAGGTATTTTCTGTATTTAGGTATTTGTTTTTTCTTTTAATGTTGTAGTTTATTTAGCCTATAATTTAGGTATAATATTTGATTATTCTGTGGCAAGTGATGTGACCCATAGAAATAATGAGACATTTGCATGTACAGAATGGGTTTACAGTATTTTAACTAAATTTCCAAGATTGGCAATTGCTGATTGGTTACTGGGGTGTTTCAGACTTGAGATGAAAAAGTCAACATTATTACAGAGACAACATTTGTATGTCTATTATCACACATAGTTCTTGGACCCCAAAGCAGTAAATGAGCCTTCCAGTCTCTACAGGTCAGATAATTCCCTTCACTGCCTGGAACATAACATACTGTACCTTCAGGGACGAATAAAAGAGTGGACGCCATATGCAGTAAATGAGGCTCAGGATTAGATTAAACATAATGTCAGTGTATAAAAGCACACTTTTACCTACCCTGCTGCTTGTAGAACTGAATTTAAAACATCTGAGTTGACGCTTTGATATAATAAAATAATGATGTTTCGGCTTGCGTTGCGTTAGAAATCTCATTAAATTACCTGTTCCTGCTTTGAAACGCTCAGGTACCTATTTGTCTTCTAGAATTGGAAATATGAAGAGTAAATTTAACTTACGGCTTATGCTGTAGGCATGCAAATGGTTTTTTTATGCTTTGGGCACGACAAATGATATTAATGGCAGGGAATCAAATAGAGTTCCTGCAGTTTCACTGAAGTGTGTATGAACGGAATTAAAAATAAGGCAAAAACCGAACATCAATCCTGACTGATATTTCAAGTGGTTTTTCCATGCTACGTTAATTAATTATGAAGTTGCAATTACATTGCTAGAATAATGTTTGTGATTTTAATTGTTTTTATACATCACAGTCTTGGCTAAATCTTCACTACAAACATATATAAGAGTTTGGAGAAAGGAATCCGGTTTTGCTTGAAAGATTTCCATATTTAAAGATCAGCTGTCGTGACTTTTCTCCTTGCAGTGTTTTTGTGTTACCCTACTTTAATGACTCACCTGAAACCAAGTCATTTGAAACTTCATAACAAGGTGGAAAATGGTTGGAAAATGGTTAGTATTTAAGATGTGATCAGCACCAGCTCAGATATAAGCTTTTATTCGAAAACATTTTTGAATTTCTAATGGAAAATGTTTTTTTCTAGTGGAAAATGGTTGGTATTTAAGATGTGATCAGCACCAGCTCAGATATAAGCTTTTATTCGAAAACATTTTTGAATTTCTAATTTAAAAAAAAAAAAAAAAATCTGCAAAAGTGAAGCTCTCAAGGCACTTTACTGCTCCACACTTTCAATGTATTGTATAAACCCACTATGTTGTTCATCAGAAAGCCTGCAATAATCTGATGAGCCCCAAGAAGTCTTTAAATTGAAGCAATATAATGTAGGGGACTGATACATAGCCCCCCCCCCCATTTATTGTGCAACTACTTAAAGTTTGGCCACTAAAGGGGCCCCTTACTCAAATTTTAAAAGGAAAAAAAAATGAATTATTATATCCCGAAGCTACAAAAAGTCTGAATTGGAAAGTCAACAATTTCAAACCTGTTGAGGTCATGTAGAAGCCAATGGCAGATGCCCCTTTTACAGTTTGAAGATATTGTGATCTGCTCTGAGTAGGGTTGCCACCTTTTCCTGAAAAAAATACCGGCCTTCCTATATATTTATCATTTTTTCCTATTAATAACATTGGGATCAACTGTCAAAAATACCGGCCAGGCCAGTAAAATACCGGCCAGGTGGCAACCCTAGCTCTGAGTTTCATCCAATAATCCAAAACAATTGGACGATTTTGCGTCAAATCAAAAAAATCAGTCCAATTAGAGTTTTCGTTCACTTTTATCGCATTTTTTCCTGATCCGACTAAAATTAAATCATGGATGGGAGTTTGGTCGAGCTTGGTTTAACAAAAATGTAAATAAGATATAAAAATAATTATCCCCCAACGTGATTTTGCATCACAGATTATTTTGTATGTATATACTGTATAAATATATACAAGCCACATGAAGTCCAATCACTCACCAGCCAAAGTTCCCATCAACAATTCTTGATTTACGGGATGTACCATTTGAAAGCCATGTGTTAATAGCCCTGAGCAAACATGGTGCCCAATATTGCATTAATGTGTGGTTGGAAGTAAGGTGGTAATATTAGTCATGATGAATAGTGATGGGCGAAACGGCCGCGTTTCGCTTCGCCGAAAAATTCGCGAATTTCCAGAGAAATTCGCGAATTGGCAAAAAATTCGCGAAACGAGTCATTCGTGAAACGAGTCATTTCCGACGCGTCGCGTCGTTTTCGGCGCGCGTCGCGTCGTTTTCGGCGCGTCGCGTCAAAAACGACGCGCGACTAGTTTTTGGCGGCAAATTTTTGGAGGGCGAATTTTTCCTGCCGTTTCGCGAATTTATTCGCTAGCGGCGAATCGCGGGAATTCGCCACGAATTCGCCCCTGGCGAATAAATTCGCCCATCACTAATGATGAATAGTATACTCCAAACTTTATTCTATTATTTTCCAGCCCTCGTCCTTAGTGATTAGTGCTATTTCTCCTGAAACAATCCTTCATGGAGCTCATGTTAGAATGTTTTATTAGAATATGCTTTTTTTATTAATAATATTTTTTTTTTCCTCTTAGGTGAATCAAAATGAGTCTGGGGAATAAATGAAAAGAATTATAATTAGAACAGAATGAAACCATTTAATTTGTCTTTGTAAAAACACTAGGCAGTTATAAAAAGGTTCAAACAATGTTCTCTAGCAGGAGCAGTGGATTGTAAATTGCATTTCACATTGGATTTCTGCTTTTGTCTGTTAAAGCTATTAAATCTGTAATCTCAAACCCCACATTATAACTAAGATGATTAAAAAATAAAAAAAGTAAGCCGTGTAATTTCTATTATTCTTGTACCAGTTTGATCTACTGGCTTCTCTTATGGTGTAGAGCAAAGCTAGAACCGATCACATAATCCCATATGCATCTAGCAGGAGATTGAAGCACATTTTGCCTTTTGAACAATGAGAAAGTGTCATCACACGTGCCTTCATGAAGAGGAGCAAAAATATCAGTGGAACTCAATTACAAACACAGCGAGGGCAAAGAAAAGTCATCTACTACTGTGTAGCAGAAACAATATAAATTTAGGTATCCCAAACCCAGAACTAGCCCCAAGGTTCCGGTCATAGCCCACTCTTCTGTTAATCGGACCCACCTTTGGCTTCAGGTGGAGCCCTCTAGTGATGGGCGAAACTTCGCTTTGCGAAAATACACCACAAAAACGAGTCGCGTGTCGTTTTTGACGCGACGCGCCGAAAACGACGCGACACGCGCCGGAAACGACGCGTCAAAGTTGACGAGACGCACGTCAAAAGCGTCCCACGACTCGTTTCGTGGATTTTTCGCCATTTGACGATTTCTTTATAATGCAAGAAACATTAAGCACTAAAGTTTGAACAAGGCACACCAATGTATTGAATTACAAGAAGATAAAATGATGTATTTATTTATTATCGATTGTTCTGTATTGCTGATATAGACTCATATTAGTATAACATGTACAGGGCTCTGCAAATCCCTGGAGCTAGCATTCTATCCTAGTAACAATATGGGGCTAAAAGCATGCATACACTTTCCTGCCCTGCATCTCTTTCCCAAATTAAGACATTTATATTAAGCTGCTCCTATTTTTATTGCTTAAACAGTGTCTTTTGGGGAGGCTTTCCACTAGAGTGAAAGATCAGCCAAGAGCATTAGTGATTTTGGGCATCGATGTTGGGGATCAGGCTTGGCTCACAGTCAGGGTTCCAATTCATTCCGCTGGTGTTCCGTTGGGTTGAGGTCAGACATGCCTTCTACTCCAGTCTCTGCAAAGCCATTCTGATCTGACTTGGATTTGTGCATGGGGGTATTATTGTGCTGATACAGCATAAGGCCTTCCCCAGAGTATTTACACAAGGTATAAAATTGTACAGTTGCTCTGCAGGAAGAATGGTCAAACGTCCATCCCTTTAATGGTGGGCTTACAAACCAAAAGCAAGAGAAGATGAAGTCTGTGAAAACCAATTTTTTTTGGTGCCTCTATAAAAGCTAATCGTGGGGTTGAATTAAAACCCGAGAGATCAGTCCCTTGGTCAAGAGACACTTCTCCCAAAAAATGCTGCTATGCAGGGAGCTGCCAGCCTACAAAAAATGTCCAGAGGTAAAAATTGAGGACCACAAAATTGGGGTTTACCTTGATGCAGTATGGTGGTTTGTCAATGTTATGATAACTTTGTAATTAAAAACCCCTGTTTTTAAAAATGTACACACTTGCATACAGGCCCTGATTTTGGACTTGGGTGCCCTTAGGTCCACTGGGTCCTAGTGCACAGCGCCCTTGTGAACACAGGATTCCCCCTCCTGAGCATGTGCTGGAGCAATGGGGCTTATGTGTTTAGGATTATGCATCTCTGCTGCTCCTTAGAGTGTGAATGAGTGGCATGCAGCCCCTAAAAACTTGCATAGGACCAGGCAAATCTGGGCCTGCTACTGGCAAATCACTGGTGAAACTGGGACCAGGGAATGTGCATTGTTCAAACACCTCACTTTTGTCTGCAGCTAACTTGTTCAGATCATCCTCCATTGTACTTATTTATTTAATGTAGCCTTGGAGTGCTCTCACAACCCAACTTTATATCAGTATCATTGTACACTATAGCCTTAAGGTTTGGTTTCAGTGGATGAGGAGCCTTAGGCCAAACTATAGAAAAAACCCCAGACCATTATTACTCCTCCACTACGTTTTATCGTCAGCATTTTGTATTCAGACAGGTGGCATTCCACTAGCATCTGCCAAACCCAGACTTTTATATTAGACTAGACATTAAGCCCGTTAAATTAACGGGCGCTAGAACATATGTAGTCAAACATTTATAAAAAAACAGAATTGTTCTAGGCGAATTTTCGCCTGCGCTACGCAAATTCACTAACGTGAGAATTTACACTCTGGTCGGCGAACGGTAACGTATTTACGTTTTTCAGACTATCACCCACAATGGTAAAACACGCCACAGTGTAAGGGTGCGAAGTTACGCATCTATCTACTTCCCTAGCGTAAATTCGCCAGAGACGGTCCGTGCGGCACATGCGCAGTAGCGCAATTCCACGCACACAGGGACTGGACGCAGAGACACTTGAACTTTATTATATAGGATTGCCAGAACATAAAATGCAATTTCTAACCCCAGAGACTGTCTGCATTCCAGTGCTTCATGGTCCAATGGTGGTGTCTATGACATCATTGCGATTATAAGGTGTAACCTTGCAGTACAGAATATTGCATTAGTATTCTAACTGTATTAGACATGTGAGATATTGATAAAGTATATGCTTCATTACGTGAGGATCACTTGTCAATACAAACTGATGAAAGAGGTCAACATCGTGAATGAGCTATTGGTCAGGTGTATCAGCCAGACACAAGAATTTAAGGACATAGCATACATATAAAAGGTTTCTCCGTAGAAAATAAATCAGTAGGGGTGCCATCAACTGTGAACAAGTTGGAGTTCTTTAATGACCCCTGTCTGGTGGAGTTGGCTGGATAGTTGTGACTACAGATGTGGTTACAGGGGAACTAAAATACTAAATACCAATCTTAGGCCTTTCTTTTTGTTAAGATTAAATTGCTCCCTTGCTCAGACCTTATCTTAAATTTATTTCAGAATCAGCATTTTGCATGGGGAGACTCATTATCAAATAGGAATACCTGTAAAAATAAATACACATTACTGTAGCACAATTTACATAGAAATTTGCTGACAGGTGAGTCTAAGGCTTTGAAGCTTGAGTTGTTCCATTTCAAATTAAAATGGTTAATGAGAAATTAAAGTAATCTACACATAGGGAGATATATACGGCGCTAGATTTATTGCTGCTGATAAAAGTAAGCATGCACGCCAATCATGGGTCCCTAATGCGAAAACACAGCTGTACAGCGTGCTGAGTTAAACGGGTGTTAGAAGATAATGAAAACAGCACCCAGAATAATATTTGTAAAATGAACAAAAAGGCTTGTAGGTGTTCAGCAAAGACATACAGAACTAGTTGTAATGGAGTCAAAATGATGCAACTAGAATTAATCTAATTTTTCAGCACACCCTAAATCAGCAAGAGTGCATTAAGTCAAGGGTTGAAAACATAATTGTACCTCTTTATAGATCCCTAGTAAGGCCTCATCTGGAGTATGCAGTGCAGTTTTGGACACCAGTCCTTAGGAGGGATATAAATGAGCTGGAGAGAGTGCAGAGACTAAGTGCAACTAAACTGGTTAGAGGGATGAGACTGGGAGACTTCAATTATGAGACTGGGAGACTGTCCAGGTTGAGGTTGTTTTCTCTGGGACATGATTCCACTTTACACTAAATACATTAGAGGACATTATAGACAAATATTACCCATAAAGAGGATCACCAGAGGCCACCCCTTCAGACTAGAAGAAAAGGACTTTCATTTAAAGGAACAGAGTAGGTGGTTCTTCACAGTGAGGACAGTGAGGTTGTGGAATGCACTGCCGGGTGATGTTGTGATGCTCATTCTGTTAATGACTATAAGAGGGGGATGATTTACAGGACAAACATAATATCAAAGGCTTTTGTGATACTAAACTCTATAGTTAGTATAGCTATGGGCATATAACATTTATGTGAAAGTATAGAGGGGTGTGTGTATGGATGCTGGGTTTTCATTTGGAGGGGTTGAACTTGATGGACTTTGTCTTTTTTCAAGCTGATTTAACTATGTAACTATGTCTGTTGTGTCTTCCACATTACCAAACAATATCCTGCAAGCTGCTCGTCGAAGGGTTGACTATATGCAAAATTGTAAATCTCCATGTTCACCTCTCCTACAAGGCTTCCGTTACATTCCCTAGAGACGTAGCCCATTAGGAGAGCAGTGGTTCTTTCTATTTTGTTTTTCCCATAGTTTTTTGGCGACAAGGTTCAGGCAACTTTTTGGTTACATTGAGCTCAGCTCTACATAATACATTTGGAACAGCTTGCACCACCTATATTTAATGTAAGCTTAGGTCCCCTCTAGGAAATACCCATGTGCTGCTCACCCCTTACCCTCTTGTATGCAGTACTGCCAAATGCCAAGTTTGTGTCCATGTGCAGTGGCGTAACTACCAGGGGTGCAAAGAGTGCAATTGCTCCAGGGCACCCACCCCCTTAGGGACCATTGCAGCCATATGGTTATGGAAGGTTGTTATCTAGGGGGAAATTTTACAGCACAGATGCCACCAACACTCCAGCATGGGATTTATAGAGGTAAGGGCCCAATGGGGGGCCCAGGTGACCATCCTGACCGGGGCCCACCAGGGAGTAGTTACGCCACTGTCCATGTGATGAGTATGGAATGTATGTAGGGTGTGGGTGTATAGGTTTTGTTATAACCAGAGACCTTATATAATTGGGTTTTGGTAAGAAACAAAGGGATTGTGATTATCTGAGATCTCATTTTCAATATAATATCCATATCTTTTAATATATGTATTTGTCTGAATCTATGCATCAATGTGATTAATGTTAATCTCAAAGTAAAATTCAGCTTGATTGCCATTGGAAAACAGAACAAATCAATACCAATAATATGCGAAAGGATCGATTGTTATAAGGTTATTATTCTGTTCTGATGTTCAGCAACATCTAATGGAGATCTTCTTGCTAACAGCTACAGTAACACTAGTGTTCCAAGGTTGCATGCTCTGTGTCAGCTCTTCTCACGGCTGATATATTACAACATTCATAAATACATTGTTGACTTGTTAATGGAACCACAAGTAGGAAATGATGACTTCAAAACCCACATTCCTCTTTATAATTGATTCTGCAAGGCTTTTTTATTCCTGCAGAACAACAATTTGCAAATACAGTAGGCCTACAGAATCAGGGTCCAGAATCATTGTTTTAAAACATAAATGAAATAAAATGTAAATTGTTTTTTCCAAGGTGCCTTAATGTCACCAAAATGAAACACCCCAGAAAGCCACCTAAGATGTTACATTTGATCTGAAATGGAGTAAGAAACATCTCATGGTAAAGCGTACCTGCTCAAAAAGAAGTCTGAAACTCTCTAAGGTCTTCATGTTTCACTTGAGATTAGCAATGATTGGTGGCCCCTTTAAGTTGTAATCACCTTAATAAAGCAGTTATATTGATAATCAAAGAAAGGAACTTTGTTTGTGCAACTGCGATCTTCCCCACATTTTACTTATTTATACTTTTATCTATACAAAGTTCCATTGACGCTATATCTGTGTGTTAGTAGCGATGGGCAAAAAAATTCGATATAGTCAAATTCGCTGTGAAGTTGCGCGTTTCACTGCGGGCAAATTTTTTCGCGAAAAAAAAAAAAACACGTGACAAATGATTGAGCCCTCCCACTGTCTATATGAGGAGATGCAGAGGCGGCCATTTTCCATTTTCGGGTAGGTTAGAGAGGGCAGGTGAGAGAGAGCGAGAGAGAGAGAGAGAGAGAGAGAGAGGGAGAGAGAGAGATTTGTGTGTTGTTGATGATGAGGAGTATGACTTCTGGCAGTGCAGCTTCTGCCCCATCAGCTAGTCAAAACAGCCCCCTTCTGACAGCTGATGGCTTGCGCTGCCCCTAACTGGCAGATAACCAGCTGCCATTATTTTGCCAGGAAGGCTGTCCCTGCCCTCCACCAGCAGGTGGTGGAGAATGTCTGCTGTCAGCGGCAGGGTGCACTGCACCACTGAATGGAGTAAGTTTTGAGTAGCACACTCATAGCTCACTTACTTGATTTGTTTGGGTGCACCTCCCACAGTGTCCTTCTCCACTGGAAAACACTACTCACAAAGCAAAATGGGCAGCACTCCGAAGTCAAATAAAATTTTGTTTATTTCTCACTTGCAGGGCAGCATAGTAGAAACGTTTTGAGCCTATCACGGATCTTTATCAAGCATGCACTGCACCACTGACACGTGGACCAGCAGGCATGGGCAGGGGAGGTACATTTCCTACACTGCTCACGGGTCACCCTGATGAGTGCTGGGGAGGGTGCAAGCAGTGGTGCTCCTCTCCTACTACAGGTGCCTCTCCGTGGGGAACCGGGCAAACCCCACACTCCCACTTCCTCCTCCTCCTCTACCATGGATAAGCCACCCCTGAAGCATACCCGCAGTTACGCTTCAGTGCAGCACAAGTGATGTCAGGCTGTGCTGCAACTCCTCTACCTGGGCGAGAGGAGTCATAATACACCTGAGCTCATGGTCGCCTTCCAGACTCAAGTGCAGAGGTGGGTCACTCCCCAGAGCTCCAAGCAGGTAACAGTGTTTGCAACGGTCACAACCTGCTGGCTCCATCCGCCTAGGCCAATTGACCCATGTGCTTTGCTTTGCACATGTTCTCAACCTTGTGGTGCAGTGCTTCCTCAAGAGCTACCAAGGGTTGGGTGACATGCTGGAGAAGGTACGTTGGTTATGTTGCCATTTTCACAGGTCCCCCACTGCCAGTGCATCTTTGGCACGAATGCAGCAGGAGCATAATCTTCCGGCTCATCTGTGACCTGCTGATGCACTGGAATTCCACCCTGCACATGGTCAGTAATTACCTGCTGGAGCATAGTGCCAGGAATACTCAGGGGGCAGATTTAGGGAACTTCAGAGCAGTGGCAGCAGATGAGGCAGCTCTGCCAAGTACTTGCCCCCTTTGAGCAGGCCACTCACTTTGTTAGCAGGGACAATGCGTGTGTCAGCGATGTGATACCCCTGGTGTTCCTCTTCAAGCTCACGTCGGATGGTCTGCTAAAGGAGGGTGACGTGCCTGAGGAGGAGGAGAGTAGGCCCAGTAGGCAGGCAGAAGGGGCGGGTTCGCAGGATGAGATGGTACAGCTGAGGAGGATGAGGGAGAGGAGGACTGGGTGCCTGCGCAGCATGGGGAGCAGGGCACACGCCACCCAACCACCCCAGCTATTGTCCGCAGCTAGGAGGGTATAGAGCAGGCGCAGGTCGAGCCAGATGACCTGCTGCATCTGTTGGGCAGTCAAGAAGAGGTTGGTCAGGGGCACCTCTTTTACATGGCTGCCCATATGCAGACTTGCCTCTGGAGCGATCCCCGGGTCTGTTACATCAAAGACCGGGAGGATTATTGGGTGGCCACTTTGGCCCACAGTACAAGGGAAAATTGGGGGAGTTCCTTGTACTCAGACTAAGGGGCAGATTCACTAAAGCGCGAAGCATCTAACACTAGCGCTAATTCGCCAGTGTGACGTCATTCCGCAACTTCGCAAATTCACTAACACGGACTCTGGCGGATTTTTGCTAGCGAAGTAGATAGACGAGCAACTTTGCACCCTTACGCCAGGTGAAGTTGCGCACTGACGAAGGATCGTAATTACGCAAATTCACTAAGATGAACATTTTCCTAAACGTTAGCACTTACACTAGACATTAGTGATGGGCGAATTTATTCGCCTAGGTCGAATTCGCAGCGAATTCCCGCGATTCGCCGCTGGCGAATAAATTCGCAAATCACCAGCGAAATTTCGCTTGGCGAAAATTCGCCGAAAAACGAGTCGCGCGTCAGCCGCGCGTCATTTTTGACGCGACGCTCCGAAAACGACGCGACGCGCGCCGAAAACGACGCGACGCGTCAAAGTTGACGCGACGCGCGACAAAGTTGACGCGACGCGCGACAAAATCGTCCCGCGACTCGTTTCGATAATTTTTCGCCGATTCGCGAATTTCTCTAGAAATTCGCAAATTTTTCGACGAAGCGAATCGCGGGAGATTCGCCCATCACTACTAGACATTACTTCGCCTGGTCAGATGGCTTCCAATAATGCTGCATTTTCTGGGTTATTTTTCATTCTACTTTGGTGCTGCTACTGCCAGAAGCTTGTCCAATTTCTTATGGCTGGGGTCTGCCAAGTCTACTAAAAATGATGTGGCTTCTAATAATGCCACATTTTCTGGGTAATTTTTTAGGCTTAAGGCCTACCTCATCTAATTATAACTTTAATTCTAATAATGCTACTTCTAATATTGCTGCAGGGTTGGCAAATATAGTGACATTGAAATAAAAAAAAATCAATGTATTCGAATGCAACAGTAGTAAATGAATTGATTTCGGCACAGTCGTGTCAAAATCCTGCGATGTTGCGTTTAAATCCGACGCTGTTGCTTCGAAATCCAGTGCTGTCGTGCCGAGATGTGCGCCAAAGTCTCCATGCGTTTGCGTCAAAGATGGGCATCACCTATATAAAAACTCATTGCTCTACCCACTTATAGGAGTTCCAAGAGAAAAGTCATGGTATTATCTGGCAATATGTCAAGTGAGGAGCTCAGGTACCTCCACCAGGAGAGATAAGTAGTGATGGGCGAATTTATTCGCCTAGGTCGAATTCGCGGCGAATTCCCGCGATTCGCCGCTGGCGAATAAATTCGCGAATCACCAGCGAAATTTCGCTTGCCGAAAATTCGTCGAAAACGAGTCGCGCGTCAGTCGCGCGTCATTTTTGACGCGACGCGACGAAAACGACGCGACACGCGTCAAAAGCGACGCGCGCCGAAAACGACGCGACGCGCGACAAAATCGTCCCGCGACTCGTTTCGCAAATTTTTCGCCAATTCGCGAATTTCTCAAGAAATTCGCGAATTTTTCGGCGAAGCGAATCGCGGGAGATTCGCCCATCACTAGAGATAGGACAATATCCCTCCTGGTACCCCAGTAATCCAGGCACTACGCAACACAATGATGCAGGGGCTGAGGCGCAGGTTGGGCCGGCACTTCAATGTGCACTTGCCTCCAGCGGATCTGGAGTGACTTTAAGAGGAGGCACACAGCACTTGTGGGGAAAATGCAAGAGGAGCTGGAACGTAGAGCTATTTAAAAATATATCATAGAATTCTCTTGTTTATTACAATAAATTCACAACTTGTTTTCTAATGATTTGCTATTTTACAGCAAAAAGATATTTAAGTGAATACTTTTTTAGGGGACTGGTAAATTAACCTCCCAGTTTATTTAGCAGGCAGTCCCCAAGTGTTATGGACACCTAAGTGGGTCCTAAAATACAGTTAGGAGGGGGAACTGTTTCCTATTCCTGCTCTAATCCATGCCCCTTGCTGTTACTCATAGTGACCAGTAGATGGCACTGTGTTAAAGTATAAAAGGATTGTAAGCCATGCTTTCAGTGTCCATCTTGTGCTAGCTCTGGCCTGAGCAGGCAGGCTGAGTTTGAGTGGAACCTAACAGGTCAGGCCTAGCAAGGATAGACTACTCACAGTTATAGGTCGCTCTAGGAGTGACAGATAGATAGGATTATTTAGCTGAGCAGTTTGAGGCTCCTACGAGGATTGTGAGTGGGATTAAGATCCCGGGTACTAATTGCCCAGAGTAGGGACTAAGTGTACAGACCTAGGATTGGAAGTGTCTCCTCAGGTCCCACTTAGGGGAAAGGCTGAAAGCTGGGTGTACCTCCTAATGCTGCATATACATTGTCCCCCATATGTGAAGGGAACAGTCTATGACTAAAAGTATTGTGAGTATTGCCTATCTACTGTTGATCCTGTATGTGATTATGTGGTTGCTGTACACTCCAGTGTGAATTCAATAAATATTTTAATGGTTAAGTTATAAGAACCACTAGCGCCCAATTCTTCGCACCCTGAATACAGTTACAGTTGCACTACACCCTGTCTTCACCTCGCTGCGAGGGCTTACTCCCTAAGATTTAAGGTCTCATCCGGTGCATACATATTGGGAGTGGAGCTCATAGTGGAGAGAAAGGTGCCCTCAATTTACTATAGCGCTCAGGCCCGGACTGGCAATCTGTGGGTTAGGGCAAATGCCAGATGGGCTGCTATAAGGTCCCATAGAAAGTCAGTATTTAGTGGGCTGGTGGGGGCTGTTTGGGCCTCTATGTGGGCTGATTGGGCCTCTGTGTACCTGAAATGCCAGGGCCTATTTTGATTCTCAGTCCAGTCCTGAAAGCGCTACATTTAAATTAGGAATGGAACAGTTGACTTTGACTGTCATATAATTGCAGACAAGTTAAACGGGTAGTTCCCCTTTTCTAAGCCGATTCTAATCAACTTTTCAATTGGTTTTTATTATTTGTAGTTTTATAGTTATTAGTCTTTTTCTTCAGGTTGTTTGCAGCTTTTGAATGGGCGTCGCCGCCCCCTTCTAAAAAAACAAATGCTCTGTTAGGCTACGAGGGGGAAATGTAATTAAATTCGCAAAAAGCAAAATAATGTGCATCAATAAGATTAAAAATCCACATTTCCCAATGTAATATTGTTCCTTGAACTGTTATTGCATTGCAAATTTTGATTGCACATTGCAAATTTTAATTGCCCACTCTTAAGAAGTGCTTGAAGGTGTCGTAATCTTTTGGAGCAAACACAATGGGGGGGGGGGGGAATTCACAAAAGTGTTGGGAAGGAAAAAAATTCTTTAAAATGTCTTTAAAATGTCTTAGCAACAGATGACAAATTCAGAGCATTTCCCCGCCAATTTCCGACATATACAACACTTTTGAAAAAGTGTAGTAAAAAGTGGGTGTGTTTTTTTTCTGCAACACTTTCCCTGACATTTTTATGAATTATTCGTAAACTAATTTTTTTTGCCGACAATTTTTAAGACACATTAGGCTCTCCAAAATGAAAATGTCGGTCAAATTGTCTTTTAAAAGTCTTTTAAAATCTCTTGTAAAATGTCTTTAAGGCTAAGGCCAGACGGGGAGATTCGGGGGAAATTCGTCGCCTGGCGACTTCTCACCGCGACTCCTCGCCCCCGAACCTCCCCGAATAGCTAGGCACCGCTGCGCACCGGCGAGGCTTAAAAACGCCGGTGCTTGTTCACACAGAGTGGCGCGATTTTTGAAGTCGCTCAAAATTGCCTAGCGAGGCAATTTTGAGCGATTTTAAAAATCGTGTCGCTCCATGTGAAACAAGCGCCGGCGACTTTAAGCCTCGCCGGTGCGCAGCGGTGCCTAGCTATTCGGGGAGGTTCGGGGGCGAGAAGTTGTGGCGAGAAGTCGCCAGGCGACAATTTTAGACAAATTTCCCCCGAATCTCCCAGTCTGGCCTTAGCCTAAAATGTCTTTAAAATGCTGTGTAAAATGTCTTTAAAATGTCGTCTGTACAATAAAAATATATACAACATTTTAGAAAATTGTCGGACTTACGAGACATTCAGAGATGTAACATCTGCCTTTGTGAATTTGCCGTTTGTACGACACTTTACAAATTTGTCGACCGCCACTTCTGGGTTATTTATTTTACCTATAGACAAATACAAGATCCTCTGCACTCAACCCATTATCAATATATTTAAGACATTGAGACATTCTGTGCATACAGCTACTATAAAATGCCTTACCCTTTAAACAACAGGGATTGTTTGTCCATATATTGCAATATATTTAAGCTGAACAACTACGTCAAAGTCATCCCATATCTGGCCAGTCCTACGCTCAATTTTCATCTGATTCATTAAGAATTCTATTGCTTCATTATACATTTTACAAAGGGACTAAGTTTTACCTGCAACTTACTTGCTGCTTTCAAAGTAAAACTCCCAATCATTTTTATTAGACACCAGTGGGATCACCTGACTATAGCTGGGAAGGGTGGGGGCTACAACAAGGAGCTGGTCACTGCTCCAGTATAACTACAACAAACAAGAAAAAGTTGTGCTCACCACTAATTTTTAAAAACATTAGGTGGGGGTGCAATTAGTGGTGAGCACAACTTTTTCTTGTGTGTTGTAGTTATACTGGAGCAGTGACCAGCTCCTTGTTGTAGCCCCCACCCATTCCCAGCTATAGTCAGGTGATCCCACTGGTGGCTAATAAAAGGGCAACAAAGTTTGGGAGTTTTACTTTGAAAGCAGCAAGTAAGTTGCAGGTAAAACTTAGTCCCTGTGTAAAATGTATAATGAAGTAATGGAATTCTTAGTGAATCAGATGAAAATTGAGAGTAGGACTGGCCAGATATGGGATGACTTTGACGTAGTTGTCCAGCTTAAATATATTGTAATATATGGACAAACAATCCCTGTTGTTTAAAGGGTAAGGCATTTTTTAGTAGCTGTATGCACAGAATGTCTCAATGTCTTAAATATATTGATAATGGGTTGAGTGCAGAGGATCTTGTATCTGTCTATATGTATTTTGTGGTCACAGCCTCATTGCACCCCCACCTAATGGTTTTAAAAATTAGTGGTGAGCACAACTTTTTCTTGTTTGTTATTTATTTTACCGACACTTTTGTGAATTTCCCCCCAACGACTTTTTCAGTAAGAGGTTGTATTACACTGACCGCGCATTGGCTCAAGCTGTAAAATTTGCAAACTCTCTTCCACTGTCGGAAGTGGTCGTTAAACAGTTTCCGGGTTTGCAAAAGCTATATTAAATTTGCGCTATATTAAATTTTGCAATAAATTTTTTTTTAAATCTGTATACTTGGAGTTTATTTTTCATTTAACTTCTACTCATATGGTACTTGAAGTTGTCTGGATAATATAACACAATTGTGACTGCTTACATTTAGACATAAGTATATGGTTCATTGGCATAAATATATGGTTTATTGATCTTAATGTGGGATACACAGCACCCTGATATTATGGGGCAGATTTACAAAATTCACGTGAATAATTCAAAGTTCTATTGAATTTAATATAAATTTGAATCTTCGAATATTCAAATTAGGCAAATTCAACCATCGAATATTCGAATTCGAATGATTCGAATATTCAAATAAAATATTATTCGAATATTCGACGGTCGAATAACTTCCCCTTTATTCGACCACCTACTTCGCCAGGATCAAGCTACCGAATTGGGAATCATTAGCTGAGATCAAATAAAAAAAATTCGATTAATCGATTAAAATCATGCAAATATTTGATTCAATCAAATGTTTTATATTCGATCATGTGTTCAGATGAATTATAAATAGTTGAGCCGGTGTTAGTAAGCTATTAATTTATTATAAATAAAAAAACTATAGATGGTACTTTTTGGTTAAACACATCAATAAGGAGTAGTAGATACCATTACCAGTCAACCAGAGGTAATGGGAAAAAAAAGTACAGATGTTTTTAAGAAGCTGGCAAAATGGGAGGCCTTTTTTTCTTTTGAAAATATCATAGGAGTCCTGTAACAATGCAGGGCATGTGTGTAGCAGAAGTTTAACACGTGTGTAAATTGGTCTTCTCATTGATTCTAATGTTATTCAGCATATTCAAACACAAAGCAAAAGATGCCATATTCATTTATCATCAACAGTTGATAATTGAAATTAAGGGAAAATGTTTCATTAGTTGTGATGGGCGAATTTATTCGGCAAATTTTCGCTGGCATAAAAAAAAACGAGTTGCGCGCTGAAAATGACGCGACGCACGTCGTAGATGACGCGATGCGTCGACAATGAAGCAGCACGTGTCAAAATTTGCCGTGACTTATTACGCAAATTTTCACGAATTTCGCTGGAAGTTCGGAAATTTTTCGGCGAAGAGAAATGGGATAGATTCGCCCATCACTATTCATTGGTAGTAAAAGGTGACACAAACAAAATAACCATAGAAGATGGGTTTTATCATATTGCAGTGTGCGTCAAAAGAATACTGTCACTGGTCAAAAAAAGTATACATCCACGTCAAATTAGTTTGATGCACGGCGAAATTGTGGCGTGCATCTAGTTTCGTGAATTTTTCGCCATTTTGCTGGAAATTCGTAAATTATTTGGCGAAGGGGAACGCCACTGATTCGCCCATCACTATGTGTTAGTAGTGATGGGCGAATTTATTCGCAAGGGGCGAATTCGCGGCTAATTCCCGCGATTCGCCGCTGACGAATAAATTCGCAAAACGCCAGCGAAATTTCGCCAATAAAAAACGAGTCGCGACGCAACGAAAATGACGCGCACAGAAAACGATGCGACGAAAATGACGCGTCGCGCGTCAAAAGAGTGCTGTGACTCGTTTCACAATTTTTCGGCAAATTGAAACTGGGGAGATTCGCCCATCACTATGTGTTAGTATTGTTCACTCAGAGAAGCAGGTTTTCCAGTCTTCGCCCACCAAATATTCACCAGGCCCCCAGGTTTGTTGGATCACCAGCAGGAAAGGCTGGACCTTGCTCTAGAAGGCAGTGCCAAGAAAGGGTTAGAAATCTTTCCAAGTGAATTATAAATATTTAATCCCTACCCAACAGTCTGAGGAGTTCAGTTCTTAATCACATCTGTGTGTTTAAATGACACCTACTTGATAATTTAAGGACATTCCTTGGCACATTCCCAGGCAGCGTTTGTAAGCATATGTAGTCAGTCATGATTTATAGCTGTAAAATAAAACCTGAGACATTTCTCACCTCCTCGTGGAAAAACCAAGACTCATAGAATGACACAGCTATTAATATCTTCCATATTCTCACTGAGTCTCTCCCAAATTCTTGACGAGTGGGGACATTCTGAAGGCTGCTGTGTAGTTCCTTAAAGGAAAAGTAAACCTTTAAATTAAGTGAATGTAACATTGATGAGGGAGCTATTCTAAGAACTTTTGCAATTTACATTCCTTATTTATTTTATTTTAATTCCAAGATATTAAGGGATACATGTACTGTTACAATAAATGAATCTTGTTCCAACAGCGCCACCTGCTGGTCACTTTCCCACCAGTCTGACCACCAAGTAGTCAAGGAAGTTGTCAGGAGAAAGAAAGAGGCTGCTCTGATGTTCTTCTGCTTAGGAAAGATGTCAGAAGGGTTTCTAATTTTATTCCTAAGCAGAAGAACATCAGAGCAGCCTCTTTTTTTCTCCTGACAACTTCCTTAACTACTTGGTGGTCAGACTGGTGAGAAACTGACCAGCAGGTGGCGCTGTTGGAACAAAATGAATTCGTATTAACAGTACAGGTGTCCCTTAATTTCTTTGAATTAAAAATCAATGGAAATTACAAAAGTTCTTAGAATGACACTCTCATCAGCTTTACAATCACTTATTTTAAAAGTTTACTTATCCTTTAAATTAGTATCAATGGCTGCCCTTAAATGTATATTGGTCATTAATGTATTTCTACAATACATGATGGCTCTTGATTTTGTGCTCTTAAACTTCTGCCCATGTCTTAATAATTTAATAACTTAATTACCTCTGAATGCAGTTTTGGGCTTCGCTTAACAGTTTTGGGCTTCCTACCTTGGGATTAGAGTTTGGGATAGACCCTTTCCTGTTTCCCATGCACAAAGCCAGGCCCATACAGAACGGATTTGCTGAGATGGGAATGGAAGAATTTGACTGTTCTGCACATTGTCCCAACCTCCACCCAAGTGAACCCCAGTGGGATGAACTTTAATACATATACAATAATGCAATACAAGCCAGTTCCGATTTCCCAGCATGAGTGCATAACCTCTTATACATGAATGGAAGCAAATCCCACCAATAATTTTCTAGTAGAAATGTTTAGGGTATTGGTTGTTTTTGCAGCAAAGGACCAACTTCATATCATTACCTTTTGCTTTGAAATGGGCACTAAGGAGAGCTTTGTGCCTCCACCTTCTATTCACTAATACAGCTTCACCTACTAGACATGGTCATGATTGTCCATGCTGTTCCTTGCCCATCCTATATAGATCCTGCAGATCCTACAGCTGAGGGCATAGTTGATTGAGTTTTTTTATCCAGAAGATGCACCAACCTGCTACTACAATGTAGGAGCAAACGAGTTACAGAACAGAGAAAGTGGCAATTACAGAAGTTCACAAAAATACATCATCTAAAAGCCAAAGAATTACGAGAAGTACATACAGAAATTGTTCTCTTAGCACTGCTATTGGAATGGAAAATTACCATTGGTGTTACTTTAGATTTTGTCAATAAGGCACCCTTTAAAAAAAAAAATGACCATGAGCTTTACAGAATACTTTTTTTTTTAGACTTTTTATACTAAATACACCACTGTTATAGTTCATTTTGGCATAGCCTTCATATCTTTTCTCCCAGCTTTATGCAATGAGACCTGACCTTGAAACGTAGAGCTGCACTTTGTCTGGTTTATATCAAGGAAAATAGAAAATACAATAAATACTTTAGAATTTATACAGTGCTCAGTGGAATAGTGTTGGGGAATTTACAGTATAAGTGCAGCTTATCATCTATTTATTTTCCCTTAAATATGCTGTAAAGTATAAGCTTGTAGCTTGTTGTGTTCAAGAACATACATTGTCTGTATTTTCGTAGTTAAATATGTGTGTGAGAGGGCAGCCATATTGTTTCCCTTAGACCAGTGATCCCCAACCAGTAGCTCGTGAGTAACATGTTGCTCTCCAACTCCTTGGATGTTGCTCCCAGTGGTCTCAAAGCAGGTGCTTATTTTTTCATTCCTGGCTTGGAGGCAAGTTTTGGTTGTATAAAAACCAGATGTACTGCCAAACATTCTCTCCTGTAGGCTGCCAGTGTACATATGGGCTACCAAATGGCCAATCACAGCAGTTATTTGGCACCCCAACTGTCAGCGGGGGCCTGCGGTACCCACAGGGGGGTGTAATCAGGATCAAGGATGAAGTCCTTTTCCAGTAAGTCCAGGCAAAATACAATTCAAGGGGAATCCAATAGAGAGGTCAAAGTCCAAGCAAACAGGTTCAGAAGGCAGGCAGCACAGATTCAAGGTCAGGAAACAGGCAGTAGATCAGTATTGGTAAATACAGGCAAGCAGGGAGACCCAGGAACACTAAGTAATATAGAGCTATACTCGGGCATCGAACCCGGGTATCCGGCGTCCTTTTAAGTTTGAATTTGGCGCCACAGCTCGTGACGTAACCGGGCCGGCTCTCCGGCGCCCTTGCGCCCACGTGTGGTCCTGGGCGCCATCTTGGATCTGCCGCCACGCCGGGAGGAAGGTAGGGAGCGCCGAGCGCTCATCGCGACACCAACTCATTTTACTTCTGAATGTTCCAACTCATTTTACTTCTGAATGTTGCTCACGGGTTCAAAAGGTTGGGGTTCCCTGCCTTAGACAGTGCATTGCTAGGGTCAAGGATTATTGTGAACATTACACCTAAAGTATAATCTGACAGAGCACTACCCAGTCCTCCATGGGGCATTGAGTTTGTGACCCTGCTAGCTTGTCAAGGTGTTACCCTCATATCTAAACTCACCCTTATTCTTCAGTTGTATGTCATCAGAGCTTTTATCCATTGCAGGTGGAAATATTTTGATTGTATTTCCCTGGTCGCCTTCATTTGATTTGCGAATCTTTGATATGATCTCAGAAACAAACTTCTGTGAAAAATAGAGCAATTAGAAACAAACAGCTCCAAGAATAGAAAATGTGTGAAAGGAACCATTCAGATGGAAAATGAAATGTGAACAGCAACATTATTTGGATCAGAAACTTGCTTCTTGATCCTGAACATTAGCATCTGCTTATAAAAACCCACCATTATAAACTTTATTGTAAGTTCTAGACATATTTGTAAGTCAGATGTAAAGTTTTAGGATTAACAGTGAGAAGGTTTAACTTGAACGTAATGTGTCTTACTCATGTGACACCTGCTAATTAGGTGGCTGTTAGTGATGGGCGAATCTGTGAAGTTTCACTTCGCCGAAAAATTAGCGAATTTTCAGCGAGTTGACGCGCATTTATTTTGACGCCCTTAACTAATTGCAAAGCTGACTCTTGGTAAGGGAGATGACCCAACACCACCCTGGACAGAGATTGCAGATACTATGCAAGAGACTGTGGTGCCCTGAAATGTTATTATTGGGGACAAAGAGACAAACATTTCGGGTATCACTTATTGTCACACCATGGGGTGACTGGTAACAATATAATACAAAGTGAAACTGATGAATATAAAGTGGTAAAATATAGAACTTAAAGAAGGATAGTTTTGGAATAACAGGACAAGTTCTTGAAGGAGATCTCTTTTTGGAATGTCTTTTTTTGGAATGTCTTTTTAATGTTTGATGTTCAGAATCCACACATTCTGAATCCGAATTACAAATAACATCATCAAATTTGGAGTTTGCATGGCATAAAATTCCACACACCTTGGTAAATTTGCCATTTATTTTATGCAGTTTTCTTTACACCATTTTCTCCCCCCTTTATTTCATTTTGCACAGCATAATAAATGTGCCCTGTTTCTATAAACCAAGAATGTTCATCCCCTGGTCCAAACCTGCCAGACTTTTATAATAAGTGAAGAACTTCAGGTTGAGTCACTGCTCCACCGTCTCAGTTTTCTTTGCCTGCCACCCCTACAACGTCTGTTCTTTAGAGTTCATCTTTTGTATGTGCAAATCCCTGGGCAGTAGCTAATACTTCCCAGGACCACCTGTGAAAAGTATTGAGCATGGAATTGGAGGTGGGAGAATACGGGAACCAATTATTAATTGTCATAGATTTTCCATAACAGATGGGGGTTACCTCCAGCATAAATTATAGTCCTTGTTGTCTCTTGGGCAATGTTCTCTGTGGTAGATGGTGAGAAAGAGAAGACAGTGTCATTTGGGAAAGGAGGCAGAAAGAATGAAACCCTTTAACACAGATAGGGCAATACCAGAATTGACAGCGGTGTTACAAAGAATATGCAATAAAATCTCAGAGTGGTTGTGGGATATTGATTCAGTTAATGGGAGGAAATCAAGAAATACCCAAAGGAAAGGCGGTTAGAGGCAAGTGATATCTTCTAGGGGAAATGTTCCAGAAATAGAAAATAGTTTACTTTAGTCATCCAAATCAATCAAGCCTGCTTCATTGGGAAAATAATTTGATGTGACACATAGCAGTAACGTGATTAACATTTTGTAAGGTTACCTGGTCTAGGGGGGCAGCGAAAGGTACACTGCCGCTGCCATCAAGGGGGCTCCCAGAGTCTTCTTGAGTGCATCAATCAAGCACGTGTCAAACATGTGCGCATCAAACGCATCAACATTTGGATCTTCCATTTGTCGCTTCATAACTAGGCAGCGGCGCACGCTGGACATGAGCTGACACCACCTTGGCCCATGAGCTGACACCACCTTGGCCCATGAGCTGACACCACCTTGGCCCGAAAACCGGCTTATTTAAATATGAATCTGTGTATCTGCACTCCAATGCCTGTTGTAGGTCTATACTCCTTAGTGCCTGGGTGCATTCTTTTTCTCCATCTGCCTGACCTTTGCCTGCCTGTCTCAACTCAAACTCTGCCTGGACAACCCATAGCCTATAAGTGACTACGAGTTATTTTGTCCATACATCTGTCTTCCAGTATGCCAGCGTTTTCTCTTATCCTCCTATCTACTAAAACCTGACCCCTTTGCTCACCAAGAACTCTCGTCTCACACTAAAGGGCAGATTTATTAAGGGTCAAAGTAAAACATTCAAATTTTTGAATTCTCTATTTTGGAAATGCCACAGATTCGCCCATCACTAATTGTGAACTATCCAAACTCAATTGAGTTTTAATTGAATTAGAATTTTGTGATTTTTCATAATCTGGCCCTTTAAGAATTCCAATTTGATTATTCGCCACCGTAAACCTTGTGAATAGCTGTAGAAATCAATGGAAGTGGGGCAGGGATCAATTTGGACGATGTTTGCAGCCTTCCTGACATTCTGGGTTTTTTCAAAGAATCAAATTTTTTTCATTCGATTCGAGTTTTTGGATCGAATGAGAATATCCAAGTTGAGAAAATGTGACTTTATTAATAAATTGTGATTGGTCGAATTTCAAGTTTATGGTAAAAAAAAAAAAAAAAACATGAATTCGAAATTTCACCCTTGATAAATGTACCTCTAAGTCCTAGCGGCATCTGAGTAGAGTAGCTATAGACAAGCGAGTAGTGATGGGCGAATTTATTTGCCAGGTGCAAATTCGCGGCAAATTCATGAAAATTCGCCATGACTCATTTCGCAAATTTTTCACCAAATCGAAATTCGAGTATTTTTCGACGAATCGAAATAGGATACATTCGCTCATCACTACAAGCGAGCCGTGACTGTGAACCCCAACAGTAGTTCTGGGTTTAGGGTGCCGATCATGGCGTCTCCATTCAGATCTATTAAGAAAGGAGGATATTAAAAAAATAATTTATTCAAATTTCTAAGAAACAAAACTTTCCCTGGTATTTCTGTTGGTATTTTGAACCAGTGTTTACACATTGGGGGGTAGGAACTCCCGCCAGTCCCTATAGGTTCCTACAGCAGAACGGTTTCCCTCCTCGGTGCAAATATACTGCATTTTACAGTCGAGCCCCTCTCCGAAGCAAACATTTACTCTCCTGCATTGTAAAACCATCTGTGTTTCAAATAGATTTCCCCACTGTGATAGATTGTTCTATTCTCAGAATAAAAATACTTTATGAGTAGAGAGTTTGATTTGTGCATAGCTAGAGCCCATGAGCAAAACTGCTGCTTGTGCTCAGTATAAATATAAAGCTAATAGGGATCGCATGCTTCTACCTTTGGAAAGTAAAGTAAAGCTGACATTTCATCTCCGAGGAATTTTTTTTTTTTTGCTTCTGGAATGAAAAGAACAAAACCATTAGCAGAGTCGCCTAATTAAGCGAAGTTTATTTCTTATAGTTGGAGAAAATACAATAATCAGCCTCGGAAAATGTCACCTAGTGGAAAGGGACATGTGCAGACTTTGCATTTTATTTTGTTGTATTTATCCCTGTATCTGTGCAAGTAATGAAAGCACAGCAAAACTTCCCCTTTGCTTCTGCCCTTATACTTTATTCATGTAAGGCCAGACATTTTACTCCTGGTCTGATCACTATTAGGAATGGGCGAATTCAACCCGTTTCGCTTTGTCAAAAATTAACAGAGATCGGAAATTGGGGCGACGCCCATTTAAGTCTACTGAAAAAATTCAGGCGACGCCCATTTGAGTCTACGGGCGTTAAATTGTTTTGACGCGTGATTCCATTCAAGTCTACGGGCGTCTTTTCCGCGGCAAAACAAAGCGAAAAATACGCCCATCCCTAATCACTATCTGTAGTGATGGGCGAATCTACCCCGTTTCGCTTCGCAGAAAAATTTTCAGCGAAATTCACGAATTGGCGAAAAAATTTGCGAAAAAATTCCCGAAACGAGTCACGGCACGTTTTTGACGTGCGTCGCGTCAACTTCGACGTGTGACTCTTTTTTAGCGAATTTTCGCCAGGCGAATTTTCGCTGGCGTTTTGTGAATTTATTCGCCAGCGGGAATTTGCCACGAATTTGCCCCTGGCGAATAAATCCGCCCATCACTAACTATCTGACCGTGTAAGATCCAGCTCTGATAGAATGGGTGAATCAGCTTAGATATGGATGGGATCCCTCATCCAGAAACCCATTATCCAAAAAGCTCCAAATTAGAGAAAGGTTGTCTCCCATAGACTCCATTTGAATCAAATAATTAAATGTGTATTTAATGATTTCCTTTTTCTGTGTAATAATAAAACAGTAGCTTGAACTTGATCCCAATTAAGATATAATTAATCCTTATTGGATTCTTATCCTTATAATTAATCCTTATTGGATCCTTAATCCTTATCCTTATTATTTAATGTGCAGATAACATTTTTTAGCAGACTAGAGTATAGGTATGGGAACTATTATCCAGAATGATCGGAACCTGGGGTTTGTCGGATAACAGACCTTTCCGTAATTTGGATCTTCATACCTTAAGACTACCAGAAAATCATTTAAACATGAAATAAAGCCAATAGGCTGGTTTTGCTTCCAATAAGGATTAATTATATCTTAGTTGGGATCAAGTACAAGTTACTGTTTTATTATTACACAGAAAAAGGAAATAATTTTTAAATATGTAGATTATTTAATTATAATGGGTCTACGGGAGATGGCCATTCCGTAATTTGGAGCTTTCTGGATAATGGGTTTCCGGATAAGAGATACAATACCCGTACTATATGAGGATCTACATTATAGAAATACCCCTTATCCAGAAACCCCAGATCACCAACATTCTGGATAACAAGTTCCATACCTGTATTTAGAAAAAAATTGCAATGGTGATTTTGGTTCATTGCTACGATTTCCGTAGCTCGGCAGTTTTTTGGTCTCTATATTTTCACTTTTCTTTTGAAACCACATAATTGAATAAAAAGAACATGTAATTATAGTAAAAAAAAAAAAAACTAGAAAAAGGTAAGAAAAGTTATCATTAGTGAGGAGTGAATCTGTCCTGTTTTGCTTTGCTGAAAAATTCACGAAACTGAGAAAAACAAAAAAAAAATTGTGAAAAGGCAAAAAATTTGTGATACTCACTGAAGTCAATGAGCATCAAATTTTTTTTTACTTGCGATCATTTTTTAAGCAAGCGACAATTTTTTCCTTTTTTTAATTTATCCAAATGCATTAAATAAAAATTAAATGTATGAGTAAGTGATCCAACAGGCACGAAACGCGATTTTGAGGGAGTATTTACATACTTTTTTGCTTTTGTGTAATTTTTGCACCCGTGGACTGGGATGAACTGTAAGTACAACCTCTGTTTTTCTATTTTGGAGCCTTCCACTTATAATAATATTATTATTATTATTATCATGATTGGATATCTTGTCTCATCTTTGAGAATATACTAAGATATAATTATGCTTTATTGGAGGGAACACAATCCGTGTATTTAATGCTTAAATTATTTTTTACTAGACTGGTGGTTATTCACTAAAAGTCAATAATCAAAATAAATTGTCCAAGTGTTCCAAATTCTTTGTGTCTCAGCTCATCAACAGGTTTCAACCTCCGTGTAAGGATGCGGAAGATTAGAAATCACAAATTAAATATTACCTGGAGAGTTTGTTAAAGGGCAAGGAAAGTGTAAAATAGAATAAGGGTAGAAATGGTGTATTTTGT
>CM044431.1:11875042-11933821 GCA_024363595.1 Xenopus borealis
ATCCCTCTCTACATTATACTAAAAGTTAACTCAAAGGTGAACAACCCCTTTAATAAATTTTTTTATGTAATTGTGGAAAAACACAATAAAATCAAGCAAAACAACAAAATCACTCAAATTTTTCTGGCTTTTTCTTTAAATTGCTCAATTTTTTTTTTTTTTTGAGTTTTTGACTTGAAAACCACAAAAAATTCAGATATTTGGGCTATACCCAGCACAGACCACAAAAACTTCAACTTGAGATTGTTGCCTTATACAGGACCTATCAGATGGCAGATTCAGCATCAGGGTATAATAAATCTTGAAAAATGTGAGGTTTTTTTTCTCTTCTAAAAATTTGAGTTTTCTCATGGAAAAAAAACAAAAAATTATTTTAACATTCAGATTCTAATAAATGACCCTCTTAAAGTACGTAACCCATTAAGACCCTGTTTCTCGGTGACCTTTGAACCCAAGAGTGATTTCAGCTGAGTTAGAAGAACGTTCAGAAGAAATGACAAGTTTGTGAAACCAGAGATGTGTTTTGTTCCTCTGAAAAAAAAAAATAAGCGTTATGAAATTTATCTAATTGAGCTGAAATCCCCGATTCCCGTTACTTTCACATCAGTTTCAAATGCCTGTTTGCCTTTTGAATTGTAAGTCATTACTGAGAATAGGTATTCAAATTACCCTTTGTTTCGCTCATTTGATGTTATCGTCAGGTTCTTCTCTAGAGGATAGCGCAAGCTTTGATTCCGGCTGATGGAAAAGCATTTTACTTTATTTATTCCTTTTCCTCCTCTTAAGTTTTATTATTGAAGATATTGAAATTTAGCATTGAGTTAATTCCATTCAAACATTCATCTTGTTTATAAATGCCAGGCTAAATACTCTAACTTTTATAATTTTATATTTTCTGAAGTTTGTACCAAACGTACAGTATAATATCCAGAGCTTGCCAAATACATTCTCTTTGACATAGTCCCTGTTGGTGAATCGATAAATATGTCATGAGAAGTAGGGTTTTTGTTTCTATAATCAGGTCACTTACTCACTTGATAGAGGAGCGTGAAACAAACCAGGGGCAGGGTAAAACAAAATCCATCTCGGATTCAGTACTCGCCCCAAAATCTCATGAATTAATAAGGGTTTAATATGCACTAAATAAAGACAGTGGGGATAGTTTGTTGGGCGAATTTTCCTGTAGACAGTAACACGTAGAAACCAATCAGTGGTTGGCTTTTTTCAGGCAGCTGCAGGTAGAACCATAAATGCAACAATTTAATTAGGTTACTATGGGTTACTATCCACGGCAAATGTCCTCAGTGTTGATAAATGACCCCCTTATATTATAATGGTATAGTCTTGTAAGCGTGGATCATTTTGTTGGAGATGTTTCAGCCCCCCTGACCCTAACATTGCTTGGTTATACTTCAGGTGAGCCAGTACCATCATGTCCTATAAGAAAGAGAACTTACAAGATTAAACAGTCTGCATTTTGGGTTGAATGATCCATAAATGTACTATATGTACAGCAGTTGTCTTTATGAGACTTATGTGTATTTATAGGACTTCAAAGGAGCCATTTGAACTTTTCTACAAAGGGGCGGGGGTTTAAAGGTATTCTTATTTGTTGTGCTTTTGATGAGGATTTGTCACAGCCTGTTTGGAGTTGAACCAATGACCTGGTATTTCTATTAGGGATGCACCGAATCCAGGATTCGGTTCGGGATTCGGCCAGGATTCGGCCTTTATCAGCAGGATTCGGATTCGGCCGAATCCTTCTGCCTGGCCGAACCGAATCTGAATCCTAATTTGCATATGCAAATTAGTGCCAGGGAGCTAAATCATGTGACTTTTTGGCACAAAACAAGGAAGTAAAAAATGTTTTCCCCTTCCCACCCATAATTTGCATATGCAAATTAGGGTTCGGATTCGATTTGGTATTCGCCCAAATCTTTCGGGAAGGATTCGGGGGTTCGGCCGAATCCAAAATAGTGGATTCGGTGCATCCTTAATTTCTATGCTGCCTGTATTGCCATTGTGCTATGTGAGCAGACAGCTAAGGTTGTGGTTCACTCTAATTGCTTCAATGTAAATACAAGTATTCATGGCTTGTTTCACCTGTTGCCAACCTGGGCACTGGTGATATGTGTAAGGCATTAGTCTGGCTATAAAACCCCCTACTCTGAAATGGGTCATTGCCCAACGTAGGTCTATCTCCTTAGTTCTTGGATTAGTTTATATATATATATATTGTCTGATCCTTGTTCTTGATCCTTGCCTTCCCCTGTCTTTGTTATCTGCTGCTTGTACTGACCATTGATTGGTAATGACCATTTTTCAAATCCTTGCTTCCAGATTCTACTGTAATGTCCTGTTTATCTTGAGTACGCTCCTGAGTCCTGATTCTGTGCTGTACTGATTCTGGTTGATACTGTCACAGCCTGTTCTATGTCTTTTCTATTTGTTCACTGTTCCTCCTGTATATGTTATGGTTCACTTGCCTGCCCAGAACTTTCTTCCTGATCCTCTCACTTTAAGACCTGGTGGCATCTGAGTAGCGGAGGCTATAGACAGAAGTGTGACCTTGGGGTTTGTACTGGATTTGATATATAATATATTACAGGATCATGTGGAATTATTTTTTAAGGAAGACATACATTGCATTGGCATGGGGTACTTTTATGGAAAGTGTCATGTTTCCATGTTGGATTGAATTACCTCAAGCGTGAGTAGTAGTGATGGACGAATCTACCCAGTTTCGCTTCACTGAAAAATTCACAAATTTGCAGCGCAATTAACGAAATGGCGAAAAAATCAGCGAAACGAGTTGTGGCACGTTTTTTGACGCGTCGCATCATTTTCGTCACTCATTTTTTTGGCAAATTTTTCGCCCCTGGCGAATAAGTTTGCCCATCACTAGTGAGTAGAAGTGATGGGCGAATCTCTCCTGTTTCGCTTGGCCGAAAAATTCGCGAATTGGCGAAAAAATTCGCGAAACGAAACGAGTCGTGTTTTTACCGCGTGTCGCGTCGTTTTTGCCTCGCGTCGCGTCGTATTCGTTGCGTCGTTTACGACACGCGCCACGTCATTTTTGTTGCGTCAAAACCAACGCGCAACTCGTTTTTTTCGGCGAATTTTTTTGGCGAATTTTCGCTGGCGTTTCGCATCCATACACACACACTCTTTCACACAAACCAGATATGCCCATAGATATACTAACTGTAGAGTTTAGTATCAAAATAGCCTTTGATATTATGTCTGTCCAAATAATCATCCAAACCCCTCTTATAGTCATTAACTGAATCAGCATCACAACATCACCCGGCAGTGCATTCCACAACCTCACTGTCCTCACTGTGAAGAACCACCTACTCTGTTCCTTTAAATGAAAGTCCTTTTCTTCTAGTCTGAAGGGGTGGCCTCTGGTGATCCTCTTTATGGGTAAAAAGCTCCCCTGATATTTGTCTATAATGTCCTCTAATGTATTTGTAAAGTGGAATCATGTCCCCTCACAAGCGCCTTTTTTCCAGAGAAAACAACCCCAACCTGGACAGTCTCCCAGTCTCATAATTGAAGTCTCCCAGTCTCATCCCTCTAACCAGTTTAGTTGCACTTAGTCTCTGCACTCTCTCCAGCTCATTTACATCCCTCCTAAGGACTGGAGTCCAAAACTGCACTGCATACTCCAGATGAGCTCTTACTAGGGATCTATAAAGAG
The DNA here is from genome assembly GCA_024363595.1 of Xenopus borealis. Taxonomy (NCBI): domain Eukaryota; kingdom Metazoa; phylum Chordata; class Amphibia; order Anura; family Pipidae; genus Xenopus; species Xenopus borealis. The sequence goes on from CM044431.1 coordinate 11,878,746, forward strand.
GTATAATTATGTTTTCATCCCTTGAGTCTATGCCTTTTTTATGCAAGACAGAACTTTATTTGCTTTAGTAGCTACAGAATGACACTGCCCAGAATTAGACAACTTGTTATCTATAAAAACCCCAAGATCCTTCTCACTTAAGGAAACTCCCAACACACTGACATTTAGTGTATAACTTGCATTTATATTATTTTTGCCAAAGTGCATAACCTTGCATTTATCAACATTGATAAATGTGTAAAAAAGATTGGGGGTTCCCTGATCTAGAGGTGTGTGCCCTAGCTCCAAACTGGACCAGTGTCCATCAGTGTTAAGCTTTAGTGTGGTTGCTGGACTAGATGGAGAGACCTCCTGCAATGTTCTCTTTGATGTCTCAAAAGGATTGGCTGTCATCATGGAGCTGCCAATGTTCATCTAAATGACCCAAGAGACTATTAAGTCTTTCAAGTGACACTCTCTGCAGCCACAGAGCAAAAGTGCAGGGCAGTTATAGAGACTTAACCATGGCACTTATGCTCCATGTGAAAGTATTTTGTCAATCATTGTAGTATGGTATGGGACCTATTATCCAGAATGCTCGGGACCTGGGGTTTTCCAGATAATGGATTTTTCCATAATTTGGATCTTCATACCTTAAGACTACTAGAATATCATGTAAACATTAAATAAACCCAATAGGCTGGTTCTGATTCCAATGAGGATTAATTATATCTTAGTTTGGGTCAAATGCAAGGTACTGTTTTATTATTACACAGAAAAAGGAAATATATATATTTTTTTAATTTGCATTATTTGATTATAATGGAGTCTATGGGAGACAACCTTTGTGTAATTCAGATCTCCCATACCTGTATATCTATTGATTTATGTATTTTACCTTAGCTGTATGTGCAGGTCCTTCTTTTAAAGCATCAATGGAACCTATACAATTACCAAACAGTTTCCAAGTTCCATATCAAGTCAAATAATTCATGGAAACGTATTTCACAATGAACCAAATGCTTTCCCCAGACATCTCCGGCTAATTTGCTTTGCATTCGCTGGTTGTTTGCATGGCACTTTGAAAACAGTGGGCATCTCATTAGCAAAGGTTACGTTTCTAATTAACTTCGGTAAATAAACCCCTAAACGCAAATACATTTTGAATTCTTGAGCCAGCTTCCATAAACACAACAGCCACTTTGCACAGAAGAACACAAACATTTGCTTTTTGTAGGAGATTTCAGGGGTAAAGCGGAAATGTTTCCAGAGGCTGAAACCGTCGTTAATGTTAATTTTTTTGTTTTTTATTTCAGGTCCATATTTGCATTATCCATATGGTTAATAAAGCAGTTCCTCTAAGGAAAAGAGCATTAAAAATAGCTCAATTCTCAGCACTCGGTTTGAACATGCATTATAGACCAAAATTGCTTTTTTTTTTCTGCTAGGCAGCTGGTATTGTTCAGCTAATTGGGCTTTCTGTTACAGATCTCACAGAACGGAGCTTTCTTTTGTTTAAACTTTTCCAAGGCTGATAATTTGGTTTCAAGTGCACCTTATACCAAGGCTGAATCTGGGCACAGGCCCTCATGTGTCCTTCTATTGTGACATATTGTTATTGACATAAGAAAAGCATTCTGATGTACGTCAAAGCATTCACATTAATCACAAAGACAGTATTGGAAAAATGTTTGGGATTATTTTCCCTTGGCAATTATATTATTTAAATGAACTTTTAGAACTTGCGCACTCTGTAAGGAAAAGGGAGTCAATGCACAGGAAACCAGAGAAAAGATACATAGACGGACTAGAGCATGAGGACAAGATACAAGCAAGGAAGGTGAAGGTTCCATACCAACAATCTAATGACTGAATTGGTAATAACAAATCTGGGTATCGTTAGACATTGCCGGTAAAGCAAGAAGAGAAGAAAAAGTACATATAAGGGCAGATTTAGTAAGGGTGGAATTTCAAAGTGCAAAAAGTTCGAATCCTCCGACATTCAAAGTCGAATGATTTTAGGCATCATACGATCGTGGTATGATCGTACAATCGTACTTCGAATCGTGTGATTCGTACGGTTTTGACCTCAAAGCGAAAAGAAGGTCCCCATAGTCTAACATAGCAATTCAGCAGATATAATATGTCGAAGTATCAAAGTCGAAGTTTTCTAAAAGAGACAGTACTTCAGTATTTCAAAGTTTTTTCAGTTGGAATCGAATTTTGGCCTATTCAATCCAAAAAATACTTCGAAATTCGAACTTTTTGAACTTAGAAAATTCACTTTGACCCTTAGTAAATCTGCCCTATAGTGTAATAGAAATATAGTCACAATATATGGCTGATACAGATAATTAGAAACATCATAATTTAATAATCAGCAAACCTGTAGCATCAGCTTATATTACAGCCATTGAAGCTCATTTTCTGCTGCTGGATAATTAGTGACGACCCCTAAGCTTAGCTTCTCAACAGCTGCTCAGAGCCCACTGAGCATGTGAGTGTCACAGACACTTTCCAAGATGGTGACCCCCTGTGACAAGTTTCAAGTCCTGGATCATTGCTGCTATTGACAAGCTGAAATGTTAGCCTCGTGCAATAAGTTCACTATATAAAATATGGCATTTTTAGCCTTATTCATTTTAAGGGTTTAGTTCTCCTTTAAGACATTTAATGGGCACTGTCTCTTTAAGAGTTTTTTCTGTTGGATTTCTGACTGTCTGTATTTTTCCTTAAATTCCCACTTCCTATTGTGAGAATTTAGCCAATGAATAAATGCCTGCTGGCACAAAACAGGTAGGGCCAATGGAGATGGAGCCCAAACCCAAGAAGTTACTTGTTTAAATCCCAGTAGACGTCAATGTGTCCATGCACCTGTAATAATAAATACAGACTGATATTTTTAAGGATTTCAGGACAAATGCCATGTGCCCAAACAGGATTTGTGGGTCATTCCTTCAATTTAGGACTTCAGAAGCTCACAAAATTTCTTAAATGTATATTTGAAGCTGATCTCTCCTTTTTTGCTGTATTAGCTCTTTGTGCTAGACCCTTTTGATGTAAATATTTTTCATGGTTTTATTTGACTTAGACATGCCCATGAGACGCCCATGAGATATATGATGGTTTTCTGTGCTCAAATGGACATGACACCTAGGGGCAGATTTACTATTGGTCGAATTTGAGGGTTAAAAAACCCTGAAATTCGACCATCGAAGTAAAATCCTTCGAATATCGAATTAGAAGGATTTTACCGCTATTTGATTGGTCGAACGACCGAATAGAAATAATTTGATCGAACGATTAAATCGTTCGAATCCAACGTTTCGAACGAATGTAACCTTTCGATCAAATTTTTTTTTCGATCTGAAAATGCTTTAAAGCACCTATGGGAGCTTCCCATAGGGTTTGAAAGCAATTTGGTAGGTTCAACCTGGCGAACTGGCCTATTGAATTTTTTTTAAAGGTAAGTACTTCGACCATCGAATGGCCGAATATTCAAATAGATTTTTATTCCAATCATTCGATTCTATCAAATTTTTCAAATTCGAAAAAAGGTATTCGAAATTCGAATCTTTTTGAGAATTTCGAATCCTTCATGTGAATTTAGTAAATCTGCCCCTTAGTGTTCTGGTTAGTAACAAGTGAGTCATACTATTTTAGTCAGTTAGTCCATCCTTTTCAAGTCACAAAATGCTGTGAGAACTTCAAGGGATTTACCTGCAGCTGACTGAAAAAAGCTAGTTCCTGATTGGTTGTTATAGGTTACTGCCCATAGATATTTATCTATACAAATATATATTTATTGCTGTGAATATTCGTGAAACTGCATTGAAACAATCGAAAAATCCAATGCGATAAAAAAAAAAATTTTGGCACTCGTCAAAATTATGCGGTCACCCATTGACTTTTAATGCATTTGAATAAAATAGTCATGCGTATAATAATTGTTGCTTACTTCAAATCACAATGATTTGCTGCCCATTGACTTTCATGCTATATCTGTTCATACAGGAAAGAAATAGTTTTCATGGTACCAGCTGGATAAATACTTCAGATTATTCCTACTAAAAGGATACCTCTAAAAGTGGTTGATGGTTTCATTTGTTTTTTTCTTGTAATCAGGGTTGACATACTTGTGAGCGATGGTTCTTCTACCTGTAAGGCCTTTTCTTTCTAGTATCAGGGAAAAGTCCCCTTGAGCTAATTGATGTATCATGTGTTTTATCCTCAGGCTCCATTTCTATTATTTACAAACTACATTTCTGCACCATTTACAGGAGCCGAAAGCTGAAACTTATTACCAAGGTCGGTACAAATAAGCAGACCTGTAGCTCCATCGGATTCCTAACATCACTGTATAAAATGGAAATTCAAATGGAAATCAGCAGATGTCAAATTAACCTAATGAGACTCTGAGATCCTTAAAAGGCACTGACCCTGACTGCTAGAGAAAATAATGCACCGTTTCTCCAAAAACCTGTTAAGACGGAAAAGTTTCTACCAGAGATAAAAAACATGGAAAATTGTTTTGTCGCCACTGATTGTATGGGCTGCAATAGTTACAGGAAACTAAGAAATTGTTGTGCAATGAAGATATAATGAGTGGCACTGTGTAGCTTCCGTATGGTGATTCTACAGACCTCCAGGGAAATGTCATCTATGTTTACGAATCCCAAAAATAATTGTGCATTTTATTGATTAAAGCCAGTACATGGTGTTCATTTCCTATTGGGAAAAAGTCTTTATTTTCTGATGATCAGTTAAAACTCTTGGTCAGTGGTGTAACTAACGATACAGCAGACCCCGCAGGTTGGGGGTCAGGAGGACAGAGGATCTGCTGCACAAAGGCAATTCTACATGTAAAAATGGGTTCACACTAGTTTTAGGTGAATCAGGGGTGTTTTGTGTTGCAGAAAATTCAAAACAATGAAAAATTTGCGAAGCGCTGCTGCATCTGTTTTTGGATGCAGGCGTCCATTTTTGGAAGCAGACATCCGTTTTTAGACGCCAGTGCCCATTACTGGTGTCGAAAAAATGGAGCCGGCAATGGGCGGTAGAAACAGGAATGGTGGGCGTGCTGAGTGAATCTGTCCTGTTTCACTTCGGCAACAAATTAGCAAACTACTGAAACATTCACAAAACGTCAACAAATGCATTGAAGACAATAGGTGAGAAATTTTGTTTGAAGTGCAAAATTTTTAACTCTCACAATTTTTTTTCCTCACTCCAGGGACTTTTTTTTTGTCTCGGGGACTTTTTGTCCGAATGCATTAGGTTAAAGTGGACCTGTCACCACAAAAAAATATTCAAAATCATATTTTATCACATTAGTCAAGCAAAATGAACATTAATTACACTATATAAATTATTTTAATCTTGTTTCCTTCAGTCTGGGAATTCATAATTATAGCAAGCAGGCAGGAGCCATTTTGTGGACACTGTTATTAAGACAAGCCTTGTATCATCTCAGAATCTTGTTTGTGCACCAGAATGGGGGACCTGATGTCTATCCCCATGTCCTGGCTACACAATTAAATGGTTAAGAGAACTGGGGGAATGTGTGGGGAGCAGTGACATCTAGGAAGTGCTGAATGGAAAGTGAAAGTAATTATTTGCCTAAGGCATAGAGGAGTGGCAGACAATATTTGATTGACAGCTGAGATGTTTAAATGAGCTTAAAACAGCTATGAATTGGATTTCATGTTTTATTTGAAAAGGACTTTTATTATACAGCTTTTTGTGTCTGGGTGACGGGTCCACTTTAAAGAGCATTTTTTCTTGTGGCAACTTTTTTGGCTCAGCGTCTTTTTTGACTTCCTCAAAAGCTTGAGAGGTTGTTCACCTTTGAGTTAACCTTTAGTATGATGTAGAGGGTAATATTCTGAGACAATTTGCAATTGGTTTTTAGTTTTTACAGTTAGTAGGTTTTGATTTATTTAGTCGGGATTCAGTAATACAGGAATTGGTTTGGGATTTGGCCAAGATTAAGCCTTTTTCAGTAGGATTTGTCTGAATCCATGTGCCTGGCTGAACCAAATCTGATTTTGGTATTTCCTTACCCAAAAAGGAAGTCGAACTAAATTTTACTCTTTTTTTTTGCTCTTTTTCTCCCTAATTTCCATAATTTACATATGCCAATTTGGGTTTGGATCGATTCGGAATCCAGCCGAATCTTTTACGAAGGATTCTTTGCCATTTAGAGAATTTCCTGAGAAATTTGATAAAAATTTGGCGAAACGCCCCAGATCACTGGTGAACCACCCATTATATATTCAATTGCAAATAGTTTTGGAAGCATTTACATATTCTTTTGAAAAAGGTTTGAACTATCTCATCTTTCGAAGAAAGATTTCTTTGTTAAGACAGGTATGGGATCCGTTATCCAGAAATCCGTAATCCAGAGAGCTCCATAGATTCAATTTTATCAAAATAATACAAATTTTTTAAAAATATTACCTTTTTCTCTGTAATAATAAAACAGTAGCTTGTACTTGATCCCAACTAAGATATAATTATTCTTTATTGGAAGCAAAATCAGCCTATTGGGTTTAATGTTTAAAGGATTTTCTAGTAGATTTAAGGTAGAAAGATACAAATTAATGAAAATCCATTATCTGGAAAAGCCCAGGTCCTGACCTTTCTGGATAACAGGTCCCATACCTGTACTTAGGGGCAGATTTACTAAGGGCAGAATTTTTTGAAGTAAAAAAACGTCAAAATCTGACCCTCAAAGTTTTTTTAGAGGGCTTTTTCGATCAAAAATGGACTTAATCCGATCAAACAGGTCCATTTTCGATCTAATAAAAATCATTTGAAGGATTTTATGCAAAGTGTTTCAGGACAGGTTCTATGAGGTCCCCCAGAGGCTAAAATGGCAATTCGGCAGCTTTAAGGTGGAGAAGTGTCAAAGTCGAAGGATTTTAAAGGGCCAGTACTTTGAAAATTCGACTTGTCGAATATTCAAATGTTTTCAATTCAAATCTAATTTTGGGCTAGTCGATAGTCGAAGTAACCCAAAGATACTTCATAATTTGAATTTTTTGAATTTGAATTTTATTTGAATATTCACTTCGACCATTGGAAAATGTGCACTCCACTGTACTTAATTTAAATTTTACAAATTGTTTTTGGTATGGTTTAGTATTACTAGATCTCTCGGTTAGCTGGAGACTGTGAAAATGTTTGAGGAAATGTTAAAATGAATAGGATAGGGGGCGGCGCAAGACTTGACATGACTGTATTAGAGGATACCTTTTTCTCAATGTTATCAAAAGAATTCTACAATTTAATAACCTAAAATTTAATTTTTTACAATATATTTTTTGCATCTTTACCCTCTTGCTTTAAATGTTTTTTTTCATTGAATCTCAGGCTTTTTAAATATGCACAACACTATGTAGCCAGCGTGCCATACACACACATATACATTAAATACACACATTAGTCATTAGGCAGAAAATAATTACATACATGGACTTAATTATGGCCTCTTGGTCATACAATCATGGAAAATATCATGTTTTACTAGTGATTCTAATAATAATAATGACATCAATGCACAATTGAAATTATTCTGAGAAGAATGAGACTTGTTCTACCAGTATTTCATGGCCCTTGAAAAGTGAGAAAAGAATGTGCCTTTCTTTCTTTCTTTCTTTCTTTTTCTTAATGTACAACTTTGAAGTGAAGTGAGATGCACTCAAACCTTCTTTCTTTTTCTTTCTTTCTTTCTTTCTTTCTTTCTTTCTTTCTTTCTTTCTCTTTCTTTCTTTCTTTCTTTCTTTCTTTCTTTCTCTTTCTTTTTCTTAATGTAAAACTTTGAAGTGAAGTGAGATGCACTCAAACCTTCTGTCTTTCTTTCTTTCTTTTTCTTAATGTACAATTTTGAAGTGAGATGCACTCAAACTTTCTTTCTTTCTCTCTTTCTCTCTTTCTTTCTTTCTCTCTTTCTTTTTCTTAATGTACAACTTTGAAGTGAAGTGAGATGCACTCAAACCTTCTGTCTTTCTTTCTTTCTCTTTCTTTCTTTCTTTTTCTTAATGTACAACTTTGAAGTGAGATGCACTCAAACTTTCTTTCTTTCTCTCTTTCTTTTTCTTTCTTTCTTTCTTTCTTTCTTTTTCTTAGTATACAACTTTGAAGTGAAGTGAGATGCACTCAAACCTTCTTTCTTTCTTTTTCTCTTTCTTTCTTTCCTTCTTTCTTAGTTTTTTTTCTTTTTCTCTCTCTTTCTTTCTTTTTCTTAATATACAACTTTGAAAAGTGAGATGCACTAAAACCTTCTTTCTTTCTTTGTTTCTTTTTTTTCTTTCTTCTCCTGAGATTTCAACAAAATAAAAAAAGAGATTTTTTTCCCCAGCAACAAATTCTCCTGGTTCCACATCTTTAGCCCTTTTCCTATGCACAGGATTCATTATTTCCAGACGGAATTTACATGACGAGAACTTCTTGTGAAATGCAATCAACAGACTGGACAAAGGCAACAGATTTCTAGCAAATTCATTATTGATTAGGCAGTAGGAAACGTCTATCATAACCAGGGGATCATTTTCCTCCCTTTTTTATGTCTCACTTTTGACATATTTCCAATTTGTTTTGGAGATTGATAGATGTGAAATACAGATGGATTGGGTTTAGACTAATATAGAAGGGCTGAGATGTCTTTCTCACTTTATGAAATTGTTATTCCACTGAGCAGGGTTTGTTTTTTACTCTAAACCAAAAAGATGTATCTGCAGTCCTCTGTCCTCTGTGTAAGTAACACAATACTTAACAACCTTGTTATTTCACAATATGCAAAGAAACCCACTGTACACGGTTAATTGTTTGGAGGGTAAGGGCATGTGATTATAGGTGAACACCTACTGTGTGTATCTCCTAAACATGCATGCATTATGCCATGCTGATACAGCCAATGTGGATAGACACAAGATTACTGTCAAATGTTACATTTAAACAGATAATGAAACTGAAAACCTCCAGTGCCCTGTGAATTGCCTGAATATGGCAATAGTAATATGCTATTTTTGTCCTGTGAGTCATGAATAAAACTGGGTTTGCTGTGGATAGCTGCACATGAATGCCTCTTCTCAAATGTAAAACTAGTTTATTTGTAAATCTTATATTTCTTATCCTTAAGAATTGATCTATTCTGAAATATTACTTTTATTTTTTACTAACTTTTGAATTTCTGTTCTTTTATGAATTTCTCTAAAAATCTGTGTTTGAAAATGTCTTTGAAACCCTAACAATTCAAGATTTATTAAGTGTAAAAGCTGTTGAGGTCAGTGGGCTCTTCACTTATCATATTTGTCCATTTTTAATCAATTTGGACTTTAAGAAGTTTTTGGGGAGGTTTTTCCACTAGTAATTGCCTGAAAAACTTTGAGGTTTTCAAGATTTTTGTATTTTCATTCAGCTCAATAAGCATTTTTAAATTCATTCATAATGAATATTTTTGTATTGAATTTGCATTTTATATTCAGACCTTTTAATAAATGACATGGCATTCATGGTTTTAGAGAACATTTCATGGCTTCTAGACCCTCTAAAACCACCAGTAAGAATCTTGCGACATGGACCTCCCTGTGTTTTTCCCTTAAACTGTCATGGAACTGTTTTAGTTTGGCCAGTGGTCTTTTATTTGAGGCCTTATCTAAACTAATAAGAAGACATAAACAGGTTTGAACAGAAACTTGTCAATAAAAACACTATAATTTGTGAACTAAATGTCTGTGCTCGCCCACAGATGACAAACATGCTCATAAAGGATGAACAAACAATATCTGGACTAGGGGGAAATGGCAGATTGGCGACACAATGATATATTAGGATGTCTGTCCATTGCTATTTATGAGTAGCCTACAGGAGGTTCTGTTTTATTTTTTTTTTCAACCAAAACTTTCCTCCAAGCCAAGAAGCCAAAAATAAGCATTTGGTTTGAGACCACTGGGAGCAACATCCAAGGGGCTGGTGATCAACATGTTGCACATGAGCCTCTAGTTGGGGGAAAACTGGTCAAGAGAAACTCACAGCTGCTATACATATATTTGGGATAAAGGTGGTTGCAACCATATATATATATATATATTATTTTTAGGAATGGCAAACCAGAATGAGTGCCTTCATATGTTTTATGGCATTTTAATTTTAGGAAGGAATTTATCCTTCTCTAAAACAAATTGGAGAGGCTTCAAAAAGTTTTTTTGCCTTCCTCTGGATCAACTAGTAGTTAGGCAGGTTATACATAGAATTAAAAGGTTCGACTTGATGGACGTGTGTCCTTTTTCAACCTAACTTACTATGTAACTGTGTTTTAGAAGCATTTTCACCATCTTCCAGGCTAGTTATTTCAGCAACGAAATACATGAAATCCACCTCAAGCAAGTGGATAAAAAGTCAGAATATCCCCCAAAGCTGTCATGTTTGACAGTCATTAGCCATTAGGGATTTTTACTATGTCAGCGTACCACCATAACAGGGAGTTCAGATCTCTGGCAGTAACAATATAGGATATCTTTGACATTTCGTATCAAAACTATTTTCAGTGAGAGCTCACATTACAGGAACCTGTAAATCTGACCTACAACATAAGGTTTGCAATGGAAACTCTTGCTTACTGTTCAACCTGCTGAATTATTATCATCAAAATAGGGGATATCAGGAGAATGTAAAACAATAATGAAAAGAAAAAAAATTTAATGAGTCAATATAGGATTTCATTTTGTTTTTAATTTTAAATTGCTTTTTTGTTTGTTTTTAAATACATACTTAATTACATATAAGAAAATATACTCTCATATCTTGTAATGTTTTTGTTTCCCCTTATTTGTTATTAAATCTATTTTACAATCTATTTTACAAACTGCCTGAAACTACAATTAATTGTAATACAGGTGTAGGATTTGTTATCCAGAAACCCATTATCCACAATGCTTTGAATTATGGGAAGGCTGTCTCCTATAGACTTAATTTTATCCTAATAATACAATTTTTTTTTAAATGATTTCCTTTTTCTCTGTAATTATACAAGACTAACTTGTACTTGACCCCAACTAAGATATAATCAATTCTTATTGGAAGCAAAACCAGATTAGAAAATAGAACCAGCACACGTTCTATTTTCTAATCTGTATTGCAGTGGAGGGGCTGTCCTCCTAGGAATCCACGCACCGTTTGAAATTTACGGAGAGGCCAGGTGTGCACGTGCATTTTTCTGTTTAATCGTGGAAGCAAAACCACCCTATTTAATGATTATATGATTTTCTAGTAGATGTAAGGCAGGGATCACCAACTTTTTTTACCCGTAAGCCCCATTCAAATGTAAAAAGGGTTGGGGAGCAACACAAGCATTAAAATGTCTCTTGCGGTGCTAAATGAGTATGGTGATTGACTATTCGGTAGCCCCTATGTGGACTAGCAGCCTACAGGAGGCTCTGCTTGGCACTATACTTAGTTTTTATGCAATTAAAACTTACTTCCAAACCTGAAATTCAAAAATAAGCACCTGCTTTGAGGACACCGAGAGCAACATCCAAGTGGTTGGAGAGCAACATGTTGCTCACGAGCAACTGGTTGGGGATCACTGATGTAAGGTATGAAGATCCACATTTCAGAAAAACCCAGGTCCCAAGCTTTATGAATAACAGATCCCATACCTGTATTACGTGAGAATATTACTTCCAGGGGATTATAAAATAAAACTAAAAATTTATTTTAGTTTTTAATTAAAACAAAGTTGACCAAACTCGTCCATGAAGGTCCATGAATTGGACTCATTTGTCAATCATTCTTTGACAAAAAGTAAGAACAAAAAAATGTCATGACAAAATTGAGTGTCAATTTGCATTGTATGACTGACGCTACAATCAAAATGTGAACCTGACTTTATTGGATCTTTGGACAAAAATCCAGACTTTATCAGATTATCCAGCTCAGATCAGGATGTCAAGAAACACCTTAAAGGATAAGTAAACCTTTAAAATAAGTGAATGTAAAATTGATGAGGGAACTATTCTCAGAACGTTTGCAATTTACATTCCTTATCTATTTTATTTTCATTCCAAGATATTAAGGGATACATTTACTGTTACAATAAATTATCTTGTTCCAACAGCGCCAACTGCTGGTCAGTTTTCCACCAGTCTGACCACCAAGTAGTCAAGGAAGTTGTCAGGAGAAAGAAAGAGGCTGCTTTGATGTTCTTCTGCTTAGGAAAGATGTCAGAAGGATTTCTAATTTTATTCCTAAGCAGAAGAACATCAGTTTCTCAGGAGGATTTTCAACAAACACCATGTCCCTGTGTTTTTCAAACCTAGCAACACACTGAGACAAAAACTGGTACACCCAAAGGATCCAACACCAAAAGAAAAACAAAGCAATATGGTATACGGAGTCCAGTTAAGCGAGGAGTGCACAGATTTATACATTGGGGAGACAAAACAACTGCTCACCAAGCAAATTTCTCAGCATAGGAGGGGGAACTCCACAGGACAAGACTCAGCTGTCTTTCTACACCTCAAAGACAAGGGACACTCCTTTGAAGATAGCAAGGTCCAAATCTTGGATAAAGAAGACCGCTGGCTTTAAAGAGGCGTGAAAGAAGCGATTCATGTCAAGGTAGAAAAACCATCCCTGAATAGAGGTGGGGGCCTTCGACACCACTTGTCTGCTACATACAATGCTGTTCTCACATCAGTACCAAAGTGGTTTCAGAACACTTCACACATCCATTCATGCAACTCCTGTAACACCTGTGTCTAGGAGTTGCATGACACATTGGTAATCCCATCACAGTAACTACACAGAATCAAATTCAGATGTCACCTCTTTGAAGAGTTACAATGTGCCATTGTGATTGGATTAGTGGAAGAGTTTATATGCCGAGAACTTCCTATACCAGTGAGTTGAACTGAAGAAGCTGCTTGGATGAGTAGTGAAACGTCTTCAATGATTACCCAGCAAGTCCAGTTGTTTTAGAATTACTTATATCAGATATAGGGATGGCGCGAACTGTTCGCGCGCGAACTTGTTCGCGTGAACATCCGCTGTTCGCGCTCGCAGAATATTCTCGAACGTCGTGCGACGTTCGCCATTTTGGGTTCGCGCATAGTCGCCGCTTTTTTTTGCCCTCTCACCCCAGACCAGCAGATACATGGCAGCCAATCAGGAAGCTCTCCCTCCTGGACCACCCCCACACCCCCTGGACCACTCCCCTTCCATATATAAACTGAAGCCCTGCAGCATTTTTTCATTCTGTCTGTATGTGCTGAAGAGCTAGTGTAGGGAGAGAGCTGTTAGTGATTTCAGGGACAGTTGAAAGTTTGCTGGCTAGTAATCTGCTTGATACTGCTCTGTATTGGAGGGACAGAAGTCTGCAGGGATTTGAGGGACATTTTAGGTTAGGTAGCTTTGCTGGCTAGTAATCTACTGTTCTTCAAACAACTGCCATACATTGACCTGTATTTTTTCTGTGCTTCAGTGGCTGCGACTATTTTCAGCATTTATATGGCATATTTTTTCTGTGCTTCAGTGGCTGCGACTATTGGATTTTTCAGATACATTTTTGCCCTTGATCCCCCTCTGGCATGCCACTGTCCAGGTCGTTGCACCCTTTAAACAACTTTAAAATCATTTTTCTGGCCAGAAATGTCTTTTTTAGCTTTTAAAGTTCGCCTTCCCATTGAAGTCTATGGGGCGACATTCGCGAACCGTTCGCGCGTTTTGTCGCAAGTTCGCGAATATGTTCGTGAACATTTTTTCCGCGGTTCGCGCCATCCCTAATCAGATATACCATTGCCTGGATTAATGAAAATCTTCATAGTCATAGTACAGGTATCCCTTAATATCTTTGAATTAAAAGAACATAAATAATGAATGTAAATTACAAAAGTTCTTAGAATAGCCCCATTCTCAGTTTTACATTCACTTATTTTAAAGTTTTACTTATCCTTTAAGGGATATCTGCCATTGACTTCTACATGACCTCAACAGGTTTGAGATGGAGTATTTTCGGATTCGGATTTTTACCAGCTATGGGGTATAATAAATTCAAGTTTGTTTCCTCAAAGAATTTAAGTTTTCCCCTTTACAAACACAACCAGATAAATTAAAGATTTAATAAATGAGCCCCCTAGTGTTGAAAGTCAATCAAAACTTTGATCCAAAACATATAATGGAAATTACTAACAAACACTTTTCACATGCAAGGTTTGAACATCTAACATTCCTTAGTTAGTACGCTGCAATTAGCAGTGGGAAACATTTTTCAGCATTTTCAAATTACTTTGCTAATGCCTAATACACTGAATAGAATTGTTATTTTCACTGACTGTTTTGTTGGAACTAGTAGATGGACAGCTTGCAAAGAGACTGAAAGTGCAAAATGTTAACAGGCATGAGTAGAACATTGTCTTCTGATATATAGTGAAGTTCAGTAGTTTCACTCTCATCAGAGATTTCCAGGATTATTATATAAAAGTACACTTCAGTTATTACAATATCCATTGCAATTTGAACAAAATAATTCATTTTTCCTCTCTAAGTATACATGTCTACTTCTTAGTTTCACTTTAGCCAGGGTTCCACCTTATGGTTGTTGAAGAGTATGCCTTGGTAGAGTCCATGCTGCAGTAACTATTAGTGATGGGCTGATTCGCGGCAAATTCCCACGATTCGCTGCTGGCGAATAAATTCGGCAAAAAAACGAGCCACGCGTAGTTTTTGACGCGACGCGTCAAAAACTACGTGATGGAAACGACGCGACGCGCGTCGGAAACACCACGACGCGATTGACGCATTTTTTTTCGCAAATTTTGCTGGAAATTTGCTAATTTTTAGGCGAAGTGAAAGGGGTGAGATTCGCCCATCACTAGTAACTATACAACAACTGGCAACAAACTGTCAAATGTGTTATACTCCACGGTATCTCCACGTCTAGTCTAATGGATACGCTTGTAAAGATCATGCATGGAAATTCCTATTCCTTCCCAGTTTGTGGTTCTTGCCTTGCATCAACATTAAGACAAAGCAGGAGACATCATGGAGTAACTCAATACCATGCAGTTATTTTTGGAACTGTTTAGTTAACTACATTCCAAGGTGCCTGCTTCTTATGGAGCATTCAGTCAGTTGACATTACAGCTGTACCCTAGATGGACTCAAGTTCCAAGTTGCACTGTTGAACTTATAATTATCAGTTATTGATGAATTATTGATGTTTAAGACCAGCTGATGGAGGCTAGGGTGTATCTGTATTTGCCGTGGATACATTCATGCATTACTTGACTACTGATCTCCAGTAGTCTGACCACATGGTTTTTGTGAGCTTTTGTGAACTGCTGAGCTGTCTCAACTGGGGGATGGACATGAAGGCCACTTAAACCTGATGAGACTTCATGAAGGAGGGATAGATGGTGGCATGAATGTTGCTTCTGTCTTCAATAACTTCCCTAGAATATTCATAGGCATGCATATCTACAGCTGGAGTGGCTAGGGACTTCTCAGAATTGCAAACCACAAAAGCAAGACTATCACATAACTTCAAACTCAATGAGTCTAAATATTCCAAAATTGGACTCTAAATATACCATTTTAGGAAATGAAAGACATAGTAAAACAGAATCCTAGTTTCGAAAAAGAAAGGGAGGGATTGAGGATCATGGAGGGAATGTTAACTATGGACAGGAAGCTTTTGGAGACTAAGCAAAAAAAAAGCTATTTGCTTGGCCAATTAGAGAGCACAGTTTTATAAGGGGATGCATCCCAAAGGTATATAAAGGGAAAAGGTCTTCTGGATATATCTGATAAAACAGTTAACATCTCCAAAATCAAACTGAACAATTGTTTAGTTTGAGGACTATTATAATAAAGCGGTTTCAGTGCCCATCTAAATGATTATCCTGGGACCAATAGGAACATTAAATTCTTTGGCATATTTCTACAGTCTCCATCAATGCTGGAAACATCTATTTCTAAATCGTCATAATGGCAGAGGTGATGAAGCAGTTGTCTGTCTAGTAATGGGAAAAGAGTTAAAGTAGTAAAATATGAAATTAAATTGCTTGAATTGCATTTGAAGCTATATTATTGACAGGTGGTAAAATATACCATAGATCATTTCTGATTTTGGTCAGAAGAAGATCTTCCTGCAGGAGATGATGGAATTTTGCCAATACTGGTTAAGGTGTAGTATCATGAGTATCATTAGACTAAAGCGACAGAAGTCCAAGTTATGTTGAAATGAGACGCACTGGGGGTCATTTATAAACTTCGCGCAGGGCAGATTGGTTCGCAGAGTGAATATATTTGCCCTGCGTCTGGTTATATTTATAAAGCTGAATGAGAGAGTACAATCAGATTTGCGAATTTGTTTTTCACATTGCGAATATCTATAGGAGCTTTTTAAATATGGCAAAGATCACAAATTGCGAACACTCTGCGCCACAACTTTGGTGGCGGAGAAAATATTCGCAAAACTGTTTCGCAAATTGCGAATTTAAGTTACTGTTAACGCTATTTTCGCGCAAAACAACCTCGCAAAGTGCCTGCACTCACGCAAAGACCCATCTTGTTTGCGAGTTGTTTGCGAAAATTCATTCACAATGCGAATTCGCAAAAACCAGAAAGATGTGCACAGCAGTGCAATATTGTAGCGTTCAGGAAAAAGCATGGGCAAAACTACCATTTGTGAACAATTATGCGCTGCGCGAACTTTATAAATGACCCCCACTGACTTTTTCTCCTTTCTCCTACCAAGGTCTCCTACCTCAGGCTCTCTAGCACCATCCACCCCCTCCAGCAAGTGGGGTCCAAAATTAAAAAACATCTTGTGATTTCCTTTTTAAAAGAGGGGCACCTGGCCAATAAGTAAATGAGAGGCAAACCTCTAACCTGGAAAGGGAAACTGCTCATCCCTCACCTCCAAACAGTCCCACTCCTAGGGCACTAATTAAAATAAAGGGTAGAAACCCTTTTACTTCCCTACACATAATGATAGAAACATTGGGGAAACTTGAAACAATGATGGGATATTTGAAGTATGGTAGAAAAATGTAAGGATGCAAAGGTTAAAGGACATTTATCCAAAACAACAATGTTAAAGGGGTTGTTCACCTTTGAGATAACTTTTAGTATGATGTAGAGAGAGACATTCTGACATAATTTGCAATTTGTTTTCATTTTTTATTATTTACGTTTTTTGAGTTATTTCACTTTTTATTCAGCAGCTCTTCAATTTGCATTTTAAGCAGTCTTGTAACTAGGGCCCAAATTACCCTAGCAACCATGCATTGATTTGAATAAGAGACTGGAATGCGAATAGGGGAGAGTCTGAATAGAAGGATCAGCAATAAAAAGTAGCAATAACAATACATGTGTAGCCTTACAAAGCATCTGTTTTTTTACAAGGGGACGGCGACGCCCATTTGAAAGTTGCAAAGAATCAGACGAAAAGACAAATAACTATAAAACTATAACAAATAAATAATAAAAACCAATTGAAAAGTTGCTTAGAATTGGCCATTCTATAACATAATAAAAGTTACCGTAAAGGTGAACCACCCCTTTAAGTTTTTCAATGAATGTACTTAGATAATCCATGAATGGCACTCGGATGTATGTTTTGTATGTGACACTACACATCCCCATTTAGCAATTAGCATCACGGCTCAACAGAGACTAATGTGCCACACAACAGAGCAATTAAAAATGTAGAATGTATACAAAAGCACACAAAACAATGTATGGTACTGATAGCACTGAGATTATTCTCTCTGACAAAGGGGCTCCTAGAACATTCAGTTCCCTTTGTATTTTCTAAATCAGTTTATATTTATCTGAGCAGTTCTTTCATGAAGTTATTTTTCCATACTAGGTTAGGGCACAAAAAAAAAATCCTGTTCCATTCACTATTCTGTCCACTCCATTTTTATTGAATAATTGCCTTTGTTTAATAATAAAACAGTAGCATGCACTTGATCCAAACCAAAATATAATTAATCCTTATTGGAAATAAAACAATCCTATTGGGGTTATTTAACCCCAGGGCCTGAGCATTCTGGAGAACAGGCCGCATACCTGTAGTGTGTTTTACATTGAACTTCAGCCTTCTCATAATCATACCAACAGGCTTGGTAGTTTTACCACTTTACTTTAAAGGAACAGTTCAGGGTACAAATAAAAACTGGGTAAATAGATAGGCTGTGCAAAATATAAAATGTTTCTAATATAGTTAGTCAGGGAAAAATGTAATGTATAAAGGCTGGAGTGAGTGGATGTGTAACAGAACAGAACACTACTTCCTGCTTTTCAGCTCTCTAACTCTGAGTTAGTCAGTGACTTAAAGGGGGGCCACATGGGACATAACTGTTCAGTGAGTTTGTAATTGATCCTCAGCATTCAGCTCAGATTCAAAAGCAACAGTTATGGCCTGTGTGGCCCTCCCTCAATTCACTGATTGGATACTGCCTGATAACCAGGGTAACCAGTCAGTGTAAAAAAAGAGAGCTGAAAAACAAGAAGCAGTGTTCTGTTCTGTTATGTTAGACTTACAGTCACTCCAGCCTTTATACATTACATTTTTGCCTAACTAACTATATTAGAAACATTTTTTATTTTGCACAGCCTATCTATTTACCCAGTTTTTACTTTTATACTGAACAATTCCTTTAAGGGGTTTTTCATCTTTAAATTTACTTTTAGTATGGTGTGGAATAGATAATAATATTCTGGGACAATTTGCAATTGGTCTTCATTTTTTATTATTTGTGGTTTTTGAGCTTAGCTTTTTATTCAGCAGCTCTCCAGTTTGTAAGTCCGAATTCCCCTAGCAACCATGCATTGATTCGAATAAGAGACTGGAATATGAATGGGAGATGCCTGAATAGAAAGATGAGTAATAAATAGTGATGGGCGAATTTATTCACCAGGGGCGAATTCGCGGCGAATTCCCGCGATTCGCAGCTGGCGAATAAATTCGCGAAAACGACGCGACGCGCCGCGATTGACGCGATGCGCGCCGGAAACGACGCGACGCGTTTGACGCGACACGCGTCAAAAACGACGCGCGACTCGTTTCGCAAATTTTTTCGCCAATTCGTGAATTTCTCTGGAAATTCGAGAATTTTAGTCAGACGGCAAATAATCCAGAACCAATAAAAAAGAAACAATGAAGTCCAGTTGAAAAGTTGGTCATTCTATAACATACTAAAAGTTAACTTAAAATTGAACCACCCTTTAAAGGGATAATTAATCAATTGTCAAAACATTTGAACAATAGTACTATGAGGGGCTATTACTATTCAGCAATGAAATACTGAACATTTTAAAAAGGCATGATTACAATCCTAATTCTTAATATTTACAGAGATTATGAAGGGGCTCTAACAACGCATAGATCTCTAACACCCCATAGAGCAGAATAGTGTTGGGCCAAAATTGACATGTCTATTTGGATCAATTCATGTCTTAATTCATTAAAAATACTTTCTGGCCAGACAGAACAATTCTCCCTGCAATTAAAGGGATACTGTTATGGGATTTTTTTTTAATGTATCAGTTAATAGTGCTGTTCCAGAAGAATTCTGCATTGAAATCCATTTCTCAAAAGAGCAAACAGATGTTTCTATATTTCATTTTGAAATCTGACATGGGGCTAGACATATTGTCAATTTCCCAGCTGCTCCAAGTCATGTGACTTGTGCTCTGATAAACTTCAATCACTCTTTACTTCTGTACTGCAAGTTGGAGTGATATCACCCCCCCCCCCAGCAGCCTAACAAAAGAACAATGGGAAGGTAACCAGATAACAGCTCCCTAACACAAGATAACAGCTGCCTGGTAGATCTAAGCACAGCACTCAATAGTAAAACCCATGTCCCACTGAGACTCCTTCCGTTACATTGAGAAGGAAAAAACAGCAGCCTGCCAGAAAGCAGTTCCATCTTAAAGTGCTGGCACAAGTCACATGACCAGCTGGGAAACTGACAATATGCCTAGCCACATGTCTGATTTCAAAACTGAATAGTATAAAACACAAGATAACAGCTGCCTGGTAGATCTAAGAACAACACTCAATAGTAAAAACCCATGTCCCACTGCGTACTATTCAGTTACATTGAGAAGGAAAAACAACAGCCTGCCAGAAAGCAGTTCGCTCCTAAAGTGCTGGCACAAGTCACATGACAAGGGGCAGCTGGGAAATTGACAAAATGTCTAGCCCCATGTCAGATTTCATAAATGAATATAAAAAAATCTGTTTGCTCTTTTAAGAAATGGATTTCAGTGCAGAAGTCTACTGGAGCAGCACTATTAACTGATACATCTAAAAAAAATGCTTTCCCGTGACAGTTTCCCTTTAAGTAAATGGGGAAAGTGACAATTAGTAAAACCTTCCTTGTCCTATGGATTGTTTGCCTGTGATACAAATTTGATCAAAGTTTGAATTTGTAAATTAGGATTCAGATTTGATATATTATTCAGTTGCAAATAGTTTGATAGGATTTGGTATACAGGTATGGGTCTGTTATCTGGAAACCTGTTATCCAGAAACTCCATTTTAAGGAAAGGCCACTCCCATAGACTACAATTTATCCAAATTATCCAATTTTTTAAAAAATGATTTCCTTTTTATCTGTAATAATTAAACAGTAAATTGTACTTGATCCCAACTAAGATATAATTAATCCTTATTGGAAGCAAAACTATTGGGTTTATTTAATGTTTACACGATGTTCTAGTAGACTTAAGGTATGAAGATCCAAATTACAGAAAGATCCGTAATCCAGAAAGCCCCATGGTCCCAAGATTTCTGGATAACAGATGCCATACCTGTATAGTGAAAAAAAAAACATAATGGATACTCCTTTCATTAGCAATTATATTTACACTAACTCCAACACCATTAAAATGTTTCATATACATAGAATGAGAGTTTCTTCCATCAATTACAAAATGCCCTTGTATCACTGAATGTATCTTTATAAACCCCATTCCGACTCCCTTTTCCTTACTCTTCTGATTGTTAACTTGCACTTTAATTGTGTAATATGTTTTTCAGCGAGTCCCAAAGTGATTCCCATACTCCAAGATCTTTAAATAAATGTCCCGTGTGAAGGAGCTGGGCGCCCAGCCAGTGTTAACTGCCTGGAAAACCTCCTTGGGTTTGTGAAACAATTACTCGGTTCTCTGAAAAAGCAACTGGCAGAGGTGATTGCTCATCTCCCCTATAGCGTGAGGAAAGTCTGCTCACCCCGTGCCACTTAATGGCATTCACTGTGAGTTCCCGGACACTTTACTAAATATTTTAGAAACTAGAATCGGGCAGAATAATGAGCGCTGCTCGTTGCGTTGAAACACATCCTGCCTAGTGTGTTATTTGAAATATAGTGAAACAATGTTAATTTGTTGATAAAGAGTTCTTAATCTTTCCCAAGTTGAGAATGGGGGTTACAAGGGTACAAAATTGATAATCAATTAGTTGTTCCAACTGCTTAGTACATATGTTTTTATGGGATCTCTATGTACAGACTATGAGCAAATTTAGGGACTGTTCCTGCTGAATTGTGCTTAGTACAGGGAATACCTATGTGACATAGTTTTATGGGATCTCTCTGTACAGGCTATGAGCAAACTTAGGGACTGTTCCTGCTGCATTGTGCTTAGTACAGGGAATACCTATGTGACATAGTTTTATGGGATCTCTCTTTTTACTGACTATGAATAAACTTAGGGACTGTTCCTGCTGAATTGTGCTTAGAACACGGAATACCTATGCTGCTATAGTTTTATTGGATCTCTCTGTACAGACTATGAGCAAACTTAGGGGGCTGTTCCTGCTGAATTGTGCTTAGTACAGGGAATACCTATGCTGCCATAGTTTTATGGGATCTCTCTGTACAGACTATGAGCAAACTTAGGGCTAGTGATGGGCAAATCTGGGGTGTTTCCCTTGGTCGAAATTTTGCGAATTTCTAGTATAAATTAGCGAAATGATGATTTCGTGAAATGCCACTGCATCTCATTTTGGACAAGGGCGTCCACGGGTGTCCATTTCCCACGTAAAAAACGAGACGCTGGCGGATTTTCGGCAGGCAAATGTTTTTGGCATTTCGCAAATTTATTTGCATGCAACGAATTGTGGGAATTTGTTACTAAATTTGCTACAGGCAAATAAATTCGGCCATCGCTACTTAGGGCCTATTCCTGCTGAATTGTGCTTAGTACAGTACTTAGTATTTCACTGTTATTTATATTTCTGTCCTTGGCCTTTAAATTGGAATGTGACTTGCCTGCCAGACTGGGCCGGTAGGACACTGCCCTTGGGAGCAGACCTACTCCCCATGGCCGCTCTATGACCTCCCGAACCCCATTCTCAATAAAGGGATAAGATACATGCTGGTGTCTGGGGATGAGACTGGAGGAGGGTTGCAGCTGGGGGAGGAGCTCAGGGATGTGTGACAGCTCTGATGGGCAAGGATCCCCCCAGTCTGACACTGGTGGTGGTATCAACACACTTTTCATGGAATCATCTAACAGCGATATCTATCCTATGGACCCCATAATTGAAATATAGATAAAAACCAAACAAAGTACAGACCCCCCCCCCCCTTAATATTTCATCTGAAAGTCATCTACAATGGATTTCCAGTATGTGCATTTCCATGTCAAGGCAGATTACAAGCCCAGCTTGTATATAATGAAATAATAATGTGCCAATGGCAGCCTGACCTTTATCGGTTCTACCGCATCTCAGATGGAAGCTAAAGGGGATTGTGTAACATTATTATGGAAAAGACATTTTTACAAAGGAGGCATGGTGAACCCTGCGCGGTTCATTTTCAGTAAATCTGACATCAATATTAGATAAAGACGTCTCCCTCTGTAAGCACGGACATGATTAGTTTAGTGGCTGAGTAGGTGAACAAAGAAACATTATTTATATGGCATTATGTGCTCGGAGCCATTCTATTTACAGTGGGACTTGTGCTCGGCTGTAGCTGCTTTCACTCTAAATGACGTGGGCTGACATGTAGAGTGTTTCCAAGAATTCCCCATTCTGCAAGACTGTTAAACCAAGAGCTTGGGGAAGGTGGATTCTATAAACAACAAAATTGCAAAATCTGATTTCTGAGGAACACCATTGCGAAATTTAATTATCACTTGGGACCCGTATATATATGGGCAGGTTAGCTACTGCCTAGTGTTGGGGAAATTCAGTTACCGGCACTTGAGGTGAATGACAAAGTTTATTTGACACAAGCTCCATGGATTATGAACTCAAAAACTCATAACCCGAACAAAAGAACAAAAAAAACAGAGTTTCAATAGACTTGTAAAAAAGGAATAACCAGTGGGAGAGCATAGAGATATTGCTCCACAGCACAGAAAAACAAAGAACTGATATTACAGCCAAGCAGGTGGCTCTGTCTCAAGGCAAGGGTACTAGTGACCAAGGCTAACTTGAGAACAGAATCCATTCAAGTCAGAGGGGCACCCTTGGGAATCCACATACACATAATTGTATTCTCTCTCACTAGACACAATACTACATAAACTATGGATATCCAATCAAATTAATAAGAATTCTGGGTTTGAGATGGATTGGATTCGGGTGCAGTTTCACCAGCAGGATGGACACCACCATGAAATGGACCCTTCCAGTGGAAGCCTCTGGGGGATAAGTAATAGCGTGTGACCCTTCTCAGTTGTGGTCAGTAAAGAGGACATTACATGGGGAATACTAACCCCAATTAATTTGTCTTCGGTGAAGACTGACTAGCCCTGACTATCTTACATCTCTGGTTTGTATCATCTCAGGAACTTGTCTGTTACTTATCTCATTCACAGGTCCCTGAACCATCAAATAAAGGTTGAGTTTGTACTGAAATCTACCTACAACTGTCAGATATCCCACCTGTTACGGTTGATTCCAGAAAGAGCACATATTCCCTCTTATTTCATACACTGGGGAACTAAAACCTTGGGTAAATAAGGAATTATTTCCTCCCGCAGAGCAGAGGCACTTCCTGAGCAGTTCATCCGTAGGCCTCCTAAATTTAATTTGCACTCAGTTCCTACTATATTTGTGTTTTATTTGCAGAGCAGGAGATGAGAGATGAAGTGTGTGCAGCATGTTCTGTATTTTAAATGTCGAATGTGCCTCTAGAAAATTTAAATGTGACGGAAAGTAGAGAATGGACTGCATTATACTAAGACTTTACTGAAAATGCCCAGTTTCTTATATGTACAGGAATACAACCTAAAAATTATTTTACATATTTTTATTTGATGCCACTTAAATCCGCAATTCAAGTTTATAAAAGCATGTGTTGGTCTGTTACTGGTACTCAGTGTCTATCTACTGGTGGGTCTCACACATGGGTACAAACCCTACTGCAGTTCAGGGCTAACCCAAATCTTTGCTCCAACAACAGAGGTTCCTAAAATCTCTCTAGAGGGCCCCAAAAGCAGTGGATGGGGGAGCCCAGACTGAACTGTAATTTATTTGCTGGAACTATAGCAATTTCCACAATGATTATGTAACCTTGTTATGAGCTAAGGGGGCCTAATTTGAAGGCAAGCTAGGGGGAGAATTGGGGTAAGTGCTTATTTGTACCCTGGGTACGCCTGAAACTATAACATGTTGACTGTTACCCCAGGAGTAGTGATGGGCGAATTTATTCGCCAGGGGCGAATTCGCGGCGAATTCCCGCGATTCGCCGCTGGCGAATAAATTCGCGAAACGGGCCAAAAAATTCGCCATCAAAAATTCGCCGCGCGAAAACGAGTCGCGCGTCGGCTTTGACGTGACGCGCCGAAAACGACGCGACGCGTCGGAATCGACGCGATGCACGTCAAAATCGACGCGCGACTCGTTTCGCGAATCGGTGAAAAATTTGCGAATTTCTCTGGAAATTCGTGAATTTTTCGGCGAAGCGAAACGCGGCCGTTTCGCCCATCACTACCCAGGAGTAGTGTAGGGACCCATAGGTTTCTGTTTGGCACCTATGGAGTTAAGTCCATGATCTCTGTTACTAGGCAGAAGGTTATGTTGCAAGTGCATGCTTCTAGCCAATAGTTACAGCCCAGAGTGTAATGACCACTTCCTGCCACACATTTTTATAGTGCTGGAAAGGAGTGGCCACTTCCTCTTTGGCTGCTGGATCTGGATCGACTGGATGTGCCATTGAGCCAACGAGGTTTAGTAAGAGCAGGGTAGTACTATACTAGTCTCTCTAGGGAGAGAAAGATAGTCAGGATACTTAGTATGAACAGTGTGTGTTCCACCCAGGAGAATTAGTAGGAAGAGATCTTCCTTACAAAGCTTCCCCCTTGTTGCTTTTAGTGCAGGGATATTATAGTGATAAGGACTTGGACCTAGCAGCAGCTATCGGGCCTTACCTGGTATTCCTAATAGTCCCTTCCAGCAACAGACACTTTGTAAAGGAATGGATGTACCCTTGTCTCTCAGGCCTCTGAGAGATAGTCTCCTTGGGGTGTGTGTATGAATATCGGCTGACATCTATACTACGCCTGTGTAACCTCTATGTTCTGTGAAAGCTCCTGTGTGTTAGTATCTAAACCTGGGGATATTGCCTTGTACTAATAAACGTTTGTCTGTTATTTTAAAGAACCTCCTGGTACCCATTTCATCTTTTGTTGTACAGTTGCCTGGGTATTGTAGTTATACTACCTCCTAAAGGATCGCTTCCACATGGCGAAGGCCCTGCCCTGATGTGTAGGTCGCAGTGTAACCCATGCTTGCCTATTACTAGCTGGACATTAAATCTGGGTGTGCTGCATATAGCCAAGAAAAGTGTAACATTTGCTTTTGCGAAAGTGGCCGGAGGGCTACAAAACACGTTAAGCATAATGGTTAGGGGCATTTTTCACTCTAATTTTATTATTGCATATGGCTTTTAAAGGATGAAATACATATTCACTTTTTTACCAACATCTGACGCCAGCTGGTGCTCCCTTTCACACAATACAGTCCAGGAGTAGTGGCAACTGACCTGTTTTAATTGTACAACCTTCTCAATTTATATACACAGTTTAGTATACACAGTTGTTGGAGAGCAGTAACTCTAAATACATAAGTCTGCACTATTATATATTTATCTTTTTATGAAGATTGCATGAATATTTGAGGACACCTTGAACTCAGCATGAACTTGCTTGATGTGAACTTACTTTGAAAGTCTGGTGAGTAGGTAATTTTACCATAGGGTGACTGATTTATCATCCTTGGGGTCTACAGCAGGTGGCATTCTTACTGCTTACCATGATCTTTTTGCTTTGATATGACAATGAACCTTATTTAACCATTTAGATACTGCAAACTGGACTTTCTGCATACAGCGTCCTCCTAACTCCAACTGTACAACATCAGCTGCAGGGTTTCCATCTGATCTGCTCTTCAAGGCCGCAGTCATGGGTTTGTATTGGCTCTATTTTGTCCAAAAAGGTCCATAAGATCTTCAGCTCCTCCTACAATGTTTTTCCATTTCTCTAAAGGCAGTTCTATGTTATACCAATTATGGAGTCTTGAGAGAAGCCACCCATACAATTGATCTAGATAATGACACATTTATAACAACACCTCCTCCTCCAAACTGATTAAGAATTCCTCTGGTATCTGAACCTTGTATAAAATGTTTGGGGATGGTTTAATTTTGTTTATAGACTAGTAGGGCTAAATTATTCCTGGGTACTTTCCAGTTTACTCTCTATATCGGGCTTCTGTAGAACGTCAGTATTTATGGCCCCCACTATATGATTGCTTTGCTTATATAGAACAATTTAAAAAGGAATTAATATAAATCAGAGGAGCAGATTGACCTTTGTGTACGGCAGCCATCGGAACAGCTGTTAGAATGTATCCTGTGCCTTTGAAACACAATAATTGAAGTTTGGTTTTATTTACATTCCAATTTTCACAGGCTTATTGAAAAACCGAAATAAGACTAATTTCCATTTCACTCCTTTCACAGTGGTAATTTAGCTCGTACGAGAAGCGATAAGAAGGAAAAGAGGAATTAATGGATTGCGGATGTGAGCGGAATCCTTATGGAGAACGTTCCAGATTTGGAGACAAAGTTTCACTGCGGCCTGGAAAGAAAACCATTGTGTGAAAAGAAAAAAATGATAAAGCTTTGGGAGTAGAGCAGAATTTAAAACTGCAGGAGAATAATTCACGACGGGGGGTGTCATATTGACAGGTCACTTCCAACAATTCTCCAAATGCCCAAATGCTTTGAACACTACTCAGGACTGGGCACGTTTTTACAATGAAATATGTATTTATTTATTTTAAAGAACGTTTTATTATGACAATCTGTGGGACTCGATGAGACCATCCTCCGGAATAAAAACAGCTGGTAGAATTTCCATGGCAACATAGGACGCATTGACTTCTGGATAACATGGAAGTGCGTACAGAAGGAAGCGTCGGGTGGAACGTACGCAGCTGGAACGCACAAGACCTTTAAAATAACTGTCCATTTTTAACATCAATGCCTCTGAAGAAGCTGAGAGAGTCAGCGAAACGCGTTAGGACAGAGAGGGAGAGCCCACACGAACCCACAGAGATTAACACGAGGAAGCCGGCTATATCCACCTCAAGGACTCTGAAGGGACTAAGTGAAGCATTTATTTATGCGAGCACCCCCTATTGAAAATGTGAGTGTGATATTTGTTTTTATTTTGGAAAATTTTTATAATTAAATAGGATTACACTATTTTTGGCATTATTTGTATTCGGAGCCCGTGGAACTCAAACAGCTGTAGGAGGACACTGCCACGTGGATTGCGCTGCACCACACTAGCGGCATTTTAGCTAGCCGTGGAGGTGCAACTTGGGGTTAAAACCCCCCAAAAAAATGTAGATGTGCACAATCTACCCCCCACAAAGGTTTAAAAACTTCAATTAACATAGAGATATGGGACACCCTTGACACTCAAGGAAAAGGAAGCACTGTCCCTATTAATAACATTTCTTAGTAGCACAGGGTGGTATTCACTGCTGTAAAAAAATGCTACACTATATTGTTTTCTAAAAATCTCCCATTGCCTTAGGCGCTGAGCTCTACACAGACAATTACTTTTCTTTTCTTTTGGACTGTAAGCGCAGTGGAGAGACTGCGAAGAGATCGACAGGGAATCAACACCATCAACATTTTTCCTTTTATTGGCAATAACCATCTGCTAATTTTTGTTTCCACTTCCAACAAAACCAAGCTTCCCCCATTCCCCCTCTTATAAAATAACACATTGGAGTGATGGGGCCCACCAGCTGTCACTCCTAGGTTAGATTTTCCTCCATAGCTCATACCCCTTCTACCAGGCCCCTTCCATCACTTTGGCCCTCAAGCCTAAAACCTGCCACAACCTGCTCTTCATACCCTTATCACTGTGAGCCCCTCCCACTGTGACTTAAAGGGATTGTTTTTGTTTGTGTATTGAGAGTGTTTTCACTACATTAATTCTGCCTTAGAGAACAGAGGCAATGCCTGATGTACCAAAGCCTTAAAGGAGATGTAAAGGGTAAAACAATGTTACAGTCACGAATGCTGAGGTCCAAGTTGGTGGCATCTTTCATAAAAATCACACTGGCCTGGGATAGCTTTTTAAAGCATGCCATGCAGGCTCAGCGAGTGTTGCCTGCTCCCAACCGAGCCAACTCCAGATACTATGATGATAAAATGTGGCAACTTGATAGACTGAGCTCTGGAAGTAGCCACTCAATCTTTAATGAGCTTCAGTCCTACAGTCAGGGTAGAGTCCTGCGCGGGTCCATTTTTTGGGACCCGAACCCGACCCGTACCCGCAACCCGAACCCGCGACCCGCATTTTTACCCGCTTGGACCCGCGACCCGAACCGCACCCGCAACCCGTGATCCGCAACCCGGACCCGCGACCCGCTGACCATCAAGAATCAGGAAGTGCTGTCATCATAAACAGGAAGTGACATCATCGGAAGTAGCCAGGATCAGAAAAAAAAGGAGTAAAACAGGAAGTGCTGTCATTGTAAACCGGATGTGACATCATCAGTAGTGGAAATGCTCAGAAAAATGAGTAAAAATCCCTATAGCGAGGATCCGCGACCCGACCCTCAATCCGCCAACCTGCAGGACCACCGGCCCACTTCTATACCCGCACCCAGAAATTCTTCGAGCAACCCGCAGGGTACCGCGGGATTTTGCGGGTAACCCGCGGGTACCCGCGGGTACCCGACCCGCTGCAGGACTCTAAGTCAGGGTGGTGGAACTGTGTTGAAAATTGAATAAGGTAGAAAGGCCACCCAACTTATGGCTTGAAACCACAGCCCTGATTTAAAGGTAAAGACCCTAACAACTGAGCTAGCCAGGCTAGAAATGGTGTCCCACTTCAACATGTAGCCAATCACAGCACTGAGAATTTTACATGATGACACAAGGGGTCCCACTTCTATACAGAGCAGGAATATTGACATGATAAATGTGTAACATGCGTCTCTGCAGGAAGAGACATTCATATTCTACATCAGCTTGTCCTACATGACCCTACATTATTCACTTGAACGTAATTTTGTGTGAGCAGTTCTTTTATTGTCAGACTTTTCCTTTGAACTGAATGCTGACCTGTATAATATCTACCCCGGCTCTTATTCTTTCTGCTTCCCCGCACACACCCAGCGGCATTCAACTGACTGTGACTACAGCTTTAGAAGAGAAACACATTTATTATCTATAGTTTTATAACGTCTCACCTCTCGTACCAGAATGCTCTTATTTAGTGTCTCTACATATGTGGCCTTAATCCTCATTCATTTGTATTGGCCCAGTCTGATCCTCTGTGCTGAAAACCATTTGCACTGGTTATTTCCAAAGGCAATAAATCCATAGATAAAAATATACCAAAGTTATAAAGCAGAGTTGCACATCTACTAAGGAAAGGGATATATACACTAGCAATGTCTACACTGTAAATGTGGATAATTCACTATAATTACCGATGAGTCAACCACGTGTGATTCATTTAGCTCAAGCATTATGTTCCGCACTGAGTAATTAGAGGTCTGGTGAGATTTCTATAGAAGCATTATAGATCTTGTTACACAATCAAATCTTTAACATGTTGGTTTAGCTGTGGTTTAACCTAGAAGGCCATCAGGTTCTTTATTTATGGGCAAGTGTTCCCACAGAAATATTTTATGTTCTGATTTGATAATCTGGGCAAAGCCACAGCTGCACAATTCATTCTGCCAGGTACAGCGGCTGGCACCCAATCAGTTTTTCTGTATCTTGTTTCTAGGGTTTTACATTTGCATATCCCCCGGCATGTAAGTAATAAGTGCAAGAACATGCTTACAAGCCCTTGCTCCCTATGAAATACGGCAGGTTGCCATCTATGTCATCTATGTACCTTCCCTTCCACCGCATCCCAATACAAGACAGTAGTTGTGGGGAAAGCACCAGAATCTCCTAAAGACTAGGGATGAGCTAATTTTTTCAGACAAGTTTCGCCACGGAAATGGCAGTGGGTGAGTGAGCGGGCGGGGGGTCCCTGTGGGGTGTGGTAACACCTGGTATAGCAGCCCTGGTGGGTGTCCAACACCTCAGCCTAACCCTTCTTTAAATACATCCCCCTACCCAGTTCAAATTCCCCCTCCCCACAACCCTAGTAGGTGGGGAGCTGGGAATGCAGAGGGAGAGGGTGGGCGAGTGGGTGGGCAGCAGAGGGTGGGAGGGTGTGTGGCATGTAATAGTTGAACTGTGTGCTTAGTCTCTCTGAATTTCTTTTTGAAGGGGTCCCTGCCCAGTCTTGGTACACCATTGCTTTACGGTGGCCACACACGGAGAGATCCTCTCATTTGGTGATGTTGCCAAATGAGCAGATCTTGCCCTGAAATGCCCACCTTGAGGTGGGTGATATCGGGCTGATCTGATCGTTGGAACCTAGGACCCAACAATCGGATCAGAACGGAGCAGATACAGGTGGTCGGATAGCGGGACCGCATATGTGGCTGCGATCCGATGGGATTTTGTAGTCCCGTCCGATAGACATCTGGCCAACTTTTGGCCAAATATCGATTGGGGAAGCCCATTGGAGGGCCTCACACACGGTCCAATAAGCTCCTGACTCAGTCTGTCTTCAGCTTTTATCAGCCCATGTATGGCCACCTTTAGACCCTGAGTTTCACCCAAGTACTATCAACTCAGAAAGCACCTGGTTACCTCTGTCACTCACTAGAGAGCATAAGGCGAAGGGCAAGGCCAGACGGGGAGATTCGGGGGAGATCTGTCGCCTGGCGACTTATCGCCGCGACGAATCTCCCCCGAATAGCTAGTTAGCGCTGCACACCCGCTAGGCGTAAAGTCGCCTGCGCTTGTTCACACGCAGCGGCTTGATTTTAAAAGTCGCTCAAAATTGCCTCGCCAGGCGACAGATCTCCCTCGAATCTCCCCGTCTGGCCTTAGCCTAAATGATGCAGACTATCCCCCAGTTCCCCAGTAGTATTTAATCTTTTTTATAAGTCTTTTGAATCTTATCAAATGCAATTTCCTTTTTATCCTTCCTTTTTTAATAACATCTTCTAACCACTGGCCAGACTGCTAAATTAGATGGCAGCAAGCAACAGTTTATCTCTTACTGTTCCTTTAATTGAATGTGATTACTATTGATTTCATTTAACATGAAATGATAATTCTGTTAAGAGGCCGTTACACCGTGTTAATGGAATACATGAGTAGCATTAGCAATAAGCAAATAGGACCCACAGACCAAGACTTCATCCACCTCAGCTCTCCGACAGTGTTCCTATGTATATTATGCCGCTGGCAAGAGAAAATAAGGATCCTCTTATCTCTTAATCATCAAAACTCACTTGGAATTTGTCAAATTCTTTGGTTTTTGTTCACCCTGAATTTTTGTTTTTTCAACTAAAATACCTGCAGAACACGTTCAAAGCTTCTGACAGTTCAGGGCTGTTTATGAAAGAAACTGGATGTTCTTCTCATTGTTAAATTGTAAATTTAAGGTTTTCATCCTACACATGGGGGTCCACTAAATAAACTGCACAGAACAGAATCTCAGATTTTCCTACCAATCCTTCATTTTTAAGATGAAGTTAAAACATAGGAAACCTTCCAATACTTTCCCTTTGTCCCTGTCACTTCCAACTTCATTTCATCCTTCACCCAGAACGAGGAAGGACAATTATGCTAAAAACATGACTAAAATCCCATTGATTAATTTTCTCCATATCAACAATTTCCATAAAAAAACTTTAGACAAACTGAAACATTTTAATCATTACAAAACAAAGCTGCCATAGAATTTACAGTTTTGTGACCTTGATTGAAGGTTTTACTTGTTCCATTGCAAAATCTGACAAGAATCTTTATCTATAGAATAGTAAAAAAGAAAATGGTGCAGTGGGGGAGGTTTTTACTAGAGGAGAAATAAAGTTGGAATCAGTGGGTAGGTCCAAGTTGTTCCAAGTAATTCCTTTGGGAGGAGGATATGGGATTTCAGACTAAACTCTTTAGTTTGATTCCCCATGGAAACTCTTTGTGACCATGATGGAACATGGCCTGGGAATGCGCTCTAGCACCCTAATGCCCATTAGACTGTCCTAGAGTAACTATTTTGAATTGTACCCAATAAATGTGCCCACACCCAACCCTAAGTAAAGATAGAGCCAGCACACATAGCATGCTTAAGGGATTGCTCCCATGTTTATTGTCTTGCCAACAAAGACAAAGACCCAACCCTAACCCAACAATGCTCTTGTTATGATGCATATTATGGCAGGCGCCTCTCTTTACATTTCTAATTATTGGATTCTTCTCTTGCCTTTAGCAGAGAAGAAATAGTGAACAAGGTAGTCTTACATTGGGCCAGTCTAAAAATGCTCTAATCATTCTAATTTTCTCTGGAAAGATTAAAAAAAGGTAAGTAAATTGAATTGCTCCACTGCCCTTTATTTTCGTGGGCTCCAGTACTCAGAGAGGTAACATTTTCTTCTGTTCTGTTTGTGGATAAAAGGCCTATGGTTTCTCAAGGTTTGTGTATAATCTACTATAATGTGAGAAATCAAACATGTCCCTGTACAACTCTTAAGGTGGCCATAGATGTTACAATTACAAAAAATTACAAAAAGATCTTTCCAGGAAAGAATGTAAATTTCACTACACATGTGTAGAGTTGAATTGTCAGATAAACATATAGAAACAATAGAATTCTACCTGAATCTGATGATTCAGCATTAACAATGGTCAAGGTCTAGGTACCCCACAAGCGCTGACCCTTTTTTTACCTGATACTCACACTTTTGATTTCTTTGGGACCCCATTCTGTAAGGCCTCTTTCTGGAGTACTCTCTGTATCCCAGTAATGTAACTAGAGGGTAACTAGCCCCCTCCCCCCGTATGTGATATCCTGCTGGGAATCAGTGGTGTGTGAGCTGCTCCCCTAGTAGTTCTGCCACTGCTTGAACCCCCACATGGTGGCCCTGGGGTTGTACAACTGTTACCATGCAACCCCTAGCCAGTTTTCTGTAAATTGTATTGGCTGGCTGCCTTGTCAAAGGAAAGACAAATTAATGTTTACTATAGTCATATACAACTTTGTTCAACTTTATAAATCCACTATAGAAAATCTCAACCTAAAGATCAGCAATTCACTGCCAGAATGACCTTGTCAATCATCACAATCCCACAGCTAAAGATAAAAAGGAGAGTCGGGCATGAGAAGTGGCACTGGGTTGTGCTCTGTTAACTAGACAAGGGCAGCAATTAGACTGAGCCAACACAAAAGAGCAAAATAGTGTTCCCTAATTAGAAGAGTAAGGATTGTGTTGTGGCGCCTCACCACACAATTATTGTATTCAGTGAGTGTGGATAATTAAATTAGACTGTGCTAGCGGTGCACAATTACAACTGGCACTGTGTAACCGGTAATTATAGGAGCCAAGTACTGTCAATACCCCAGAGCATGCTATAACAATGGGATGTCTCAATGTGCTATAGGGGTGGTGGGTATTGGAGAGTCTGAGTTGCAGGTAGGTCTCAGTTGAAGGAAAGCTCTAGGAGTGAAAGGAAGGATCAGGGTAGTTAGTAGAGCAGCTTGAGGCTCCAATAAGGAGGCCAGGAGGGTTTGCACTTTGGTTCAGGGTCAAAGAGATCTGGATGACTCTGAGTAACTATCCAAGAAGGTTCTCACTTGTAACTAATGCCCTGCCTGTGCCTGATAGCATCTGTTTTAGGATGGGAGGGGGTAGTGTGGTGGCTGTACTCGTTCCTTGACCTTCCAGTGGCCCAGATACCCCAGTGCAACACTGTTTAAAGTGTTTATTCAAAAGTTGCTTAGAGTTTTCTCTTGTTATGCAATTTTTTTTGGGGGGGGTTTGACTCAATACTTACTCCTCAGAATTGTATATTGCAGCTTAGTCATTGGTTGAACTGTGCACCCAGAGGCAGCATCAGACTGGGGGGGGGGTCCTACCCACAAGGGCTGCAGCATCAGGGCGGAGCCAAGTCAAACAAGCGCCCTAGGCAGCCCAGTCAGCTAACCCTGCCCCCTGGCATGTGTACGTGCATGTGTGCACCAATGGTAGCTGCAATGAAGGAGAAGCGGAAGGGTAGTTTGGGGCAGGGGAGGGAGAGATGGAAAGAGGAGAGAGGGACGGACAGAGGTGGGAGGGAGAGAGGAGGGTGGGAGATAGGAGGGAGGAATAAAAGGATGGACAGGGGAGGAAGAGACAGAGGAGGGAGAGAGGGATGGACAGAGGAGGGAGGGACGGCTAGAGGAGGGATGGAGAGACAGAGGATGAAAGGAGAGAGTGATGGACAGAGGAGGGAGGAAGAGAAGGAAATACAGAGGAGGGAGGGATAGAGGGACGGACAGAAGGGTTAGCCAGGACCTGCAGAGACGAGTGAATCTGGGCTAGGAGTAGGTAGAAGAATCTTGTACAGGAACCCCCACATCATTGTGCCCTAGGCAAGTATCACTTCTGCCCATAGTTCTGGCCCTGATCTGGGGCCCCCCTTAACCCCCCCCCCCCGCCAGGTCATACTTCTTTTCTTTGCTCTTTGCAAATGGTGCAGGTGCAAGAGGCCAGTGAGCCTCCAATTTAATGCAGCCATGGGGAACAAGTCTAGGTTAGACCCACCAGATTTTTTTTCCCAATTCAACCCTGCCATAGGTTTTCAATGAGATTATAATTTAGATTCAATGAGATTATCAGTGCCTTTAAAGGGGAAAATTACCCAAAGAGAATGTCATCAGCCAGCTGTATGTTAGCCTTCCTGCTGTCTGATACTGAATGTACGGAGATCATGTGTAGCTTTGCCTTTGTGATATTACACAGTATCCAGCAACCCTACGGAGAATTGATTTCTTAGTCACCTACTTTGCCTTTGATGCGTCAGGACATCTGGTCACTTTTCCTGGGAGAGCCCATGAGCCAGACACAAAAGACAAGACTTTAGTTGCCCTTAAAGGCAGGAAACATATAAATAACATATCGATCTAATGAACATCTCAGCCTCTGGTCCCCCCCAAACTCTGTAAGAGATGAGGGTAAAGGTCGACAGAGCTTTAACACAGGGGCCCCAGGATTTCTCACTTCTCCAGCAGCCAAACCCTGGGAAACATTAGATATTTCCTTATTAAATCCTCATTAGTGAATGACAGATTCGAGGTTGAGCAATGATTAAAATAATAACCGCAAGGGGTTGAGTCAGCGGCAGAGAAGAGGGAATGGAACAGTTGGACCCCGTGGCACATATTGAAACGTAAGGGAATTACTAATTCACAGGAACCTACCTATGAGCAGAATAACCTTGGACTGAAATAAAACAGCAGCGCCAGATGCACCCGCCTGTGGGATACACAGTACATCTCAGGGATTTCAGCCAGTAATACTTATCCTTCTCTTTTTACGCTGGAGGCCAAAATAAGTCAAAATGCAATGTATAAAATATGGGATTCACTGTAGCGCCCCCTGGTGTTGCACAGGAATAAAACTGTGTGCAGAACTGGAGCGTCAGCTTCATCAGCAGCCCCATGCCAGGCTGGTGTGTATTTAAAGGGTAAGTAAGGCTCTTTCAATCCCATCTCTAAAGACCGGTGCAGAAATCAGTCACATTTCAATTCTAATTAAAGAATGCATTAAAGGAAAAGCAATGAAGAATTACCTGGTGACTTGCTTACATCTAAAAGAGATTAAAGAGATAGTTCGTCTTTAAATTGACATTTATTATGTTATAGAATCACTAATTCTAAGCAACATTTCAATTGATCTTCATTATTATTTTTTTATATAGTTTATTAATTATTTGCCTTCTTCTTCTGTCTCTTTCCAGTATTCAAATCGGGGTCACTGACCCCAGCAGCCTGAAAATCTAATGCTCTTTGAGGCTGCAAATGTATTGTTAAAGGGGTGGTTCACCTTTAAATTACATTTTAGCATGTTATAGAATGCCATGAGGCTACAAATGTATTGTGATGGCTACCTTTCTAACTTCTTTTTATTTGTTCATATACCAGTATCTCATTCTAAGCAACTTTTCAATGGGTCTTCATTATTCATTTTGTTTTTATATTTTATTAATTATTTGCCTTCTTCTGACTCTTTCCAGTATTCAACTCTGGGTCAGTGATTTATTGTTATGATTACCTTTCAACACTTCTAATATTTTATTTTTTCAGGTCGTCTGCTATTCACATACCAGTATCTCACTCAAACCTCTCATTAGTTGCTAAAGTAATTTGGACCCTAGCAACCAGATAGCTGCTGAAACTACAAACCGGAGAGCTGCTGAAAAAGAAGTAAAATGATTTAAGAAAACACGATATAAAAATTAGACCAATTGTCTCAGAATATCACTCTCTCCATCATACAAGAGTAAACAATCCCTTTAGGAAATGCACCATAACCTAGGGTTGCCACCTGTCTGGTTTTGACCCGGACAGCCCGGTATTTTGAAGGGCAGCCCGGGTCAATGCTTCCTGCCCGGTTTTCCAAATAAGGAAAACCGGGCAGGATTAGCTTGAATGACGCCGCGATTGGCCAATCGGCGATCGTGGCGTCATAGCTCCGCCCCATGAAGTCATGGGCCCGCCCACCAATGTCACGGGCCCGCCCACCAACATCACAGGCCCGCCCACCGACGTCACGGGCCCGCCCACTGATGTCACGGGCCTGTCCCCCCCTGTCCAGCTACAGCCACAGGGAAAGGGGGCAACCCTACCATAACCCCAGTGTTAATTTGCCCTTGGGTTTGGGTTTAGGTTCTGCTGAAAGGTCAACTTTCCCTCAATATTCAGTTCCCTTCGTATTGTGTTGTATTTGACACCCTACATTCTTTCTTCTGTCTTAACAAGTCGCCCAGCAGCAGCTGATGTACGGCAGCCCCACAGCTTGTTGATCTAGTGCAGTTCTGTACAGATACAGGAGATGAATGAAGCTGAATAGATATATACAATGATCTCTACTTTCTCCTCTCACAGTGTTTCTGCCAGAAGGGACAAAATCTATTACTATAACTCCCAACAACTCATTGGGGGGGAGGGGACGACACTTCCCAGCTGCTTTGTGATAGAATGAAGAATGAGAAATACCGTCTTATAACAGAGAAACTTTAATCCTTATGTTATTACTACTTCTTGTGTAGAATATGGAAATATAGTTTTATATGGGCACCTCATTTCATATATCATTAAAATAATTTACCCAGTGTGTAAAAGGGTAAAATTGCTACCAATCTCTATGTCTATAGGGAAATGAGAGAGAGCAGGGGTGTAATCTGATCTCTCTGCATGACCAGCAGAAGCCCAGGATCTTGTGGCTCTGAACCACCACCTTGAGTACTCCAGGCCCAGGCTTTAGGGCCTAGCCTGGAGGAAAGGTTGCAGTTGGATTCAAACTCTGAGCCATTGGAGTTTGTATCTGTGGAGAAAGTGTCAGCTGCTGGGGGAGCTTCCCAGGCAGTGAGTATGGAGGAGTCCCCAGTGGAAGCCCAGGCAGGTGAGAACAACATGGAGCCCCAGGCCCTGCAACCTGCCTGGCAGAACTCAGAACTGGGGAGAAACATGGGGCAAGGGAGATGTGATGCTGGAAGTGACGGTGCAGAAGTGAGGAGGAGTGAGAGGACAGGGCAGAGACAAAGTGGTGCAGCTAATCTGACCCCTGGGGCAGCTGAGGAGAAGGGAGACACTGGCACTTTAAGATCTGGTGCAAAAACTGTGAGTAACAACAAATCCTCTTCTAATAAGAAACTCCAGCGTTCTGCCTCTGTGGTGCTTTACCTGATGTCACTGCAGTGAGGGGAGAAGGGACTGTGAAAGACACATTGTGTGGGAGAAAGCAAGGTGGGGGTAAAGCTGGGTCACAAAACAATCACCTGTGACTAGTGATGGGCGAATAAATTCACGAAATGCCAGCAAAAATTCGGCAAAAAAAAGTCACGCGTCGAAAACGATGCGACGCGCGTGAAAAACGACACGCGACTCGTTTCGCGAATTGTTTCGCCAATTCGCGAATTTCGCTGGAAATTCGCAAAATTTTCGGCGAAGCGAAATGGGTGAGATTCGCCCATCGCTACCTGTGACTAAACTACATTTCCCAGCATCCCCTGTAAGCCCTGCTTCTGGTAGGCAAGTTCCCCCCACTGAGTGTGATGGCAATGTTGGGGTTAAAGCTGTGTGTGACTCACCTGTGAATAAAGTGCAAGCTGATCCAGGTTTCCCAGAATCCCCTGTAAGCCTTACATGTGACAGCCAGACTATTCCAGCCACTTGTGATGTTGTGCCAGAAACTCCCCATGATGTCTGTGCAGCAAGGAAAAGTGTATTTGGGAAGGGAAAAGGTTCTGCTGTGAGTCCCATTGGCAGGATCATTGCTGCTGCTGCTGCTGCTGCTGAGCTTTCTCTTACTGGGGAGGCCAAACCTCAGGATTCAGCAGTTAACCAGACACCTGCACCCAGTCCTGCAATTAACCCTGTACTTGCCAAACCTGCACCTGATATTGCCTGTAACACTGACATATCTGATAATGATGATTTATCCCAGTTTTCCTGTGAATCAGCTTCTGCCTCAGGTGCAGCTCTTGTGGTACGTGCAAAACAGCAGCCCAAGCCCCCCACTGCAGAGAGCCCCCCGGTGCCCTGTCCTGAGGATATTCCAACTATCATTAAGCAGCTGACACAAGCCTACAGTGACAAAAAGAAGAAAGAGGCAGAAATTGTGGCACAACAAAAGCCGATCAGAGCTGCGAATAAGAACAAAAGAGGGAGACTTGAACCGGACATGATCACACTTAAAGGGGAACTCTTTGAGGTGGAAGTTTCCATTGAGAGGTTACTGACTAAAGCGGGGCCCTGGAGGGAGCGTTTTGAAAACATGGAGGGATTTCAAAAGATGCAAAAGTCTCTGAAAGAGCAGGTTCCCTATCGCACCCGGAAGCCCAGCACTACCAGCTGTTCTGCCTCATCTGATACAGAAGGGGAATTTAAAAAGCAATGATTCGGCTGAGGAGAAGGGATTTGTGATGGTGAAAGTATAGGGAAAAAGGCCAAAAAGAAAACAAAATAATGGCTACACAATCAATTAGGATTTACACATGTGTGTAATAATGTAATAATAATGTGTGCCAAAGGCAAGGTTTTTAGCTTTGTCTAGTCTCCCATCCCATCATCTGATTATGATCAATAGCAGCTGAGCCATGTGGTGGAGTGAGGGTGCTGTTTAGATCTGAATTGAATGTTGTTGTACATCGACTTGTGGAACTCTAGCT
Source organism: Xenopus borealis (assembly GCA_024363595.1). Classification (NCBI taxonomy): domain Eukaryota; kingdom Metazoa; phylum Chordata; class Amphibia; order Anura; family Pipidae; genus Xenopus; species Xenopus borealis. Next base: position 11,918,507 of record CM044431.1, read on the forward strand.
AGGCAGGTTTCTCCTTCTTGACATCACAGCCAGAGGCAGGAAGATGTACCTTGTTAATATTTGTGGGCCACAATCTTGACAAGGAAGAAGTGCACTGCTGTCTGATATGAGACAGTACCTCCACACTTCCCTTCCAGTAGCTCAAAGCTAAACCAGCTGAAGGCTGAGATCAGGTGGCATCAGTACAGCTGGTACAGATCTTTGGTTCTGGAGAGGACCCTTTTCAGAATTACAATCTATTACCAGGAAGTTAGTTACCGGCCTCATGGACACACAGGGTAAGTTGCAGACTACCATCAAGGGCATCCTGGGTATTGTGAGGTCTTACTATTCCGACCTTTTCCAGAACAAGGCTTTGGATGGGGAAAGGCTGATTGACTTCTTGGCGGCGACCCCAAGGTCTGATCTAATTTGGACTTTTCCCTTTTGGAAGCAGAAATCACAGAGGCCGAGGTAAGAGCAGCTACTGACAGCCTTCATAAAAAGAAGGTACCAGGCCCAGACGGCTTAACAGACGAATTTTATAAGACTTTCAAAGACGAAAATTTAGAGACAGCCTGGTGGAGGGCATCTTGCCCTAGATGAGGGTTTCTTCATTGATCCTACTTTCAAAGGGTAAGGACCAGGAGCATATTAAGAACTGTAGGCCTATTGCCCTTCTCAATAATGATAGAAAGATTCTTTCAAGGGTACTATTTCAGTTATTCAGTTCTCAGGCATGTTATCATCAAATGTTCAGGCATCTTTGGGGCTCTTCTTACTATCAGGGAGCCCTTAGAAGTATGCAAAGCTCAGAGCAAGGGCTGCTACCAAGGCTTTTGACCGGGTGAATCATCAGTACCTGCGGTCTACTCTGACAAAGTATGGCATCTCAGGCAAATTTATCCAATGGCTGGCAGTTTTATATGAAGGGGTCATAAGCTTCCCACTTGTCAATGGTTGGAAGGGAGATGATTTCAATGTGGAGTCTGGAGTGTGACAGGGTTGCCCCTTAAGCCCACTCTTGTACATACCTGCCATAGACCCATTCCTGCAGAATCTGGAAAGCTGTAGCTTGAGGGGTATATCGGTCCCCAGATGCCTGACATTGACATCCCTCACCTACATGGAGGATGTGACAGTTATGGTATCCAGTCAGAAGGACAGGAGGCTGCTTAACAAAGCCATCGAAAATAATTAACCATTAGTGATGGGCGAAAAATTCACGAAACGAGTCGCGCTTCGTTTTTGACGCGCGTCGCGTCAAACGCGTAGCGTCGACGCGACTCGTTTTTGGCGGCGAATTTTTTGCGGCAAATTTTTCCTGCTGTTTCGCAAACTTATTCGCCAGCGGCGAATCGCGGGAATTCGCCGCGAATTCGCCCCTGGCGAATAAATTCGCCCATCACTATTAACCATAAGTCAGAGGCTTTTTGGACTTGAATGGTGAGCCCGACTTCCATCTCTCTGAATTTCAACTGTCCCATCCCACAAAAAGATCCTGGGGATAAAGTTTGGGAAGGAAGACATTTGCAGGCTATATTGAGATGAGAAACTTAATGGTGGAGCAGCAAAGATCCAGCGATGGAAGGGATGGAGGCTGGCCTACAATGAAAAGGGGAAGTTTATTAAGGCTTACCTGGTCCCTCTGTTTTCGTTTGTAGCGTACGTGTATGCATTGCCAGAATCTCTCTACGCCCGGGTCCACAGTCTGTTTTTCCGGTTGGTCTGAATCCAGTCAAAAGGGGGTTAATGTACCTGTGGCGGAAGGTGGGTGGTTTGGGCATGTTGTGTCCAGTGGGTGTCTTTAGGTCACTTTTCCTGAAGTTTAACTTTGGGGGCTTGGCCCAAGGATATTATTCTCTGTGGGAAGTCTGTATCAGGAATTGGGTATCATCTTTTGTAGGAACATGGTTTCAAGGCGGTAGAATGAAGAGATGTGATCCCCCATCACACCTAGGTCTCGCTCTGAAGATTCTGAAGAGGTGGGATGTTAAGGTGGGTGAGCTGGCCACATCTACCTGAAGGCGGTTGTATCACAGGTTCATCAGGGACTATTTTGCTGTTACTCTCGCTTTGAGAGACTGTGTGGATAACATCCTTAACGAAAGCCGTTGCTATCTTAATGGCAAGAGACCCCACTAAGTTCTTTGACAACTGTTGGAAACTCTATGTCAGAGGCAACTTGAATTACTGTACCTTAGTATTGGCAGCATAAATTACTCCTGGGAGTGTGGTGAGGAGGAGACCCAGGAACATTTTCTGGTCAGTTTGCCCTGTGACTAGAGATATATATTTTCATTTGGCAGCATCTCTTAAAGTTCCCGCCCTGAACAACTTAACCTATGCAGAGTCAGCTTATGGGGTTTCTGTCAGGCAGCATCTACTGGACCATGAGACCCTCTACATTATCATTGCTTGCACATGGTACCAGATCTGGCAGCATAGGTGAAGGAGAATTTTTGGCTACACTAAGGCTACTCCTGACAACATTGTAAAAGGAAAATGATATAAGGAGCTCAATCTCTAATGAAAAGCGATGGCGAGGGTTGTACCTTTCTCTTTCATTAACATTGTACTTTTATTAATACTTTCTCCCATACTCTGATACTGCCCTCGTTTTTTTCTCAGGGTGATGGTGGTAACTTTGTACAGTGCGATGACTGCCTAATGTTTTTGGGGTGGGGGTATAAAGGCCATATAGACAAATACAAGACTTTGCAAGTTTGGCCTTTTTTGAACTGGTGGGCTGGAGGGTTTTGCCTGTTGCCTATGGACAGAGGGATGGACTCTGTGGGCAAGAGGGTGTATGAGTGGGTTTATGGCAATTTGATTTATTGATATTATGTTATGTTTTGAATTAATGTAAGTGTGAATTAATGTAAGTGTATTTTTATAATAAAAATCTCAATATATTAGTTATCTATCTAATGCTACCAATCCCTATTTCTGTAGGAAAATGAGAGAGGAGTAGGCAGAAACCCTTAAAACTCTTTCACCTTGTCCCTATAATCTATTAAGCACCTGTTGTAATCCCTTTGCTTTGTTTCTGTCCTTTGCTTATACTCTGTAACTCTTTCCCATTCATACAGTATTTAATTACAGATGATGCGGAGGAACGTTATGTTATTAAGATTTCAAGAATTGTTGTATAAAGGAGGGATTTGGTGGTTAACTTCATCCTACTGCAGCTGTATCTGAAGGGCAGCATTGAGATGGAGAAGCACTTTACATGGATCAGGAACCTCACATAACTCCATACGTGAGCCCAGCTTGATAAAGTGCGTAGTTGTGAATGACGGAGCTGTCAGCTGAAGTGTCATTATACTCAGTGCTCATAAATCCATGGAATTGGAGCCAGCAAAGGAAACTTAAATGGAATGGTGAATGTGAATTACTGTGTCCTTTTGTAACGGGGAATACAAATCTCACTACACTACAGTCTGATATGGCTGAAAAATATTTATTCATTTTTATGCAACTTGTAAATTGGGGAAGGGGGATTTGATTTAGAAAATTCATTGATTTTGCCGATTTTGTGGAAATCTGAAGGTTAAGGGAAATGTTATTATTCCAAAGACCAATACAAATTTGCTTTATCAGGGTGTTTTTCTTCACTTTCAGTTGGGTGGAACCACTATGTGGCTTTTAGCTTGTTACCAATGAACTGGAGAGTGGCAGATAGCCCCACCAGATTATGGGATGATGGACAACAGTGCTGCAAATGTAGGGCACATCATTGAAACCTTATGGAGTATAAAAGCATTCAAGACCTGCTCTGTACAAGAACCTTGGTCCCTGGAACGATTGCACAGGACAATCTGAAGAAACCTCCATCCAAGAGATGTCTGGAGTTTTCAAAGAGTGTATCATCCACAGCAGAAAAAGGTCAGAAATTGTGGTAAAGGGGTTCTCGTGAAGGTCCTATTACAGTGGAGATATCATAATGGACCAGACCTATAGTAGAATCCTTAAAGTGCCAGACAAGCCAAATAGAGCTGAAAGTTAACAGTATTAAGAAAATCCTAGGCATCGAGGCTGAAGAATGTTCTATACAAGCCCCCTGGGCCCAGGAAGGAGGTGTAGCATGAAAGAGCAATCTACAGGACCCAACACTCAAGAAAGGTTATGAAAGCAAGATTATAAGCCTACAAGAAGCAGGAGGAACAATGGCTCTTCTGATGGCTCAGTTACAGTAAATAGAGATATTAGGAAGGACCAAACGTTTAATGAAAATCTAAATCTAAAATAATAGAATGAGTATATGAGAAGTAGGTAGGTCCAGGTTGAAAGCTCCCTTCCACTTTCCCGTCCATGACCTCACACTGCCAGGTTGTGGACCATCAATTTAAAGATTCACACCTGCCCCATCCCTTTCGTGACATCACCGCAGGGCGGGACAGGTGCGGGTCTTTAAATAGAGGGGGCAGAGTGGCTGGGTCTGGTTAGAGTTAGAAGGGTGCAGGGTGGGTGCTGGTGGAGGAAAATGTGACCTGCACATCACTAATGAGAAGCTATCTGTATAGAACTGAAGAACCAATCAACAAAACCCTGCAGAAAAGCATCCAATCTGTAGACCTCATTTGACAAGACCTTGGCACCAAGAAAGGAGGAGCAGCAAGGCAGAAACCTACCCCCAGAGACACATAAAGAGAGTCCCCAGCAAGAGTATCAGCATATAACAGGAAAGCCCAGCAGTAGGAACAGTAAACAGGCTCACCTATAGGCAGTGTTGCAGTGGATAGAGATATTAGGAAGGACCAGACATCTATTGAGAGCCTTAAAGTTACAGGTGCTTATCATCCTAGTGAGTTCACTGATAGGAAAGTCTTCCCACTAGGTGGAGGAATCACATTAATTAGAAGCAGGCACCTAGTTCTCCTCTCAGCACCTTAGAATGAACTAGATTTTTCTACTAAACCACAAAAACCCAGAGAAATGACACAACAGAAACTTGTGGGGCACCTTGCAAGAATTGGCATTAAAGAACCACAACTTTATCATTTAGGCATTTAGCAATTTTTGGAAATTAATTGCACTTCTCTTCAATTTGAATGTGGATCTATGTATATTATGAGTAGCAGCAGTTGTCACAGTCTTAGAAATGTTCCAAATATAATTAAAGATAAAATAATTCTAAACAAATTTGTAATATTCATTTATTACAAATTTTCAAAGATTCTGCTGTACTGGGCAGTCTTGATCTCAACCAAAGTAAGATCTAAGTATTGTGCTTGTGCTCAGCAATTCTACTGATTCTGGGTCTTGCGTTATTTAATACAAGTTCAATTTTGGAAATTGTCACTCAAGGCTAAAGCCAATGACTGGTGATGAGAGCGTCAAGGTATGGGATGTGGGAGAGTATTGAAGGCAACGGAAATACTGCGAGAATCAAGATAGTCCATAAGGCAAACCTTCTTCAACCTGTAGCCCAGGTGACCCACATGGATGATTATAATTATCATGGAAAATGAGTTTTTACTAAACGCTGAGGTTTGGCATTACATTTACAAAGATTTTATTTGGGGAAGAAATTAAATGGAAGAAATGGGATTTTTTTAAATTTTAAAATGGTGGTAGCTTTGTTTTTTAAATGCTGTTTGTGTTTTCTGGTATAAACCAGGGAGTTTATTACAAAAGAGTCTATGGAAATAAATTGCATTCAAACAGTTCCAATAATGACATATACAATCCTTACATTTTTTTATTTTCAATATATTTTTCACTCTTCCCGTGAGGTCACCTCAGGTGATAATTTAAATGTAAAATTACAATTTTAGGTGGGGGGGGGGAAGAAAGCACAAATTTTATAGATTTTTTTCCCTTGACCACTAGCATATTTAAATGACCACTACCAAATAAAAAAACAAATAAAAACAATTCCATTGTGAGACTGGAACACTGGGAGAATTGATCATTATCATATATCAGCCAAGATTTTTTCACCTTTTTTTTTTTTTTGCCTGAGTAAAAGTTTTTCAGTATTGCAACTATTTTGCCTATATGGTTAAATGTTTTTTCTTCATTCTATCACATACTAAAAGTTAACTTAAAGGTGAACCTCCCTTTTAATGGAGGACTAAAGCCTAAGTAAAGAAGTGTGTATAAATGTTACACATGATGTTTTGTGCTTGTGTACCAGCCCGCGGCAACCACAGCCCTTTAGCAGTAAAGATCTGTGTCTCCCCAGTAGATGCCCCAGTAGCTCCCCATCTTCTTTTCTACTGATTCACTGATTCACATGCTCTGTGCTGCTGTCACTTACTGAGCTTAGAGACCCACTCACAATATACACCTGATAGTGTCATAGAAATATAGTCACAATATAAGGCTGATTAGTCATTAATACACATCATTAGAAACATCACAATTTAATAATCAGCAAACCTGTAGCATCAGCTTATATTACAGCCAGGGAAGCTCATTTTCTGCTGCTGTTAATTAGTGACGACCCCTAAGCTTAGCTTCTCAACAGCTGCTCAGAGCCCACTGAGCATGTGAGTGTCACAGACACTTTCCAAGATGGTGACCCCCTGTGACAAGTTTCAAGTCCTGGATCATTGCTGCTATTGACAAGCTGACACTTTTGGTTGGTGTAATAAGCTCAGTATATAAAATATGGCATTTTTAGACATTCATTTTTGGAGTTTAGTTCTCCTTTAAGAGAGTTTCACTTCAAGCAAGACATTCCCAAAGGTTTAATTGTGTAACAGTGACAAAACAGGCACACAAGTGTTACACCTGCTAAAATAAAGTCGAACAAATACCCACTGCTATTGGTCTATGTGCATTGCTCCTGTATACTGTACCTCTTGTAATCTTGCTAACTTGGACTCTCCCCTACAAACTTTATCTACCTCCCCTCCACTGCCCTCTACACTGAGTTTGCTTCCTTGTCTCTACTACTCCTGCTGCACAACAGCTTTACATGATATAAATACAAATAAAGCTTTGCTTCCTCCCTTACCAAAGTAGCTCTATCCTGGAAACATTTCCCTATTGGCAAATCCTACACATGAAATGCAAGCAGACTTCTCTAATGCTAACAAAGCAAAAACTCTATACATGTCCTGCATCTATAAATTCCATTATAGATCTATTATGAAAAACGAATCGCTGGAACAGCTGATTTTTTTTTTCCTATAAATGATGACTTGGCCTTGCCTACATTTTCTCCCAAACTTATTATTCTGTAAACTCAAGAATTTTGATGATAAAATTCCCAGGGAAGTCAATATAAACAGACATGAGGAATCAGCAGGCTTTCAGGACATTTTCAGGACATTCCACTAACAAATATGCATGCTGTACCCTACAGATTAAGGATTACAGGGTATAAAATGTAATTGAATCAGTTTAGCTGTAATTTCAGCTCTGAATTGCAAGCTGTAGGCCATGGTTACCCATCAGATCCTATATAATCTCCTTAGGTAGAAGAACACATTACGTCTGTAAGCGCTAGACATATTTTGCAATAAAACTTGCTAGTGACGAAGAGATAACCAAGAGAAAGAAAAAAAAACCTCCTTTATAGCCGTTATATGTTTGCTTTGATCATGGTTATTCCTCGCCAATCAAACATAATGGTTGTGTTTAAGAGCACATTTAATGGACTCTGATCTGCTCCTCTGTGAAAGAGCCATTGGAGGAGAAAGTTATTACAGGAGATAATCACAAGCCGGAGAATTTAAAGCAGATGAGAAAAAGAAATAAATGGCTGTATGGAGAAAAATAAAATATAACTAGGCTGACTTGTAGCATATTTTTGGTATTTTTTTTTTTTTTCAGAAAACTAAAGTAATTTTTTTGTGACAAATGGCAGCATTCTTATTTTTTTTTTTAAATGTTTGTTCTGCTTACATTTTATTACATGGAAAGAGCAATACTATGTGTAGAAAGGCAAACTGGGCCAGAGAGACTGGGTGGGCTCTCAGGGATCAAATTCAGAAGATCCCGATTGGTCAGGGTTATGATTTTATGATTTAGTTTTTATTCTAAATGCCGTTTGCACTGCAAATAATTTGTTCTTCAACATACAATTTCATTCCTGAACCAGCAAGTGTATTTAGTTGTAAAATTGGTGTGTAGGTGCATCTCAGGTCATTTTGCCTGGTCATGTGATTTCAGAAAGAGCCAGCACTTTAGGATGGAACTGCTTTCTGGCAGGCTGTTGTTTCTCCTACTCAATGTAACTGAATGTGTCTCAGTGGGACATGGGTTTTTACTATTGAGTGTTTGTTCTTAGGCTGCTTTGGGGGGGGGGGAGAGAAGGGGGGAGATATTGCTCCAACTTGCAGTATATCAATAAAAAGTGACTGCAGTTTATCAGAGCACAAGTCACATGACTGGGGGCAGCTGGGAAACTGACAATTAGTGATGGGTGAATTTATTAGCCAGGGGCAAATTTGAGGCAAATTTCTGTGTTTCGCCGGTGCTGAATAAATTTGGGAAACTGCTGCAAAAATCGGCTGGCGAATTTTAGCTGGTGTCAAAATATGTGTTTCGCACATTTTTTGCCATTTTGTGGATTTCGCAGGGAATTCTCTAATTTTTCGCCGAAGCGGAAAGGAAATAATTTGCCTATCACTACTGACAATATGTCATATAGCCCCATGTCAGAATTCAAAATTAAATATAAAAAAAACCCTCTTTGCTATTTTGAGAAACAGATTTCAGTGCAGAATTCTGCTGGAGCAGCACTATTAACTGATGCGTTTTGTGGGCTGTCTACATTTGCTATCTCCACCTCCAATTCTGTTTTTTGAACACTCCCATAACTGCTCTGCAAAGAGCCCAGCCTTACCAGTTGAAGGTAGAAACTTGCAGCTGAAATGCTCGAACTGTTGATCTCTGTAAATGTGGTGGAATGTGGACATCAATGTGGCAAATGTTCAAGGTACACAAAGTGATCCCAGCTTATCTGGATACCCAGTAGTGTCAGTTATGTAAGAGAGACTGGGTCCTGCTGGGTGGTGGGGGATGTCTTGAGCTAAGGTCCTCTGGTGGATCCCAGACCACCCATATGGTGGTTTGATACCTCAATTTTGTAACAAAACAGCGAGTGGGGGCTGCTAAGCGTGTGTGTGATCGAAGTGTTGCATGTTTGGAAGGAATGGACATGTCACTAGGAGGGACTGGGGGTGACCCAGTGGTCTTGGTACACATAGGAACCAATGAAAAAGTATATTTAAAAAAACTATTTGAAAAGTTGAGGGCGATGACTTCTATAGTCATTTCATCAGAGATATTATCTGTGCCACAAGCAACAGTAAGAAGACAGTGGGAGCTTAGGGAGATGTATGTGGCTGAGAGATTGGTGTAAGGAGGAGGCCTTCAGGTGTGCTGATTTCCACTGTCAAAGATGAGCCTCATCTCAATGATGATGGTATGTAGGATTTGTATAGGATTTTAATGGGCATATGTAACAAAGAGTGAAAACACAGTAAAGCCTTTTGAGCTTCCTCAGATCTGTAGTGTATATTTACACTAGAATACCAGCCATAAATTAGGACAGGACTGTTGGTTATGTCCAGAAAAGCAGTTAATAGTATGGGGAACCAGAAAGAGCCTTTGTGGTGGAGAACAATGCATATTTTGCATACTTGTTTTAGACGTGAGTACTTTTGTGATTGCAGGAGATCCCTGATCAGTTCCAAATACAACCAAAGTGCCATACATGTTTATGCTCATGATCTGTTCATTGACATCAATAAGTCAAAATGACCCTTGCCTGAGGGGATATTAAAACATGCTCTATAGATATCCAGATACTGGTCAGACAGGAACAGCCCCAAACACCCCATACACAGACTGATGAGCTGCTGTCTTGGTTTGAAGGGTCAGTAGTTTCTATTTGGCATGTGTATAGGCAGTTTTAGGACCATCTCCTTGAGCCTTCTTGGGTTTGGAACTTGTTTAGGACCCAATTGATCTACCTCTACATTTATAAAGTGTGGAATAGAACCCACAATCTCTTGGAGAACATGTAAAATTGCAATTTTCAGATCCAAGTTATCATGTCTTTTACCCACAATGGAACATTTTCTCCATAATTCTAGTGTAATTGTGTCCAGTGGTTGGTTGCTTCCAATGCATTTGCTGTTGAAGCATCAATATATCTTGCTTTTTTTTGATACTTCAGATGCAACTGTGTTGAGAATTTTTAGAGATGAGATTGTGCCATTTCTGGCACAAAATGTACACCACATGTTAGTTGCAAAGTGCCAATTGGTGCAGCCTGCTGTGGTCACAACTCTATGGTGGCAGTAGCACCAAGGTTCCCCAGTGTTCTGTAAGTAGAAACACTTAAGCATGGTTCAGGACAGAGCTAGTGGTGTCAAGTGTCATTATGAAGAACATGGAGCAGCTGTGGATCCAAGTACCTGTAGTGAATGCTTTTTTTTTTGTGCAACAACAACATCCATGTTTGTATGAATGCAACTGTGTTGCAGCCTTAAAGAAGCCCTATATACTCCTTGAAGATAGGGTTTCTGTTGCTGACCATTTCAATGCTGACCATTTGTTAAACAGGCAAATAAATAATGGCCCATCACTTGCCTCTCTGAAACCGTAGCCTAAGAAGTGTCCCTCCCTCCCTCTCCCATTCTCCACTTGAGAAAATAATACGTTAAAGATCTTATTCTCCTTTTAACTACTCCCTGAAAAAGAGATAGAAGACGATTTGCTGAAGGTCACATTTAATTGGAACTAAATTTGTACCAAGGCCTCCCATTTCACAGACCAGAGCTTTAACCAAAAAAAAAATATGAAATTAAATGGTGCTACAGCATTTACAGTGAGTGCAGAGGAGATGTGTCAGTGAATGGGTTATAAAAGGAAAACACTGAAGAGACAATGAAAAGCTGATTCTTCATTCTAAACAGAGGCTGCACCAAATGACCTCCAACCATTGGAAGTTTATGAGGCAGATAAAGGGAAGGCAGCAAAGAGAAGGTTTATGAGCAGTCGTGAAGCCAGGGAGACAGTAGGGAAGGAACTGGGGAAGCCTTTAGTTTGCATTAAGCAGCACAAATAAAGAGGATTATCTAAGCAATTTCCTTAGAGTAGAAGTCAGTTCACTTTATGACATGTTAAATGCTCAAATGTCAGAGAAATATGCATATTTCCACCCCAAAGGAGCCTTAGTTGCGGATGAAAGAAAGTGTGAACATAGATCACCTCCGTTTAAGCAGTGGGAAAGTTATTAAATCATTACATCACTGAGCAGCTAACTGGAATAATGAGCCTTTCTGGAGGATGTATTTTTATTAGGTTTGCTTTTCCTTTAAGTTGGGAACTAAGATTATCCTAACGTGAATGAGAATGCAGTTGGCCTGATTAGGAATCCCTTTCTTAAATAAGGGGAGGTCCACAGGCCTGATGCCAATAAAGGAGGCTGGGAAATGGGAAAGGTCTCTTCAACCTGGTTCAAGAACACGATGGAGGCACTTTGAGACTTGATGGCTTTATTCTGCCATTAACCAGGATTGGAGGAGCAGACTGGGTATCCTTATTGATTAGAACTCACAGTAAGCAGGCTAAGCCTGTAGTTGCTTCTTCAAAGATGAAAGACAGTCAGAGCTCATTGGGCAGATGTCACCCCACCATGAAGGTTAGTTGTGGTAGTTCCCTGGCAGATAATTTATAATGTCAATAATGTGCAAATGAGTTGTGTGTGTGTGTGTGTGGTCACATCCCTTGAGGTAACAGGTGAATTCCAGTGTAGTAGCACTGCTACTGTATAATGATACTGTATTGGTGTTCTTAAAAAGTTTACTCCACTTTTACTCACTTCTACTGGGCAAACTCAGTGCCTTATGGAGGTATGATTCTTAGCAGTGTGCCAAAGTAAATAAGACAAACTTTATAAAAATACCACAAATCCCCATAAATAAGATAAAGTTTCTCATTTTAGAGTATGTAACAGGTTGATGCATCGACAACTCCTCATTGGTAGGTAGTACATAAGACTCTTCTCTCTCACCAGTGTCTCCCCCTTCACCATATACGAGTAAACAGCTCTAGAAGCTCTCTGTTTGTTTAGGATAGCAGTCTCCATATTAGCTTGGTGTGGTATCAGTCCTGTCTTTCACTGCTCCCCCATGGCTCAGGGCTCAGATTACAGCAGGGAGGACAGGAGCAAACTGAGCATGCTCAAGCCCTAGCCCTGGAAGTTTAAGCTGAAAACAGGAAGTCTGATACAGAAGCCCATGTGTGAACAATAGAAGGAAAGCAATGCAGGGTTTCTTTTGACAAAGGACTTTTTACTGTGAGGGTTTACTGGTATTTTTATTTAGACCTTTCTGATAATGCTTACTTAATGCTTACTTTAGCCTTTCCTTCTCCTTTAAGACAGATTCTTCAAATAACTTGAGCTCAAGTGGTTCTTTACAAACAGACTTTAAGCTGAAATTACTATTATATCCATGCACGGTAAATTAGCTTTTACATATTTAGGATTCTCTTTTGTTTCCTGTTTCCCTTTCCATGATTTTACAAACTTTTAAAACTCAAAATTTTCGAGGAAAAAAAAATGTATTAAGCCCCAAAGCAGCAAAAAAAAATCTGAATCGTTTTAGTAAATAACCCCCTAAATATCATCTTTCTTCCAGGCTCTCAGCAACTGGAGTGGATGTTGCATTTCCTTGGCACAGGTGTTGCTGTTTGTGTTCCAGAGTTTGAAGGTTCTGCACGCCAATTGGGGTTTCTGTGGCACAAACTTGGCAGATGATTAGCGGCAAATCAGAACAGCAAGGAACAAAACAAAAAGACTCACAAAAGATATCAGCGGCTTTGAAAAATAGCAGAACGTCTCTGTAACAGAATGCGCTTCCTTGTACAGGTTTGAGCTTATCAATGGGAACTTCTGGATAATTCTGTTCCTTCTCCATGAAATGGAATAGAAGAGTAAGACAGGAGATCTCAGGCTGGCGCTGGATCTTTTCTTCCCTTTCATTTCACTCACAAAAGAAGAAAGTCCTCGTGGGAATAGATGGAACAGACGGCATCTGCTATAACACATCGTGCTACTGCCCGGGAAGTATTGGCTTCAGGTTTCAGCACTGACTGAGGCAGGAAGAGTAGTGTTTTAAAAAATTGACATTTTTAAATAAATATTAAGGTTTTTATTCATAAAGAATAAGGACCATACAATAGTGATGTGTGCGTCGTGAAATTCTCAACCCAACCCCAACCCTTCCAATCTGCACCTGGTCCAACCCACCTTTCCCATTCTATTTATAGATCAGTGGGGCCTGCACTACACATTTAGGGTATGGGATTTGTTGTCCGGAAACCCAGTACTAAAAATTATTTCCTTTTTCTCTGTAACAATAAAACAGTAGTTTATATAATTAATCCTTATTCTAAGTACAACCAGTCTATTGGGTTTATTTAATGTTTCCAGGATTTTCTAGTAGGCTTAAGGTATGAATATCCAAATTGTTTAAAGATCCATTTTCCAGAAAACCCCAGGTCCCAATAATTCTGGATAACAGGTCCTGTATAAGAAAAAAACTGTATTTGGCTTGACTTGAGGGGGGATGAGATTGCTAGTGGGGTATTTTTAAGCACAGCAATGGAGTCTCTCTTATGCTGGACTGGGGTTTCTGGGGCCCACCGGGGCTATGACCTCATAGGCATTGCTTTCAATATAAAGTTTCCTCCAGCCGATATCCACTCCCCCCCCAACATCATGTACCCTATGCCCCATACCTTTTACCTATGAGGGCCAGGACTTCTGGAGTTTTTCCTAATATTCCATTGGCCCAATCAGACCCTGCTCATATGTTCATTGGTCTTTTTCCTTTCATAGATGGCAGGAAAGGCTTGAATAAAGTGGAGATCAACCAATCTTGCCAATGAACATGGTAACAGCTTCACTTACAGTCAGAGTACAGCTTCTCCTGTGCCAATAATAATAAAAACCAAACATAGTACAAGGAAACTCAAGCTGATTGGCCCTCTCCTGCTGCTTGTTTGCTTGAGTCTTTTCATTTAAGTCAAATGGTTCTACATCTCCCATGTTTCAGGCATAGCTTATGTCTGGGGTGTCCTTAATGCCTACCTATGTCCTACCTAATCCTGGCTTCTAATACACTGAGTCCCTGGTTAGGTACTTACAGGGTACAGAAACCTTCCTTGCTGCTCGTTGGAGCTTCAATTGCTCAGCTAGCTGGCCTACCCTATTTCTCTTTACCTACAGTGAGCTGCACAGATTTGGCATACCTGCCAGATTCTCTTTCTTCAAGTCAATTGGCTCTACAGGTCCAAGGTTTCTGGCACAGAATACAGCATTTTGTCTACAGGTGTCCTCAATTCAGCAACTGGGCCTATACATTGGGTCCCTGACTGGTTAGGTATTGCTAGGGTGCTGACACCTTCCTTATCTCTTACCACCTACAGTGAGATTTATAGATCTATCCTACCACAAGCTAACCTAACTATTTGGTTCACCTTGGTACCTCTCAAAGGCTTCATATTATTTATATTTGCCAAGAAGGTTGCTGGAGGCAAAACTATGAGGCCCATTCAGATTATTCAGTCCTAATTTATCATAGTTGGAGATACCCAATTTAATAATCACTGGTTCAAAGCTCAGACTCCGGCAAGGAAAATAAGATTGTAAGCTTAGTGGGTTCCCCCTTACTATATTGAGAAATAAACACAGCATTTGCAGTTTAACCAAAGAGACCATAAAAGTCGGTATCTTTTTAATCACTGGAGAATTTTACACAAGAGCTTGGGACTTAGAAGAGATTATTCGTGTTTGTGCTGCAGCAGTTGCATTGTAGTTTATAGTATCATTATACCGGCCATTAATAACCTCGCAATTGATTGGACTCAGCCAGCGGGGAGCAGGTTTATGTATTAATTAGATAAATATACATAGGTAGATAAGTCATTTCCTGGCGAGTATGGAAAGTAACAACACAAGATAAATTGTCTTTTAGTGATATTCTATTAAATACATTCTATTAATGATCTTTGTTTTAATGTTTCTGGAGGTGAGGTGAAAATAAATGGAGTGTAGAGAATATAATATTTTAGTCTAACACTTCATAAAAGAAAGAATAAACAAGATGAGAACGAGCATGAATCACATGGAGCGACTCAAAGTCATAGATTTGCTTTTTAATTATTTCTAATATATGTCTGTTATTTTCATTCTGAATGAAATACCTTTGGTTCTGTTGTTACAACAACAAGGTTTTAGGTGATCCCGACAGTTGTTTAATAGTTGTTTATTTTATACAGGATGCGGTATGAAACCAACCCTCGCCAAAAGCAAAATAGGGCACCAGAAAAAAAAAAAAATATATATATATATATATATAT